>OU795041.1:19496836-19974724 GCA_917208275.1 Patella pellucida
TTATTAATTTTTGTGAACCTTAGGGACAGTGTCTATAACACTGGGTAACCTGAAGGGGGAGGGGGGCATGTGGACAATATCGGTCAATATTCCCGGTTTTTGAGATCATTGCTTGGTGGCAAATTTCTTGACAAGAGGATCAGAAATGGCGGTCAATGGGACATAATCTCGAGATCTGCCTGTTAATTCCACCTGATTTGTGAGAGTGGACGGCATAGTAGTACAGTCTGTGCCCTCACGAACTAGTGGAACCAACTGGGCGGTTCACCATAACCACGAATATAATATAATAGTGATGAGATAGTATATAAAGCCACAGAGGAGTGGGAAATATCATATAGAGCAACGTAGGCGTATCACTGGGCTAATTCCTTGGCATTTCAGGTCATTGATGGGCGTAAATTCTTCTGAGAGGATAAGAGCTGGGACAGAATATCGAGGCCTGCCTGCCAATTCAACCTATTTTGTGAGAGTTGACAGAACATTTTGTAACGTCTGTCGCACCGGTCTTACTCACTATACCATCGTAAATATGATTGTGATAAGATAGTATAGAACTATAGAGGTGTGTAAGAATGATGACATTTCTAGATACCGATAAAATGGTAGGGGGACAATGATTAGAGATTTTTGGCAAGCGTAAATTCCTGGTCCGTATCCCGTATCGGTATCGATTTTGCTTGTGACATCGTCAATGTGTGTGTTTTTCGATAATTAATACCGTTATATGTTTTTAAATAGACGTAAATCAGACCTATTATTTTAATGACAATTTTCACATCATAGAGGAGGGAGAAATTAATTCACGGGTGAAAGCAAATGAAAACAAATCGGCTTTATACAGTAAGCATATTAAGGCCAAACATGCAGCTACGTAGTACGGTATGTTTAGGCCTACCATAAGGCTACTACTGTACTAGTACTATACAACAGTCATATTTATGTATTTTTTTAAAAAACAGTTCTTCTGGTTTTCTTTTCTTATTTAGTTGTTTTTGTAATATATATTTCTTCTTTTATATTTATTTGTTTCCTATTGATTTAAAGAAAAAAGAAAGACATTGGACACATATTTAGGCCTATGAGTAGCCTATATATGAATAGCCTTTTTAAAATATAATCACTACATCCTGGACGTTTTTGCCCTAGAATTAACTGTGCATTTACTGAATAGTAAAGAAGACAATGACTTAAGGCTTAGCCTATAATAATGTAGGCCTATACATGTATGTATTTTTAATTTTACGAAAACATTAACAACAGAACATTATTCTATTTTGTCTAAAACATTGTTGGCTTTTTTTTCATATAAAATAAATTCACAATGGTACAACATGGATTTTATTCTTAAAATACTAGTAGTTAAAAGTGCACATTCTCATTCATCCTCGGTTACCCAGTGCATTCATTCCGTTCTACTCCACTATACCCTGGGTTAATCTATAGGTATAGGGCTTCCACGATTTCAAATTACTAGAATGTAGCTATACTGTACGAACCAATCAGAAAACAGTTTACAAACCAATCGTTTCGCCTTCGTTTTTATAAGGGTAGATAACCATATTCATGTCCATTTACTGATTGATTTATGTAAGTAATGTATATATTAATAATGTATTTATATTCAATTGTATTATCAAAATCTGTAGTATGTGTTGCTGATTTCAAATATGTATAACATCTATACGTTTCACTTTTGTTATCATTATTACTATTCGTTCTTTGTTTGAAATAATAATAATAATATGTCGTTTTGTTATGTTTATTATTAATGAACGTATACTCGTTAATTTAATTTCCAATAAAATCCGCGGAACGAACACACAATTCTCAATAAAACTAATGACTCTACATGATCAAATAAACGTTTGGTCTGAAATAATAAAACATATAATTACGCTTTTAGAATAGGCCAACTCCTAACACTGTCAGAAGAGAGTAACTTCCCTTTAGGCAATTTCCTTTTCAAATAACAGTTTATTGGATTGGTCGATAAAAATAGCACAAGCATCAATAGTGGATAACTTGAAAACGTGTCTCCCCCATAGATTAACCAAGGGTATAGTGGAGTGAAACGGAATGAGTACACTAGGTAACCGAGGATGATTCTCATTATGTTTTGAAGCGAACCGCATACATTTTGCCGTAAATCAGATTATGATTATAACATTGAATTTATCAATTTCTATATATAATTATAAATAATAAATACTAGTTTTTTGAGTAAGGTATGGACTTTTGTACCACTACCATTGATAATACGTACTAAATCAGTCATTGTTTGGAAAATATAAAATCATCTGACGAAAAAGAAAATGTAACTGTAAGATGCTACCCCTTGTTTTTTTAATTATACTTTTAATTTTGGATTTTAAAAATGTTTGGAAATCAGCAAGTTGTATTCGTCCAGAATTTTCTACTATATTTTAAATATTTATGAATACCAAAAGTGTATCGTGTCCTATGGTAGAAAACAAGTACATAGTATCTACGGTATTGACATATGATATAGGGTCCGTGCTAAAATAATAAAAGTATAAGCAGTATTTACACTACCAATTAATTTGTCTTTGCAATTGCGCATTACAATATTCAAATTTAAATACTGTTCAGCTAATTTTTTGTGTGCTCTTCTTTGTCCTTATATGTAATTTTATAGCTTTTTTTATACATACATCTAAACCTATATTCTACTTTCATTTTTACCTTTTAGGGTCTTTATATAAATAAACCATTTTCTTTTTTTACTATACTATTACTATTCAGTATTCTGCAGAAAAAGGGTCAAGATATATAGAAAAGTTATTTTATGTAGTATTATACATTATTATTTACATTAAATGCCCAGTTGTCTTTATTCTCTAGTAATTTTGGAAAAGTTTAAAGATATTGATGTTATTTTGTTCAGGGAGGTGGTATATTTTCTTCATAGTCTACTGTAATTATGGAAACTGCAAATATATTGTTTAATAAAAACATTTCACTGCACTGGCCTATATCGTATTTTTTTCTAAAAACCTACTAATGTTATAGCCCTATGTCATATTCTTTAAAATCACCACTTTCATTATAGGCCATATCCCATTATCTCCTTTACAATTGACAATTCTGTGTTGTCAGTGTTAATTTCAAAGAAAATAGCACAATTCGTCTTTTTTTAAAAATATACATACCTATATTTTACAATTTAAATTTCTGTATTTAAAATTTATGCTTTAGAAATATATAGGCCTTACACCATTTTCTTCTTTTCTTTTTATTTTACTTTCACAGTCAATTTTAAAGGAAACAAATCATGATGTATTGTTCAGTTAGTTTGGTTCAGTTAGTCTTTATTTTTTTTTTTTAAAAAGGCTATTAACATAAAGGCCTATATTTGCGTCTGATTTCTAGTAATTTTATAGAAATGTTCAAAGATATATAGGCCTATATATAAGTTATTTTTTGTTGGGTCTTATTTATGTTATTAAACACCTGTCATTGCATAGGCCTTTATCCATTTATTTTACAAAAAAACCCCAATTTATATCACTATTATATTATAGGGCGCATAGGCCTATATCATATTTTCAAAATATTTATAGTATTGGCCTATATCATATTTTTTAAAACAAATAACTACTTACATATAGGCCTTTATCAAATTTTCTTCTTTTCTATTTACAATGGTAATTTCAGACAGAATAAAAGCACGAAAAAAAAATATAGGATTAAATTATATAACTATTTTATGGGCCTATATCCTAATTTTAAATTCGGTATTTTCACTGTTCATTGAATAAAAAATAGTAAAAATTTATTTTTTCACAAATATATAGGCCTATATATACCATTTTCGTCTTTACTTTTCTTTGGTTTCAAAGTCAATTTTAGAGGGGGAAAAACTAAGATTTGATGTCCAGTTAGTTATTTCTTTGGTATTTTTGACAGAATAATCTGTAATTTTAAAGTCTATTTTTAAAAAAGATATAGGCTATTCACATATATAATAAAAGAATGTGTATATATTGTATGTGTCTAGCTTCTTTTATTACTTCTTTTTTTCACTGATTTTTAAACAAACAAAAGGGAAATAAATAAAAATGAACGAAATATAATCACTATATCCTACTTTCCTTGAGCAGAAAATGCTCATTTTCGAACTTAGTCAACGTATGGATATAATGAAACTATACACTAGACTAAGTTTCATTTCTCTGTTCACTGTCCAAATTTATTCTTTAAAAAAACATATAGGCCTATATTATTATAGGCTAAGCCTTAACTCATTGTCTTCTTCACTTAATTCTAGAGGAGAAAAGCCTAGGCCAAGGGTGTAACTTAGTGATTATTTTTTTTCTTTTAAAAAAGGCTATTCATATAAAGGCCTAAATTATGTGTCTAAAAGCAAATAATAAATAAATATAAAAGAAGAAATATATATAACAAAAAAAGAAAACTAAATAAGAAAAGAAAACTGGAAAAACTATATTTTAAAAAAAGGAAACATATTAAATATGACTGTTGTCGTTGTAGTAGTAAGCTCTTTAGGCCAAAATTAAAAGATTGCTTGTTTGCCCAAACGCTACACCCCCCCCCCTCCTCCATATAAAAGCTGTCAAATTATTTTATTTCCGTAGTTTTCGTAAATATAGCCTATCTGTGTCTCTCTGTCGTACAGATAAAGTATAGCTTACTCTGTGCTATATATTGCCTATTCTTACGACACCTACTCAGTGACTATTGCAAACTGCAATTAATATAACTTTTTAGTTTGAGATGTCCCCTTCTGCCTCTGGTACGTTGAGAAAGAGAGAGGGAGAGAGAGAGAGAGAGAGAGAGAGAGGGGAAACCTGTGCAAGTTGCACCATGTACTACATATGTTGGCCTACTGCCTTAGTCATAAAAATAGCACGATCTCGTCGTAAAAATCAAGCATTACCTATCCTTACGAGATCGTGGTAAGAATAGGAGGCAGGCTATTTTTACGACGAGACATAGAAATATATACTGTCAGTATATATATCTATGGATGAGAACGAGATATCGTCGTAAAAATAAAGTATTGCCTATTCTTACGACACCCCGTCTTGCAAACTGCACAATATTATAAGTCCAACATTGTGTAACTTGCGCATGCGCCACCGGAACTTCCACCATGTCGTAAGAATAGCCCATAAATAATTCTCACGCCTCGTCGTAAGAATAGCCACGGCGATTTTATTTTTTAGGAGGAAAGATGTAACGATATCCCTATTCCAATGTCAATCCGTGTTTTAAACAAACCTGCTTCTACTTCCTGAAGTCTTGCACAACCAGTTCGCACGATTCCGTATGCTATGAATAAAAACTGTTAAAGCTTACAATACATAATAACAAAAAACAAGTAGGCCCTACAAACAATCCAAACCATTAGACAAAATTCGAAGACCTAAAAAGACGGTATAGGCAAAATACACGACAAAAAGTGGTAAAATGAAGTTTATGACGTCACAATAATAAAATAATTTGATGATTTCAATGCAACCGTATGCAGACTCCGTGGCGCAACGGTAGCGCGTCTGACTCCAGATCAGAAGGTTGCGTGTTCAAATCACGTCGGGGTCAATTTTGAAGAAAATGAAATTTTTGTCCCAAAAAAGGGTCTTTGCGTCAAGAACTGTCAAAATAACTCAAATAATTATGAATTTATTTAAGATATGTAATTATAAATCAACATAATATACACATATTATTATAGATAGTTCAGAGTTACACTGACTGTGACACTGAGACTTTCATATAGAATGTAATTGAAGATGACAATGTTTTGGTTGGTAGACCATTGTTTAAAAAAAACCTTTAATGTTAATAGAAATAGTATATCTTAAAAAAAATAGAATAAAAGAAAAATTTCGACCATTCATAAAATAACTAAAAGGGTTTTTAATTTTCTACAATGGGCTGTAAATGCAACGGTAAGACAGGTCGGAAGATTTAGAGAAATGTTCCCGCTCAACAACACTCCCTACATACATGTCTGAAGACCTAGTGGCTGCAGATCACTACTCAATCTGTTTTAAATAGTGAAGACAGCCGTCTTTATCTGTCCAACTCCAAGTTGACTGGCATTTGACAGGTCAGACCGCTATATATATTTCTAAGGGTCACACCTTAATGTTTACCAACAAATTAAGATAATAATAATAATAATAATAATCGCGTCATTTTACAAGGGTAGCTAATTAGGCCTGAGGCCTTTTTCCAATTTGGCCCTTGGCACAGATCGTGCGAATGATTTCGTTCATTACTAAGAACCTACTCTTCCCTAGACCAGATCTGAAGCTACAAATCTTCGAAGAAATCCACACCCTAATGGACACAGTTGGACTATGTAAATTAGTGAAATAAGAAAGGGTCACGGCTGGATAAATTCTCCATACAACGTAGGATGGTTGAGTAAAAACGTCCTCACGAAGGAAGCCCAACCATCCTATACATTTATTTTAATTTATTCATTTTACTTTATCTTTACTTTACTTTTACTTAAATTTATTTTATTTTTATTTATTACCTCAATTTATTTTTTATTTTTTCTACTTATTTTTTATCTTAACTTTTTTTTTTTATACGACGTAGGGTGGGGAAGTAAAAACGTCCTCTCGAAGGAAGCCCAACCACTCTACAGTACAACCATTTTTTTTTTCTGATTCATTTTACTTTATCTTTACTTTATCTTTACTTTTATTTTATTTTATTTTATCTTTACTTTTATTTTATTTTATTTTATTTTATTTTATTTTATTTTATTTTATTTTATTTTATTTTATTTTATTTTATTTTATTTTACTTTATCTTTACTTTATCTTTACTTTATCTTTACTTTTATTTTATTTTATTTTATTTTTATTTTATTTTATTTTATTTTATTTTATATTTTATTTTATTTTTTTTTTTATTTATTACCTTTAATTTAATTAACTAATAAATTTTAATGAATTCATTTTACTTTATCTTTACTTTACTTTTACTTTAATTTACATTATTTTATTACCATTAATTTATTTGACTACAACTTTTATACTCTCTTTATTTATTTAATTCTATATTAGTTTAATTTACTACTAACATCTACTAAACTGGCGGGATAGTGGAGTAAGAGGGAGTCATGATCAGACGGGCTCGGCATCTAAACACTATTCTGCCAAAACAAATACCAGTGGGATAGTGGAGGAAGGGGAGGCCACGAGAAGACAGGCCTGGTACCTAAACACAAATCCCACAAAGAAGACATCTACCAATCCAGAAGAAGAGATCATCTACCAACGATGTGTTTTTATTAAATAAAGGGAAGAACTCCCCACTAAAACCTAATCCATGGCCTAAGGCCAAATGGAAAAATTGCAAAATCATATTCTAAAAATCAGGAAGCAGCTTCGGCTCTCCAATGTCTTGTCTGTGATATCACTTAAGTGGAAGCAGACGTTAAACACCAAAAAGAAGAAGAAGTTCATTACTGCAGGAAGAAAACGAAGAACTCGGGGGAAACCTGCCTGATCGGACGATGGCGTCGATAACGACAAAAAAAGATTACTTCTGTGTACCCCTTGACGTAGGCTATGCTAAATAGAATTTTTTTTTATCCAAATATACTATAAACACCTTTATTTATTTTTCTTATAATTTAAAAAAATGTTTTAAAAATTTAATTTGTCGGAAAAAAAAAGTTAATATTTCGGGCCATTCGGGGTAATTAAGTCTCGTCGATGTCATCTAGTAGTATCAGTGATACTAGCGGCCAAGCGAATTCACTGCGGATCAGTGTGATCACTACTACTTCATAAAAGATGCATAACATTATTGGATATAATAATATTGGTCGTTTTTCTTCATAACTTTTGAAATAATCCACGAAGTCTTTGCAAGTCACAATTAGATTTCAAAATATTATAATTTTCTGATTTAATATAACCTGTCGGTCAGATTCCTTTTTTTTTTTAATAATGAAATAAAACCAAGTACGAACAATTCAAACAAGTAGACAAAATTCGATGTCCTAAAAAACGGTATAGGCAAAATAGTGTAATCTGGCAAAATAGTGTAATCAGCATATCGTCCCATGAGCAAAACAAGGTCGTAAGTTACCATTTAGTAAAAATTGAGTTATTAATAAAAATGAACAATACAGTGTCGCCCCCTTTCACTCAGAAGCGATGGTAATAAGTAACCAAAAATTACGGATGGATGAACACGATAATACATGGCAGCAAGTGTCACATTCTGATGGTTAAGAGTAACACAAGGCCGTAAGTGCACATGGCTGACTAACACAAGGTTGTGAATGACATCTGAGCATGCGCAGATGGTACTTCCTATCTAGCCCATGGACACGGCACAATGAGGTTTTATGCAAGTTATTGATGCAATTACAGAATCTGATTCAGAGGAGTGTATCTCCTCACAAGATGAATATAATCCTTCGGAGATCAGCTCGGAGAGTTTACTCCTACAACTGCGCATGCGCCAAAGAGAAAATACACACCGAGGACCAACTGAAACTGCCACACCGGTTCCGTATCAATATCATGGCGTATGTGTATGTCACTTAACAGCCATTGCAATTACGCAATAGAAAACGTTTTATAAAGTGCAGAAATGAATTTCCAACATCGCTTTACGATTAAGTTAGATCAAGACGAATTCTACATTTTAAAACTTACATCATGTTCCACAATATTCTTCTGTGGATACGTCCTTGAAAATCTCGCGAAGATTTACGTAGCGCCCCCCCCCCCCCCCGGGATTTTGCGTCGAGAATTGACGCTTACCCCTCACTCACATATTAGACTCGTAGCTATAATTTATGTATTAATTTTTTAGAATGATTTTTTTGCAGTTTGTAGAAAACAATTCTTCTTCACAAATCCGAGTGGCTTCTAATCGAGTTAGAATTTTGTCGCACGTACCCGATATAGAAAAAAAAAGGATTCCCTCTTTTTGATTGGACATAAAGTTTGGTTGTGCGATTAATCGCCATTAGCTACAAATTAGTACAAAACAACTAAAAATAGCGTACAAAATTAGAAAATCGTAAAAATCTGTGTGCCATAAATTTAACGGCGAGAAAGTTCCCCGCCTAAGCCGTATGCTAATTACGCTTTTCAACGGACGATTTCTCGGCAGGTAGTACCAAAATATAAATAACACCAGACCATTGAAAGGCTTATTCAATTCTGATTCATACCAAGTGCAGACACCCGCTTACAGTTTTGAAACTCGATCGTGTCAAGGATTTTGACGTTATCGACGAAAATTAGCCATGATGACGTCACAGCATTCATAGCCCTTAGTTGGCAAGTTCTGCCAGTGTGGAGATAAACTAAACAGTAAAGTAAATGCTTAGATTTTAAGTAGACTTCATTGTAAGCACAAGAACGTTATTATGCGTTCCAAGAAAAAACTTAAGCACAACTTCGTTCTTAAACATAGCCATCTGATCTAAGCACAATTTTAAGTTCCAAGCAATTTTAAGGTATAGGGCTTGCTTACCAACCTTATTAAGTCTGTTTCTGCTTCAAAAAGATGGCTGACCGTAGACTTATTCGACGGCATTTCCGACACCTTTTGATACCAAAGAGACAATTAAAAGACAGAGAAAATCCTTCTCCAAAAGAAATTAAGAATGCTATAGAAAATTTCGCATTGATCTAGGGCCTATAGGCTAGGCCTACCCTGAAACCAATTCATTTATTTGCCAATTAGTAAACAATAGGCTACAAACACACAGGCTTCTTTAAGATCAGGCGCTCTCACAATTATTTTTTTTATATCTTTTGTCACATTTTATAATTAGGCCTATGTTTGTAGGCCCTATAGGGGACATGTCAAACGCATCCAAATCAACCATAATGAAGCAGACGACAAATTTATGACGTAATTCGCATACCAAAGTTGTTTTATGACGTTAAAGAGCATCGTTGTCTCAGTGTATGGTGAGCTTTACCAGTTACCAATGTGCTTAGACTTGTACTTGACCTGTGCTTACGTAAGAATGGACTTGAGAATTTTCTAGGAACAGTATTTTTATAAGATTCTTACGTAAGTAAAAGTGAAGTATGACTTAAGTGCTTACTTTAGGAATCGGGCCCTGAACTGTATCTGTATATTAAAGTATTATGGACTGGAGTGGACGGGTGATCTTCCTTTCTTTAGTCTTTACTTAGGCTTTGTTCTTTTTGTTGAATCAATATAAGTAAGTGAATAAGGAAATAAGCAGATTGTTTTCCCTCAAAGATGTAATGAGCTTAACTCACTGTAGTTAACTTGATTAACACGAGACATTTTCAATATTATTACACACTTTTTACTAGTTTAAAAAAGCTACCTAGTTTTATATAGGACTAATAGGAGTGCGGGTGTGTGGGTTTTCTGTGGAGTAGGCTACAACGAGAGCAGGCGTCAAACCATACAATTACAAGTCATGTTATAAGCACGCTTCATTAGTAAACAGGTTAACGAATGAAGGCAGTGCATACTAGCTGTCCATTCATCATAAAAATAACAACTATTTTATAGTAACGGGCCCGGTTAGCTCAGTCGGTAGAGCATCAGACTTTTAATCTGAGGGTCAGGGGTTCGAGTCCCCTATCGGGCTTCGATTTTTGTATAAAAAAAACAACATTGAAATTAGCATCAATTCAAACATTAAAATAAATTGCGGGATTTGGCCCTACATATTAAACATTAAACAATTTCCTGTTTCGCATGAGCAATTTTTTAACACCAGAATATACCAATATACCCGAATACATTACAAAATACCGGAACAAACTTAGTATTAATGTTTTGATTAAAATTTATTCAAGCAGATCGAACTCTCCAGGTCCGACCCGTGCAGATCACCAAATTCTACAGTGGGCTAAATTTAAATGACAATCTTGAATCATTAAAAAAGACAGATCTTCAAATTGCAATTTGTTGTACTGGGGTACAGTGGGGATTGAAATTGATATTAAATGCATTGCTCATGCTTCATCCGGGCACTGGGATAATCAACAGTAATGAATGAACGTGAAACAAAAATCCGCATTTTCCCTGCATTGCCACAAATTTGTAAATACTAAACTAAGAAGCGAAAAAGGTATCTTCCCAAACGGGGAATCGAACCCCGGCCGTCGCGGTGAGAGCGCGAAATCCTAACCACTAGACCACTTGGGAGTACTATTCATACTGAGAAATAGGGGAATACAAAATAGATAAGATGACTATCGCGATCTTTATGAATACGGACAGAAAAATGTCGTGTGAGTAGGCCTATAAACAAACAATTGTAAACAAAATACGCATATTATAAATTAATGTCGTTTCAAAGATTTAACATTACATCATTATGTGTATTAACAAACCAAAATTAATCGTCCCTGGGTGGGCTCGAACCACCAACCTTTCGGTTAACAGCCGAACGCGCTAACCGATTGCGCCACAGAGACACTTAATCGCATCCGATGTCTTTTTAAACTAATATTTTCTGACACCTGTTACCACTGTTTGTCGTGCATTCTAATTTTATACACGCCACACGGTGAACAGTCCACATTTATGCGGATTACATGATTTTGACTACACCGTTTTTTTTAGGACTTAGAATTTTGTCTAATGGTTTGGATTGTTCGTACTTGGTTTTATTTGAAGGTAATACCATATGTAGACCTAAAAATATTCTTATGCCTTATCATGCCGGTAAATCAGTCTTGCACACGTATGACGTAAACTATACAACGTTCCAACTTCAGATGTAAATCGTTAATTACTTCACTTCAAAATTACACTGTGTCTGACCTACATAAAAACAACATGTTGGTGAGTAGTAGTAGTAATTCGTCTCACAAAATCGAAGCCCGATAGGGGACTCGAACCCCTGACCCTCAGATTAAAAGTCTGATGCTCTACCGACTGAGCTAACCGGGCCCGTTGCACCTCGTATATAATGAATGAATGATATGGGGTTTAACGTCCTACGCTTAAGCTCCTAACCTGGGCAAATTGAAGACGGGAAGAAAGACTTCATAAACAGAGCGTGTATCTTACATCTCTTTTTAGATTAAAATTTCTGCAAGTTATGATAACCCCCCCCCCCCACCGATTCCAGTAACTTTAGCTCGGCTACTTCATTTAATCTAAGGACACATCACAGCACGCCTGATATTCTGTATTTTAGCGTTTCATATACTGGTACCAGTGGACTCGAGTTATTCAAATAATTAAAAAGCCTCTATTCTGAAATCCATTTCCTGATGCATGGATAATGAATCAAGGTAATGCCACCATGCATGTTGTAAACGATGTAATATCACTTAGCACTTTCTTTGTTCCAGTAAAATTCTTAATATATAACATACTACAAAATATCCCCACCAAAGTCTCGGAATTGGCATTTCTGGGACACTAGATTGGCTAGATGCATAAATTTCTGCAGGGGAGCACTTGCATTGCTCGGCTTGTGCCCTTGTGGGCCTGGGCTAATTTTCAAAATAACAAAAATTCCACACAATAAAATTTGTAGCCGATATAATCATTATTTTTTTAATGTTTTGTTTGAATGAATGACCATAAATTCATGAATGCTGGAATATGTAAATGCACAGGACTACAACACTTAATTGTGGATTGACTCAAAATGACAATTATGAGTTATCAATGTCCATTAAAAATCAACTAATTGTTTTCTGTTTGTTTAACTGTAGACTTTTCTTTGCCATGTCTAGAACCCCATCATATGTGTTCGCCCCTCCAATAAAGCCATTGGCATGTACAAAGACACAGCCTGGAATACTAGTCTTTTCACTGAGTTCTTCTCCTCGTAAACCCAACCATTCTTCGGGTAACGTTAATCTACAATAGACAATAAAATACACCATTATTCATATTAAAACATTTGGAGAGCAAGAGAGAGAGAGGAATGGGGTTTAACATCCACTCGACACAAACTAGGTCATCTTGGGACTAACATATGGTTTAATTTTATTTCAATAATCCCCTTGCTCGTAGGGGTCTTCAGCAGTGGTAGGAAACCGGAAGACCCAGAGAAAACCCACGAGGTTAGACAAACGACCCTACTCCTTGTCACCTATAACATATTATTTAATTTTATAGAGTCTTTAGCAGTGGGAGGAAACTGGAGGACCCAGAGAAAACCCTAGCCCTACACCTTGTCACGTACAACTAGGGATTCAAAACAACGGCAGTTGACTCAATGAAAGGCTTTATGATAAACCATTCGGCCATCCAACACCATATTTGGATAACGAGTAACACCTGCAAGGTACCAAACATTATAACAAGGGTTTATATTTTTTGGTTATTAAGAACTGGTAATAAGGAATTAAAAACTGTATGCATTCATGGTATGACAAATCTACACAGTTTCAGCCAAGGGCGTGGATTTATCATAACTTTTGGGGGGACGGACGAATGCTAGAACCTTTTATTACCAAACCAAAATAATAATTTGCATATGAACGGTTTACTGTACAAGTGTTATTTCAATGAAAGCTGTAGGGGTAATATGATGACGATATCGTAAAATTGACCCCCTACATTTAAGGAGGAAGATATTGTCAAGATCAATTACTGTGGCAAGACCCAAGGCAGTGGTTAGATAGCCTTTGGAACCGGGGAGGGGGGACAGAGACCTATTTGTCCCCTCCTTCCGATTTTAAGGGGGGGGGGCGCATCTCCCTCCCCCCCTAAATCCCAGCCATGGTTTCAGCATATCATCACCAGAAGTGTTTACAATTAATAACATATGTTTAAAATCTACTATATCAAGTTATTTGGTTATCTGTTATGGCAATATACAAATAAGCAAATTTGGAACCATACTACATTATTTCTGGCAGTATCTCAGAACCAAACAATAATATGAAAAGTTGATAGTCAATCCATGTATTATTAATTACCTGTTGTCAAAAGTACCCAAACGTAGTGGAACACACTGTATACGCCATTGTCCACTCAGGTCGGCAAATAAAACATACTTGATGAGGGGATTAATATTAAGTTCCTCCTCTATCGAGAAGAGATGATCCTTCCAGGGAGCACCACCGTTCTCAAAACACATTATTTCTCCACTTTCATCTATCTATAGACAATTAGAAATTGGTACACTTTACATTATTTCAATCTAATTAAATGTTTTATTTTGTTCTTAAAAATACATTCTGCAAGAGGTAAATCTGCCTATTGCAGGTCTTTCTCTAGGCCTAAAATGTTATATAAATTATTAATTAGACATAAATTAACATTAACCTATCCAGACCATAATCAATTCTCAATGTCAGCGCTAGCCTGAGATATTTACTGGTGAGGATTCGATTTGCTGCTCAATTTTCAGTTATGAATAAGTCATGAAATGGATAATCAAGACTATGTTTTTTTAACTACCGACTTTAGTAATGTTGATCGAGGCTAGGCCGAAAATTTAATCGCTAATTCTCGGTTCAGAGTGAATCAATTTGACTGAAATTTTCAGTAAATTTCCTTTACATTATCAAGTTTTTAAGTATTATAGTGACAACTACAAGCTCTTTATCTAATCTCCAATAATGTATCTTTAAATACTTTTGCTGGTCAACTCTTTATCTAATCTCCCATAATGTATCTCTAAATACTCTTGCTGGCCTCCACACCAAACAAGAATGAATGAATGAAATGGGGTTTAACGTCCTACTATTATGCACCTAATCTGGGTTATGAGGGTAACCCGGGCAGCGGCAAATGCCAAGGGATCTTTTACGTGCACTCAAATGTGTACACGAGACCACAGTTTTTCGTCCCATCCGAACGACTAGGCAGCTGTCCTTGTCAGGCCCTCCACCTGCATCACTGACAAGGGGAAATAATGCTGGAAAATCGAGATGAACTTTCTCGGCCAATGCAGGGATCGAACACCCGACCACACCAAATAAGAGCTGACTGGTTAGAATGTAAAATCACGTTATGGGTAAAATAGCGTCCATAAAAGAATCCTTATCACAGTATTCTTTGCAATGCATGCTTGGACATAGGTCAGTAACTTTAATTAAACAGAAAAGTGATTCAACAAATCAACACCCACAAAGCATTACGTGTGCATGAAAATTAAATAGAAATAAACGGTTACGGAATGTGTTTCAAAGGGAAATAACTATATTTTACTCAATATTATTATTCATAAACAAGAGAGAGAGAGAGATAGAAAGAGATCAGAGAGAAGTGGGTTTAATGTCCACTGGACACAACTGGTTAGCAACAAAGATATGTCAAATGGTGAAGGTTCTGTCTTTCAAAGACACCTTGGTATTTTTAGGGAATGCTGATTTTTTATTGTCAAATTACAGCATAAACTCTCATATAATTCATTAGTCATATACATGTTATTAAACATGCATTATTCAAGAGCTAAATCTGCCTAGTGCAGGTCTTTATTTGGGCATGAAATGTTATCTAAAGTATAAATTAGACATTAATTAACTGATCCAGGCCTTAATCAACTTTGGATGTCATCAGATTACTCTGATATTAAACAGATTAAAACGTTTCAGTGATAAATCAAATATGGCGCGCCTAGACGCTTCGAGTCTTAGCTTTGATCAACCAGGTCTGTGGTTGAAATTATTGACCACGTCGACCAAATCTTCAAATGCCAATATCTTCGCTTGCAATAGAGTAATTTGAAAGAATTTTTTAAATTATACATTTTACATCAACTACTTTCGAACTAGTATAGCAAGATGGCTAGTTCTTATCTATATCTTGAATAATGTAACTTTAATGTTTTCAAAACAAATTGAAAGTAAACATAATTTGCCAATATTACCGATTATTGAATCAGTGATTATCGATACTTGAAAGCAGTATTGATTGCCAGCCCAACATCCAAATCCTACTCTCATGAAGTATAAAATTTGAATTTTAAAAATCTAAACAAAATGGGAAGCTTGTTTCAATCATACAGATCAGTCCAGTGTGAATCAACTATTTCAATTCACACCAAAGGACACCTAAATTCACCAAAATAATATAAGCTTATCTTTCAACCAGTGTCAAAAGAATGCTGTAGTTTTGGGCAAGATCAAGATTTAGGACATCTTACCTTATGTCTGTTATTGACTGCCGTTAGAACCACGTCACGCGCTGGTAGCCAGGAATTTTTATAATGATTAACACGGTCCATAAATTCTAAACCTGTCAGTGCTACAGCCTTTTCAAAACATTTCTAAAAATAAAAAACACAACATTTTTAAATAATGAAAAGAAATTAAATGCAATGTAGTTTATTTTCCTACTTCTCTGCCATCTACTGAGCTAATACAGACAAGTAAACACCAACAACTGCCAAGTGTACATTTATCTGTACATGGAGGTTCAGTTTTTTGTCCCATCTTTTTGACTAGACACTGTTACTTGCCAGGTAGTAAGTCCTGGGCCCGATTCCTAGAAAATTCTTAAAGTAAGCACAAAGTCATGTTTCACTTTCACTTACGTAAGAATCTTATAAAAAATACTGTCCCTAGAAAATTCGCAAGACCATTCTTACGTAAGCACAGGTCAAGTATAACTCTAAGCACATTGTGACTGGTAAAGCTTTCCATACACTGAGACTACGATGCTCTTTAATGTCATAAAAACAACTTTGGTATGCAAATTACGTCATAATTTTGTCGTCTGCTTTATTGTGGTAGATTTAGATGCATTTGACACATGTCCCCTATACACATAATTATAAAATGTGCCATAAGATAAAAAAAACGCAGACACATACAAACTAAATGAATAATGTGAGTGCACATGGTCTTAAAGTAGCCTGTGTGTTTGTAGCCTATTGTTTACTATTTGGCAAATAATTGAAAAAAATAAATTGGTTTAAGGGTAGGCTCTAGATGCCCTATACCTTGCTTGGGACTTGTGCTTAGATTGGCTATGCTTAAGAACGAAGTTGTGCTTAAGTTTTTTTCTTGGAACGCATTATAACGTTCTTGTGCTTACAATGAAGTCTACTTAAAATCTAAGCAAAAGACCGTTCTTACGAATTTTCTGGAAACACAAAATAAGGTAAGTTTACTTAAATGCAAAGTCGACTTAAATCTAAGCACAAGAACGTGCTTAAGAATTTTCTAGGAATCGGGGCCCAGTACCAGTGACATGGTTAGAAGAGGGTCGGAACCCCAGGTTCGTGAGCTAGTGCCTTACAGAGTCAGGTGCTTAAAGGCCCAATAACACTGTTGTTGTAACTGAATAATATGTTCCAATACTTATTCTGGTCAACAAATTGTACTATTTTACATTATTCCAATTATTTGATGATACAAATTTCATATTAACACACCGAACTTAAAAAATTGGAAAAATTCAACTGCATGGTTTGAAAAGCTTTACGTAAACCTTTTCAAATGTAACTTAGATTTCAAAACATTTTCGAACCCTCTGGACAAGTAAAATAGGACGTAATGGATATTTACACAATAAAAAACTGGACAAATTTAACTGCATGGTTTGAAAGCTTTACGTAAACTTTTTAAATGTAACTTAAGATTTAAAAATATTTTCGAACCCTTTGAACAAGTAAAATAGGATGTTATGGATAATTTACACAATAGCTAGAAAGAGCACATAAGATCATAATTTCCTATTACATAATATAATAAACAATGATTACTAAATCCATATTACGGAAAGTTCAAATCAATCTGATTAAAATTAACTGAGCTATTTACGTTTTAGTATGGGACAGCCAAAAACGGTTTTCAAATTTTCATAAACGACCTTAATCCGGTTGATTGGCTGATGACGTCACAGGCGCTACACATAGTATACACATTATCTATCCAATATATCACTGCCTGTATAATATATCACTGTATACACAACACCACCAGTTAAAAGTGTGTATTGTCGGTAATCATTAGCTCGTAATTATCACTATGAGGGACCGGGTATCGTCCAGATATTACGAAAAAAGCAAAGATACTACCTTTACCATCCAGAATCTAATACATTTGTCCAGTCAATAGATTGCCGTCTAGAGTGTGTTAAAAGCCGCCAGCATTCATTGAAAACCGCCAAGTTTGTGTTACCGTGTAGATTACCGATATCAGATATTGACGGCAACATATGCCGGCCGGTGCCAGCCAAGTCGTCTACAAGCGAAGTCGTCCACAGCGAAGTCGTCCACAAGGCATTGGTGGTGTCGTCCAAAACAATTAATACTTGAATAGAGTCGTACACAACAACTGATTGGTTAAGTCGTCCACAACTAATACTTGAATCGTACATAATTTAAAATTTAAATGGAATAAATAAGTTTTACTTGTTGATTTTTGGTGATTACCGGTAACAAACGAGATTAGTTCCTCGCTGTATAATCGTATTGTTATTTAATTGCCGATATGATTTTAGATATTAGATCAGTTCACCGATGTTTTTTGTAATAAAATATATTTAGACAATATTTAATTGACTTGATATGAAATCCGAATATAAATTATTCGATGAATAAATGTTTGTGATAAGATTAGTTTATGATGACAGACATGGTTTATTTTACAAGTAGGCTACATATTGCCATCTAAATCACTCGCCAAAATACATCTCGGACTGAACGCCTAATAATTAAATAATCAACTATAAATAGCGCCGAGGTCACTTTTAGATAAGACAAATTAGATTGATATTATTTCGGCACTATAATTAAAATAATATAGCGACAAGTGAATACACACTTTATTTACCCAGTAATTAGTTAAATTGCGCCGGAGCCCTTTTAGATAAGACAAATTAGATTGATATTATTTCGGCATCATAAATAATTTAAAAACTAATCGTTGATTTAATTTCCGTACACGAAATGGAACTAAAAGGTTCCAAATTTAAGAATTCCGTATAAGAATCAATTTAGAATACCAAAATGCGAATCGTAACACATTGTGGTCTACACTGTGTAATACATTATAAAATAAATCATAAATCAATGAAATATGTTGTAAGGTGGACACTGCATGCTTTGCTTTAATACTGACCTAGAATTTGTGGCTACGTGCAATTTTATTCTTTGATCTGTTAATATCATTGTTCCGACCTGTCAATCACCGTAAAGAGATTGACCAATCAGAGAGCCCGATAATGGTGGATATAAAAATATTACACATTAAAATGTCTCGAATTGCATGATGATCTAAGTAGATATTTGTCTTTATTACTCGTTAAACGCGTGGTACTATTTTACCTCGGAGAACGTCTTTTTGAAGTAATAAATTTGGGTCACGGTTCCTACGCAATCACAAATATACTTCATTTATTATGAACTTCGTGTAATGCCGAATCATTAATGAATGAAGTAGAGATTATAGTAATATTAATAAACTATGTTCTATATTATAAGTTTATAAGTTATTATTTGTTGATACGAATTATGTCTTAATTTTTAAAGTAGCCTAGCATAACAATGCAAATCACTAAATTATTTCTCTCAATTCTTATCGGAATCACGTGACATGAAAGGGAAATCCTCGCTTTCATCTTTCATTTCAGTCATACGTAACCCGTGTGATATTTCCCCGCCTTTCATACATGCTGTTAGCCAATAGCTACTGGAAATTTTTCCGCGTTTAGATGGTCCTACCCAATGAAAATTAATTATCGTTGTTGGTGCACGGGGTAATGGGATATGAATAACAGAAAGAATAAAACGATGACAAAGTGGTTATTTGACGTAAAATCTTTTAAACACTGTTCATTTCTCCACAACGTCCGGGAAAATAAATGTCTTGTCTAAAAATAAACTCCTTCAAATCTAAATGGTAGTGTTCATTTTTAAAATCATCCCGAGAAACTGAACGGTCGTGAAGTGGACGACCGATAACAAAACGATGTTATTTAATCTACACGGTAGCACACAAACTGGGCGTTTTTTGATAAATCTTGGGGGCATTTAACATATTCTAGACGGCAATCTATTAACTCGATACGTGTATTAGATTCTGGGTGGTAAGGTTAGTTTATTTCCTTTTTTCGTAAAATCTGGACGATAACCGGTCCCACGTAAGCTCCATTTTTGGTTTACGGTGTGCTTATTCTGATTAAAAAGACGTAGGGAATATGGCTACAGCAACCGGCTTTATAAAACAAATTCTGTATATAGGTAATTAAGGAATAAACATTCCGAATATGCATTTGTACACTGTGGCGTCACTAGGGACTGAGGGGATTAAGAGTGTTTTCGATAATTGGCCAAGTCGTTTTTACGGGAGGTCTATATTTGCGACTTTGAGTGAAGATAGCTGATTTATTTTTAATCAGATTGATGTTAACTTTCCGTAATGTGCATATAATAACCACTGTCCATCACTACGCCGAGTTTCAGTTTGTCGTCTTATGTGCACTTTAAACATCTAGTAGTTAGAATAAGGCTAATTTTTTGGTCTGGACCAGTCAAGCAAGCAAGAATGTTATTGTCCCTTTAAGAAACAGTAACAATGTCACATATAATAATGTGTATCACCTTTTAATAATTAGAGGTAAATGGAAACTTAATTCTTGAGAAAAGCTACCACATACTTTTTGTTTTGAAATATATTTTGTTTCCTGAAGGAATAGGAAGCAATGTTTTACAGGTAAAAGGTTCCTGGAGATCAAAAATATGAAATTGTGGTGCCTTGCAGTAAGAGGACTTATAACACCCTATATGGAACCAGGACTCACACTGTCGGTCACAATTTGCGATAAAATATGAAATTGGCGATTCAAATTAGGATTTGCGATAATGTTTTGCGGTACTGGCGATTCTTTTTGAAAAATGGCAGAAAAAAATCTTAAAATTCTAATCGTATTTATCCTGGATATTAATTAACCATCATTAATTGTCAATCACGTGACTAAACACTATAATTTATTAATCAACTGGCTGATAACTAGTTAAAATCAATACAGTTTTATTCTTAAAAAACATCATTAACTTTGTCTGGATTAGCGACAAAATTTGACATCAAAGCCTGCCGGCAAAGTGGAAACACCCCAGATCGCATCGTAATTAGCCCGTCATTTGAGGATATACACATTAAGTTCATCAATCCGTTATTACACTAGACCTAACATTTTTAAATTTTCCGTTACTAAGTACCAGTTATATGTAAAAGACAAGTATAAACTAGGTAATTATTTGTCATATTGATTAGTTAATAACGAACTAAATAACACTAATCAGTTGTCTTGGATTAATGATTAGTTGATTGCCAATGATATATAGCTAAACATTATCTCAAGTCATTAGCGGTGATTATTTGATGTTTCGTTTCGTCTTATAAAACAATAAATAGTAAAACATATAATCAAAACATATAAGCATCTCTTACAAATATAATTAAAATATATATCATTTTATCAGGGATTCATATTCTGATATCTTTACAGTAACTGAAAATAACAATAGGTCTATTGTACAAGCAACACACAAATTTATAGAAAATTCGCAATCCTTGGATGAGATTTGACATGTAAATACTGAATATATAGTGCAGTACAACGATGTTCAAAAAGGCTAAAGTCCCCCCAAAATAAAATCTGATCTTATTAAATCCAAATTGTGCTAATGTATCATGTAAAGACAGATTTATAAAGTTGTATATTGTATTGTATATATCGATAATTGTTTTTTATAATAAGCCTAGCTGAGACATAAAATTGTTAGATATTGTATATTTTTATCACATATTTTGGACAGATACAATATTCCAGTTGGCGGAAAAAAACTATGAACATTTCTTTATATAAAAATTATCATCCATTTTGGTGGGAAAAAAATGAAAGCCAGTGTGAGCCCTGTATGTTACTGAAGATAAAATCTTACATCTCTATCATCTTGTTTTTCATTCCATGCCGGATTCAACCCACCAACTCGTGAACTTAAACCAGTTGTCTGTCGATATCTGTATAATACAAAAGTAAAGCAAAACTGTTAATTTCTATACCAAACTGTTAGCTAATTTCTATACCAAACTGTAAGCTAATTTCTATACCAAACTGTAAGCTAATTTTTATACCAAACTGTTAGCTAACTTCTATACCAAACTGTTAGCTAATTTCTATACCAAACTGTTAGCTAATTTCTAAACTGAAAATATAGAGAATAATCCCCCAGGAACAAATTAGATTCAACACTGTGTGGTTTTTAAAAAAATATAATCTTCACCAAAACGCGTTTCGGGCTTAATAGCCCTTCATCAGTTGGTAGTACGAACAATATGATGAAAAATAATCCCAAAATTTTAATATATACAAAGTTTTAGCGCATGCGCTTTAAAATAATTTGGGATTAATTAATCCCGAGACTGGGATTAAAAATTGAAGATATTTTAAAAAATATAAAAAAATGTTAAAAAAATAATCCCTATACTGGGATTTTTAAAAAAAAAAATAGAAATTGAATCCCTATACTGGGATTAAAAAATAGATAAAAAACGGTAGAAATATAATCCCTATACTGGGATTATAAAAATAATAATGATAAATATGGGTAAAAATGGATGTACAAACAAAATTTAATTACTTAAAAAACGAAACAAATAAATATAAATATATAAAAACGCCGATTATCATCAAGTGACTGGTCAGGTAACATCAATGGCGGTAGTTTCCTTGGAGATGAATCTGTATAGCCTCGGTCATCCGGAACCTCCTAGTCTTCAAACGTGCAGAGCAAATGACAGACTATACGTATGGAATTAGCTGCGATCGGTTTTTAGAGTATCGGTGGTGAAATAAAAGGAGTAGTTTAGTGGTTCAACCCTGGATCGTAAAATAGGTGATGTTGATAGGCGGTAGATCGTATTGCGAGAGAATAGGAAGGTTGTTGGTCACCTCTACGAATAAAAATATTCTGTAGTTTTAGAGGGCCACGAGAGAGAAATGTTCGAAGTTTTCAGAATAATACTAATAGTATTTCTAAAAATAGATGCAGTAAAAATAGACTGTCGATTTGGTTTCAATAGGTATTCCTCGATCTGGTATATATTCTTCTTACGGGTGAAGTAGGTTATTCTAAATCAAAACCAAAGTGGGTATAGATTATTCTTCTAATTTCTGTATCATTGGTATAGCGGAAATTTTTAAAATCTATTCTGCTTCAAAAGGTGAATTTGAAATATTAAATAAAGTTAATCGAATTGAATACGTGGTATCAAGTAGGGGAGAGTTCAGCATTTTGTGGTAAAGTTTACTTTGATTTAATCCTTTTAAAGTATTTTTCTGTAGATAAGTTCTCACATTTGAGTAAGTTGAAACGTAATTTTCTGAAGACCCGTAGATACGGAAATAGATTGTCTGGAAGTTTCTTACGATTGTTGGTAAAGGTTGTAGAAAAAAAATGTTACAGGTTCGATATCGTTTCTAGGTCGTTTATTCCGATTTTCTTCTTCCATACCGGTGGATATAGGTGGTAGAGAAAGCACGCTATAGTAGCGCTTTAGGTGTCTCTGGAGTGTGAGGGGATCCACAGAGGATGCTGGATCGCCCGAAAAAAGTGAGATAAAAAGTTCCAAGTCAAAAAGACGATGAAACCCCCACACTCAAAAAGTAGGAGGGCGGAAGATTCCCTGTGACAGTGCGAATACGTTCGGATCTCAGTGATACATCTGAGGGAGAGCGGGAACCAGTCCGTGTAAGATGAAAATATAGAGAATAATCCCCCAGGAACAAACTAGATTCAACACTGTGTGGTTTTTAAAAAAATATAATCTTCACCAAAACGCGTTTCGGGCTTAATAGCCCTTCATCAGTTGGTAGTACGAACAATATGATGAAAAATAATCCCAAAATTTTAATATATACAAAGTTTTAGCGCATGCGCTTTAAAATAATTTGGGATTAATTAATCCCGAGACTGGGATTAAAAATTGAAGATATTTTAAAAAATATAAAAAAATGTTAAAAAAATAATCCCTATACTGGGATTTTTTAAAAAAAAAATAGAAATTGAATCCCTATACTGGGATTAAAAAATAGATAAAAAACGGTAGAAATATAATCCCTATACTGGGATTATAAAAATAATAATGATAAATATGGGTAAAAATGGATGTACAAACAAAATTTAATTACTTAAAAAACGAAACAAATAAATATAAATATATAAAAACGCCGATTATCATCAAGTGACTGGTCAGGTAACATCAATGGCGGTAGTTTCCTTGGAGATGAATCTGTATAGCCTCGGTCATCCGGAACCTCCTAGTCTTCAAACGTGCAGAGCAAATGACAGACTATACGTATGGAATTAGCTGCGATCGGTTTTTAGAGTATCGGTGGTGAAATAAAAGGAGTAGTTTAGTGGTTCAACCCTGGATCGTAAAATAGGTGATGTTGATAGGCGGTAGATCGTATTGCGAGAGAATAGGAAGGTTGTTGGTCACCTCTACGAATAAAAATATTCTGTAGTTTTAGAGGGCCACGAGAGAGAAATGTTCGAAGTTTTCAGAATAATACTAATAGTATTTCTAAAAATAGATGCAGTAAAAATAGACTGTCGATTTGGTTTCAATAGGTATTCCTCGATCTGGTATATATTCTTCTTACGGGTGAAGTAGGTTATTCTAAATCAAAACCAAAGTGGGTATAGATTATTCTTCTAATTTCTGTATCATTGGTATAGCGGAAATTTTTAAAATCTATTCTGCTTCAAAAGGTGAATTTGAAATATTAAATAAAGTTAATCGAATTGAATACGTGGTATCAAGTAGGGGAGAGTTCAGCATTTTGTGGTAAAGTTTACTTTGATTTAATCCTTTTAAAGTATTTTTCTGTAGATAAGTTCTCACATTTGAGTAAGTTGAAACGTAATTTTCTGAAGACCCGTAGATACGGAAATAGATTGTCTGGAAGTTTCTTACGATTGTTGGTAAAGGTTGTAGAAAAAAAATGTTACAGGTTCGATATCGTTTCTAGGTCGTTTATTCCGATTTTCTTCTTCCATACCGGTGGATATAGGTGGTAGAGAAAGCACGCTATAGTAGCGCTTTAGGTGTCTCTGGAGTGTGAGGGGATCCACAGAGGATGCTGGATCGCCCGAAAAAAGTGAGATAAAAAGTTCCAAGTCAAAAAGACGATGAAACCCCCACACTCAAAAAGTAGGAGGGCGGAAGATTCCCTGTGACAGTGCGAATACGTTCGGATCTCAGTGATACATCTGAGGGAGAGCGGGAACCAGTCCGTGTAAGATGAAAATATAGAGAATAATCCCCCAGGAACAAACTAGATTCAACACTGTGTGGTTTTTATCTTACACGGACTGGTTCCCGCTCTCCCTCAGATGTATCACTGAGATCCGAACGTATTCGCACTGTCACAGGGAATCTTCCGCCCTCCTACTTTTTGAGTGTGGGGGTTTCATCGTCTTTTTGACTTGGAACTTTTTATCTCACTTTTTTCGGGCGATCCAGCATCCTCTGTGGATCCCCTCACACTCCAGAGACACCTAAAGCGCTACTATAGCGTGCTTTCTCTACCACCTATATCCACCGGTATGGAAGAAGAAAATCGGAATAAACGACCTAGAAACGATATCGAACCTGTAACATTTTTTTTCTACAACCTTTACCAACAATCGTAAGAAACTTCCAGACAATCTATTTCCGTATCTACGGGTCTTCAGAAAATTACGTTTCAACTTACTCAAATGTGAGAACTTATCTACAGAAAAATACTTTAAAAGGATTAAATCAAAGTAAACTTTACCACAAAATGCTGAACTCTCCCCTACTTGATACCACGTATTCAATTCGATTAACTTTATTTAATATTTCAAATTCACCTTTTGAAGCAGAATAGATTTTAAAAATTTCCGCTATACCAATGATACAGAAATTAGAAGAATAATCTATACCCACTTTGGTTTTGATTTAGAATAACCTACTTCACCCGTAAGAAGAATATATACCAGATCGAGGAATACCTATTGAAACCAAATCGACAGTCTATTTTTACTGCATCTATTTTTAGAAATACTATTAGTATTATTCTGAAAACTTCGAACATTTCTCTCTCGTGGCCCTCTAAAACTACAGAATATTTTTATTCGTAGAGGTGACCAACAACCTTCCTATTCTCTCGCAATACGATCTACCGCCTATCAACATCACCTATTTTACGATCCAGGGTTGAACCACTAAACTACTCCTTTTATTTCACCACCGATACTCTAAAAACCGATCGCAGCTAATTCCATACGTATAGTCTGTCATTTGCTCTGCACGTTTGAAGACTAGGAGGTTCCGGATGACCGAGGCTATACAGATTCATCTCCAAGGAAACTACCGCCATTGATGTTACCTGACCAGTCACTTGATGATAATCGGCGTTTTTATATATTTATATTTATTTGTTTCGTTTTTTAAGTAATTAAATTTTGTTTGTACATCCATTTTTACCCATATTTATCATTATTATTTTTATAATCCCAGTATAGGGATTATATTTCTACCGTTTTTTATCTATTTTTTAATCCCAGTATAGGGATTCAATTTCTATTTTTTTTTTAAAAAATCCCAGTATAGGGATTATTTTTTTAACATTTTTTTATATTTTTTAAAATATCTTCAATTTTTAATCCCAGTCTCGGGATTAATTAATCCCAAATTATTTTAAAGCGCATGCGCTAAAACTTTGTATATATTAAAATTTTGGGATTATTTTTCATCATATTGTTCGTACTACCAACTGATGAAGGGCTATTAAGCCCGAAACGCGTTTTGGTGAAGATTATATTTTTTTAAAAACCACACAGTGTTGAATCTAGTTTGTTCCTGGGGGATTATTCTCTATATTTTCATCTTACACGGACTGGTTCCCGCTCTCCCTCAGATGTATCACTGAGATCCGAACGTATTCGCACTGTCACAGGGAATCTTCCGCCCTCCTACTTTTTGAGTGTGGGGGTTTCATCGTCTTTTTGACTTGGAACTTTTTATCTCACTTTTTTCGGGCGATCCAGCATCCTCTGTGGATCCCCTCACACTCCAGAGACACCTAAAGCGCTACTATAGCGTGCTTTCTCTACCACCTATATCCACCGGTATGGAAGAAGAAAATCGGAATAAACGACCTAGAAACGATATCGAACCTGTAACATTTTTTTTCTACAACCTTTACCAACAATCGTAAGAAACTTCCAGACAATCTATTTCCGTATCTACGGGTCTTCAGAAAATTACGTTTCAACTTACTCAAATGTGAGAACTTATCTACAGAAAAATACTTTAAAAGGATTAAATCAAAGTAAACTTTACCACAAAATGCTGAACTCTCCCCTACTTGATACCACGTATTCAATTCGATTAACTTTATTTAATATTTCAAATTCACCTTTTGAAGCAGAATAGATTTTAAAAATTTCCGCTATACCAATGATACAGAAATTAGAAGAATAATCTATACCCACTTTGGTTTTGATTTAGAATAACCTACTTCACCCGTAAGAAGAATATATACCAGATCGAGGAATACCTATTGAAACCAAATCGACAGTCTATTTTTACTGCATCTATTTTTAGAAATACTATTAGTATTATTCTGAAAACTTCGAACATTTCTCTCTCGTGGCCCTCTAAAACTACAGAATATTTTTATTCGTAGAGGTGACCAACAACCTTCCTATTCTCTCGCAATACGATCTACCGCCTATCAACATCACCTATTTTACGATCCAGGGTTGAACCACTAAACTACTCCTTTTATTTCACCACCGATACTCTAAAAACCGATCGCAGCTAATTCCATACGTATAGTCTGTCATTTGCTCTGCACGTTTGAAGACTAGGAGGTTCCGGATGACCGAGGCTATACAGATTCATCTCCAAGGAAACTACCGCCATTGATGTTACCTGACCAGTCACTTGATGATAATCGGCGTTTTTATATATTTATATTTATTTGTTTCGTTTTTTAAGTAATTAAATTTTGTTTGTACATCCATTTTTACCCATATTTATCATTATTATTTTTATAATCCCAGTATAGGGATTATATTTCTACCGTTTTTTATCTATTTTTTAATCCCAGTATAGGGATTCAATTTCTATTTTTTTTTTTAAAATTCCCAGTATAGGGATTATTTTTTTAACATTTTTTTATATTTTTTAAAATATCTTCAATTTTTAATCCCAGTCTCGGGATTAATTAATCCCAAATTATTTTAAAGCGCATGCGCTAAAACTTTGTATATATTAAAATTTTGGGATTATTTTTCATCATATTGTTCGTACTACCAACTGATGAAGGGCTATTAAGCCCGAAACGCGTTTTGGTGAAGATTATATTTTTTTAAAAACCACACAGTGTTGAATCTAGTTTGTTCCTTGGGGATTATTCTCTATATTTTCATCTTACACGGACTGGTTCCCGCTCTCCCTCAGATGTATCACTGAGATCCGAACGTATTCGCACTGTCACAGGGAATCTTCCGCCCTCCTACTTTTTGAGTGTGGGGGTTTCATCGTCTTTTTGACTTGGAACTTTTTATCTCACTTTTTTCGGGCGATCCAGCATCCTCTGTGGATCCCCTCACACTCCAGAGACACCTAAAGCGCTACTATAGCGTGCTTTCTCTACCACCTATATCCACCGGTATGGAAGAAGAAAATCGGAATAAACGACCTAGAAACGATATCGAACCTGTAACATTTTTTTTCTACAACCTTTACCAACAATCGTAAGAAACTTCCAGACAATCTATTTCCGTATCTACGGGTCTTCAGAAAATTACGTTTCAACTTACTCAAATGTGAGAACTTATCTACAGAAAAATACTTTAAAAGGATTAAATCAAAGTAAACTTTACCACAAAATGCTGAACTCTCCCCTACTTGATACCACGTATTCAATTCGATTAACTTTATTTAATATTTCAAATTCACCTTTTGAAGCAGAATAGATTTTTAAAATTTCCGCTATACCAATGATACAGAAATTAGAAGAATAATCTATACCCACTTTGGTTTTGATTTAGAATAACCTACTTCACCCGTAAGAAGAATATATACCAGATCGAGGAATACCTATTGAAACCAAATCGACAGTCTATTTTTACTGCATCTATTTTTAGAAATACTATTAGTATTATTCTGAAAACTTCGAACATTTCTCTCTCGTGGCCCTCTAAAACTACAGAATATTTTTATTCGTAGAGGTGACCAACAACCTTCCTATTCTCTCGCAATACGATCTACCGCCTATCAACATCACCTATTTTACGATCCAGGGTTGAACCACTAAACTACTCCTTTTATTTCACCACCGATACTCTAAAAACCGATCGCAGCTAATTCCATACGTATAGTCTGTCATTTGCTCTGCACGTTTGAAGACTAGGAGGTTCCGGATGACCGAGGCTATACAGATTCATCTCCAAGGAAACTACCGCCATTGATGTTACCTGACCAGTCACTTGATGATAATCGGCGTTTTTATATATTTATATTTATTTGTTTCGTTTTTTAAGTAATTAAATTTTGTTTGTACATCCATTTTTACCCATATTTATCATTATTATTTTTATAATCCCAGTATAGGGATTATATTTCTACCGTTTTTTATCTATTTTTTAATCCCAGTATAGGGATTCAATTTCTATTTTTTTTTTAAAAAATCCCAGTATAGGGATTATTTTTTTAACATTTTTTTATATTTTTTAAAATATCTTCAATTTTTAATCCCAGTCTCGGGATTAATTAATCCCAAATTATTTTAAAGCGCATGCGCTAAAACTTTGTATATATTAAAATTTTGGGATTATTTTTCATCATATTGTTCGTACTACCAACTGATGAAGGGCTATTAAGCCCGAAACGCGTTTTGGTGAAGATTATATTTTTTTAAAAACCACACAGTGTTGAATCTAGTTTGTTCCTGGGGGATTATTCTCTATATTTTCATCTTACACGGACTGGTTCCCGCTCTCCCTCAGATGTATCACTGAGATCCGAACGTATTCGCACTGTCACAGGGAATCTTCCGCCCTCCTACTTTTTGAGTGTGGGGGTTTCATCGTCTTTTTGACTTGGAACTTTTTATCTCACTTTTTTCGGGCGATCCAGCATCCTCTGTGGATCCCCTCACACTCCAGAGACACCTAAAGCGCTACTATAGCGTGCTTTCTCTACCACCTATATCCACCGGTATGGAAGAAGAAAATCGGAATAAACGACCTAGAAACGATATCGAACCTGTAACATTTTTTTTCTACAACCTTTACCAACAATCGTAAGAAACTTCCAGACAATCTATTTCCGTATCTACGGGTCTTCAGAAAATTACGTTTCAACTTACTCAAATGTGAGAACTTATCTACAGAAAAATACTTTAAAAGGATTAAATCAAAGTAAACTTTACCACAAAATGCTGAACTCTCCCCTACTTGATACCACGTATTCAATTCGATTAACTTTATTTAATATTTCAAATTCACCTTTTGAAGCAGAATAGATTTTAAAAATTTCCGCTATACCAATGATACAGAAATTAGAAGAATAATCTATACCCACTTTGGTTTTGATTTAGAATAACCTACTTCACCCGTAAGAAGAATATATACCAGATCGAGGAATACCTATTGAAACCAAATCGACAGTCTATTTTTACTGCATCTATTTTTAGAAATACTATTAGTATTATTCTGAAAACTTCGAACATTTCTCTCTCGTGGCCCTCTAAAACTACAGAATATTTTTATTCGTAGAGGTGACCAACAACCTTCCTATTCTCTCGCAATACGATCTACCGCCTATCAACATCACCTATTTTACGATCCAGGGTTGAACCACTAAACTACTCCTTTTATTTCACCACCGATACTCTAAAAACCGATCGCAGCTAATTCCATACGTATAGTCTGTCATTTGCTCTGCACGTTTGAAGACTAGGAGGTTCCGGATGACCGAGGCTATACAGATTCATCTCCAAGGAAACTACCGCCATTGATGTTACCTGACCAGTCACTTGATGATAATCGGCGTTTTTATATATTTATATTTATTTGTTTCGTTTTTTAAGTAATTAAATTTTGTTTGTACATCCATTTTTACCCATATTTATCATTATTATTTTTATAATCCCAGTATAGGGATTATATTTCTACCGTTTTTTATCTATTTTTTAATCCCAGTATAGGGATTCAATTTCTATTTTTTTTTTTTTAAATCCCAGTATAGGGATTATTTTTTTAACATTTTTTTATATTTTTTAAAATATCTTCAATTTTTAATCCCAGTCTCGGGATTAATTAATCCCAAATTATTTTAAAGCGCATGCGCTAAAACTTTGTATATATTAAAATTTTGGGATTATTTTTCATCATATTGTTCGTACTACCAACTGATGAAGGGCTATTAAGCCCGAAACGCGTTTTGGTGAAGATTATATTTTTTTAAAAACCACACAGTGTTGAATCTAGTTTGTTCCTGGGGGATTATTCTCTATATTTTCATCTTACACGGACTGGTTCCCGCTCTCCCTCAGATGTATCACTGAGATCCGAACGTATTCGCACTGTCACAGGGAATCTTCCGCCCTCCTAATTTTTGAGTGTGGGGGTTTCATCGTCTTTTTGACTTGGAACTTTTAATTTCTAAACTGTTAGCTCCAAAACTACTGTCTACTTAAAAAACAAAATTATTTGGTACATTCTATACAAAATTATACGGTACTGGGTACATTCTATACAATCAAAATTGTTTGGTAAATTCTATACAAAATTATACGGTACTTTCTACATAAAACTTTCTAGAAGAGTTTTATAATGCCCAATACTAAATGTAGTGGAGAGGAGAAATTGGAGACAAAGAGAGAACTGAAATGAAATTAATGAAGACGGAGAAAACCCACAAGGTTGGACAGGCAACCCTACTCCTTGCCACGTACAACCAGGGATTCGAAATCACACCAGTTCACTCAATGACAGGATTTTACGACACAACGCGCGCAAGCTAACCCCCCCCCCCCCCCCCTGTTTAAAGTCATACCAAACACCAAACCAGATAATAGTTAGACAATCATTATATACTATTCAAAAAAAGTAGGGGATATTTGATTTTTAAGTGTTATTCAAGTCACCCAATGAAACTGACGAAGAAACAAATGACAAAATGAAATGAAGTTCACATTTATTGATTTATTACAAATGATCGTTAGACAAAGTAAGGCACAGACTGACCATTATAAGGGTAAAATGATACCCGGGGTCAAACAGCAAAGTTACCACAGCATCACAACAAAGTCAGTAACAGGTAAATCCTCCTCTGTTTGCCAAACAAGCATTGATCCGACGTGGCATACTCCTAATGAGACGTCTAAGGTCATTTTGGTCCAGATTGTCCCATTCCTGTTGCAATGCAGCAGCAAGTTCTTGGACATTGGCATGACGTTGTTGACGTTGACGTAACCTCTGTCCAAGCATGTCCCAGACATGGCCAAGTTAATGTGGTGATGTTCTGTTGTTGGAGGTAACCTGTAACAATCCTGGCCCTGTGACATCTTGTGTTGTCATTCTGGAAGATGAAACGGCGGCCAAGATGTTGTCCCTGTAGTACTGGCCTGTAACACGCCCTGCAACAACATGTAAAGCCGTTCTTCCAGCAACAGTCGTGCAAATCTTGGGTTGGACCCCCATGATGATCCCAAGCATCACCTGCATTCCATGCGGTAGCTATTGGTGCGTTTGGGCGTCACATGTAACCGGAAATGTTTCTTCTGTTAGGTTCTATACTGACTTATTTTCATAGTCATTTGCATATTTTAGTATTATGCCCCCAAAATCAAATATCCCCTACTTTTTTTGAATAGTATATTATATATTTCATTTCAACCATTTTCTGGGACAAAAGAAATTTTTCAACAGCAGAAAAATAAGCAAAAACGTTAGACAGGCAAGCAGACATGGAAATAATGATACCAGATGGACGTGTTTGTTACCACAGATTTACTTCTCAGTGAAAACTGAGTATACATGCCAAAACAAATGTGTGTTGTTATTCGTTATTTTTGTTAAAATATGATGATTTAATTATGCAGGACAATATTAGTATGTTGGAAAATAAAAAAATAATGGTAAAAAAGAGTTAAATTACTTGGAGCTTGAAGCTTCTGAAGAGGGCAGCATACTTCTATTATTGACAAATATTCAGTCTAGTTTTGACCTACCTGGGAGTTTCGTCTGTTGGGTTGATACCATTATCAACAGCGTCAATCTCTTCTACAAAATTCTCATAAACTTTATCATAGATTAATTCTGTTATTGGGTCTTCTTTAGGTTTACTTAGAATATCTGATATTATTTGACGACCAAAATGAAAGTAGACCAACCCAGCACTGCTCAGTTTCGTCACCCACTTTTTGTTTGAATCAAGACTGTTAAAATTTTCTTTAAATGTTCTGGAAAATAAAAATATTGAGACTTTAAAAGATATGGTTATCTTCAATTAATTTCCCATATGGACAAAGATATCTAATCCTTCGAGTAAAGGAAATTCGACACAAAGCTTCTTCAATACTAAGCGACTTTCGCAATTATATTTTTTTTTATTTCAATTTTTAAGAAAACTATTTCTACTTTTAAAAAAACTGTTTCTACCTTAAAAAAAAAAGAAGTAAATCCAGTTTTATTTTTCTAAAAGACGTAATTTTCTATTTTAATAAAAAAATAAACCAAATTATTTTTCTCGTTTTAAATCCAGATCATTTATGTTATAATAAACCCAATGTGATAGTTGTGTTTTACCTTTGATGATGATCAAATCGATTTTTTTCTGGATCAAAAACACCTCCAACATCTACCACAATGTCACATGCATCTAATAACTTTGGATCCCTAGTTCTAAAATACAACAGTTTAATTAATTTTACAAATCTTGGCAATTAAAGACTTCACATAAAACCTAAAATGATTTAAACAATATTTAATTCAAAAAAGATACATGTTATACATTATAAACTGTCAAAAGTTAAGGATTCAAAAATAAGCCAAAGGCTTATATTAATTTGTCTCCTTGTAAACGGTGGCCATTTTGTCTGGCAATTATGGTCCGATTTTCTAGAAATTCGAACTCAACCTCCATAGGGTGTAACTGTGATGGAGTCAAACGTTTTTTATAAATTAGATAATAATAATCGTGACCTCCAGAGGAACCATAGTTGTTTTTTTTGGATAATCCGGGGCCATAATTCAGGAAGTTATGATCTGATATGTGCAAATAATAAAAGGAACAAGATCTTTGAGTTATAACCATGCATTTCAAGTTTCATTAAAATTGAATCAAAATTGTGACCTATACAGGGTCCACAACCATGACATACCATTTTTTAACAGTATTCGCATACAAACGCGGCCATTTTGTATTGCAATTCCGTTCTTTTTTCCCCGAAATTTGAACTCAACCTTCATTAGAGTGTAACAGTGATATATTCCAACGATTTTTCATATCTGATAATAATTGTGACCTCCAGGGGGACCACAAGCTAAACAAAAGCGATTTTGCGTATAATCAGGGGCCATAATTCAAAAAGTTACGATCCGATATGCGCAAATATCGAAAGGAACCAAGATCTTTGGGATATAACCATGAATTTAAAGTTTCATAAAAATCGAATTAAAATTATGACCTCTACAGGGTCCACAACCTTGAATTACCATTTTTTAACAGTATTCGCGTACAAATTTGTATAGCAATTTTGGTCCGATTTTACCGGGTGTAACGGTGATATAATCGAACGTTTTTTCATATCGGATAATAATTGTGGGCCATAATTCAGGAAATTACGCTCCGATAGGCGCAAATATCGAAAGGGACCAAGATCTGTGGGTTATAAACATGCATGTCAAGTTTCATCAAAATCGGCTCATAATTGTGACCTCTATAGGGTCCACAAGCTAAAAACGTGATTTTTCGTACAATCAGGGGCCATAATCCATGAAGTTCGATCCGATAGATGCCAATATCGAAAGCAGCCGAGATCTTTTGGGGATAAAGCTATATTTCAAGAATTGTGACCTGTAGAGGGTCCACAAACAATTGTGGACGTCCAGGGGCGACGACATTATACGTCCACATGAAAATGTGGGCGTATAAAAATATACTAAAATAGATGTTTGATACACTTCACATACACAAGACATTTAACAGTGTGGTATTATTTTGTATTCACTATTAATCGTGCATGCAAGTAATTCAAAAGTTAGTGTCACTTACAGTGCCTTAAAATTTCATAATACATTTAGAGGATGTCAGATGTACTGTATATTAACCAAGAATTCAGTTAGTATTTTACAATGGTTATAATTATTGTAGTCTTATAGATAAATGTATGTATGAAATTGGAAGATACATCAATTACATAATATAATACACAAGAATGAATTCACTGATACATCAAACTCAATGTAAAGAACTTAATTAATATAATGTCCTGGACTAACCGTATAATTTCAGCAGTTTTGTATTCTGGTAATCGTTTTAACAAAAAACATGCCAAAGCTTCATCACAGTGAAAATTCCCACCATGAGTTCCAATCTTCTTCTCAGTCTCTATTTTTGATTTCTTGCAGGGTGGTGCATCTTTATCATTATCAGACATTTTGAGATTTAATTTTTGTAAAATACTTGAAAGGAAGGAACTGAAAAAAACATGATAAAATTTTATCATAATACAAATATCTTGTACCATTTGCCAAGTTTGCTTTAAGTTGCCAGTTAACTCGTCCACAAGCCAAGTCGTCCACAACCGTCGGTTAAGTCATCCACAAGGCATTGGTTAAGTCGTCCACAAGGCATTGGTTATGTCGTCCAGAACTAATGGTTAATTAAGTCATTCACAACTAACGGTTATGTCATCCACAACTAATGGTTAAGTCATTCACAACTTATGGTTAAGTCATCCACAACTAATGGTCAAGTCATTGGTAGCACGTCATTTCGGACTCAACACTAACGTCGTTTCGGACGACCTTTCGGACTCAGACTGGTGACGTTTCGGACTCAGTCAGGCGACCTTTCGGACTAAATATATGTGCTATAGACAATGTAATACTTAATTAGAACTAAGATACCCCTCGATCTAACAATGAAAATGTGGGCGTATAAAAAAAAAAATAGCCGACTGAAGCTATATTTCCATCAAATAAATACACCTATTGTTATAAATGTTATGTTATTGTATGAATAACCGTTGTTATAAAACGATGTTATCGTTATATGCTATGTTAAAAAAATAATGTAAATTTATAATGTAAATTATCAAATAAATTAGCCCGTTGTTATAAATTCATGTTTCCATTTTATGCTATGGTGATCAATAAAAGAGTTTATATCAAATAAATATGCCCGTTGTTATCAATCGATGTTTTTATTTTATGCTATGTTAATAAATAAAATAGTTTATAAAGTAAATTGGCGTTATTGTTGTATAATTCTATGTTCTATACCGGAGTCCGAAACAACATCTACCCGAATCCGAAACGTCATCTACCCGAGTCCGAAATGTCGAGGACAAATTTTTTAGAGTCTGAAATGACGTAAGTCCGAAATGACGCTAGACCGAAGTGACATGTAATCAAGTCATTCACAACTAATGGTTAAGTCGTCCACAACTAATACTAGACTCGTACACAACTAATAGTTAAAAGTCATTCGCAACATATACATGTATTTATAGGCTACTTGACTCCTACACTTTTTAAATGTATGGATTACGGTAACATAATAAGTTCGTAATCGTTATATAATGTCCTGGACAACTGCCACTCACTGTGTGTAGGTAGGGTGCAATATAACGTCTTGGAGGTACACATATTTACCCCCAACCGTACTTATAACATAGTACATAGTTCTTCGTAACTTCGTCAAATTAATTACACAATAGGGGGTAGTTAACGTTTTAAAAGCCTCACGATTAACAATGATTTTTGTATATAATATAAACATTATCTCTCATCTCACCTTACAGAATTAGATGCCATCTTATTAATATGAAGTCTATAGGGAGAAGCTAGATATATATATAAACAGATATATTAATACACCCACACCACAAACAGTCAAACTTGTAGATCAAAATCACTTGATCATAATATATGATGAACTACAGACTACAGTGGGTGCCAAATGAGTCTGTATATTTAAAGCTCATCTATGTAGGCCCTACATGTAATTTAAGCTTATGTTACATCAGTCTATTATGGCTAACTAATGTGTGCACTCTTTCTTCCTATTCTTTTGTCTAGCTTAATACCTGTATAACAAACTAAATACTATTATTGTCTGTATGTATAATCTACTATAGATCAATATAGTCAGTAACTAACTGATATACTCATTAAATTGTTAAAACAACTAATTTTCCAGAACCTATTAACTCTATTGTTTGGTTCTTTTTTTAAATCAGACACTCAGCTTATGCCTTTATGAAGATGGATTCCTGAGGTGATTCACATAGTACATTCTTAAAGAGGATTAAAGAAATTAATGAAAGGTCCCATTAGACCCTGTATCTTAAAACACACAACAGCAAAATCTGTGAATAGTGGGGGCGACAACCTCAATGAATGGGGCGACAAACCTCTCAAACATGACTATATAATCTTCTTGTTGGTTTTTAGGTGACACACAAGTTTAAATCGTTATATATCGGTCAAAAGAAATTTTTCTAACAATATTTATTCAGTTAATATTTACATACGGTAATATAAAAATATATATAAATCGTGAAATCTGAAAACAGGCCGGGGCTTATATAAATTCATCTTGTTCAAAATTGGCTGCCTTCTACTGATTCCACTTGACCAAAGAGTAGCCTATAATAACAAATCAAGACCTTTGTACCGATTGTAGTGTCTTAAATATTGGATTTTAGGAACGCATTTCAAAGCAAGATAACATTGAAATGGACCAATATTGAAATCTAATTTGTATTTTTAATTTCAAATATTATGGGAAATATTGAGTTATATAGAGATTTAGCTCCTTTTAGGATCTGGATTTCAAACCCAAAAATAGATTAAATAACCATTCATCTATTTCTCAAAACTAATTAAAACAATTGGTCATCCCATTAACATCTAAGACATGTAATCAAGACTATGCTTAATATTCTTAAATGACATTTAGAAGTAGAGGTATAATATTCATAATAACTCAACTTTATGGATTTACTACTTCTTCGTTTATTACATGCAACGTTTCAATACTCTTACAGGTATCTTTATCAAGCAATGATCAATAATTCTTCTTCTTCTTCTTTTGGTGTTTAACGTCTGCTTCCACTTAAGTGATATCACAGACAAGACATAGGAGAGCTGAAGCTGCTTCCTGATTTTTAGAATATGATTTTGCAATCTTTCCATTTTGGCCTTAGGCCATGGATTAGGTTTTAGTGGGAAGTTCTTCCCTTTATTTAATAAAAACACATCGTTGGTAGATGATCTCTTCTGTTTCTGGATTGGTAGATGTCTTCTTTGTGGGATTTGTGTTTTTAGGTGCCAGACCTGTCTTCTAGTGGTCTCCCCTTACTCCACTATCCCACTGGTATTTGTTTTGCAGAATAGTGTTTAGATGCAGAGCCCGTCTGATCATGACTCCCTCTTACTCCACTATCCTGCCAGTTTAGTAGATGTTAGTAGTAAATTAAACTAATATAAAATTAAATAAATAAAGAGAGCATAATAAAGTTGTAGTCAAATAAATTAAAGGTAATAAAATAAAGTAAATTAAAGTAAAAGTAAAGTAAAGATAAAGTAAAATGAATTAATTAAAATTTATTAATTAAATTAAATTAAATTAAATTAAATTAAATTAAATTAAATTAAATTAAATTAAATTAAATTAAATTAAATTAAATTAAATTAAATTAAATTAAATTAAATTAAATTAAATTAAATTAAATTAAATTAAATTAAATTAAATTAAATTAAATTAAATTAAATTAAATTAAATTAAAGTAAAGTAAAGTAAAGTAAAGTAAAGAAAGGTAAAGAAAGGTAAAGTAAAGTAAAGTAAAGTAAAGTAAAGTAAAGTAAAGAAAAGTAAAGATAAAGTAAAATGAATAAATTAAAATAAAGTTGTACAGTGGTTGGGTTTCCTTCGAGAGGACGTTTTTACTTCCCCACCCTACGTCATCGTATAAAAAAAAAAGTTAAGATAAAAAATAAGTAGAAAAAATAAGTAGAAAAAATAAGTAGAAAAAATAAGTAGAAAAAATAAAAAATAAATTGAAAGTAATAAATAAAAATAAAATAAATTTAAGTAAAAGTAAAGTAAAGATAAAGTAAAATGAATAAATTAAAATAAATGTATAGGATGGTTGGGCTTCCTTCGTGAGGACGTTTTTACTCAACCATCCTATGTTGTATGGATAATTTATCTAGCCGTGACCCTTTCTTATTTCACTAATTTACTTAGTCCAACTGTGTCCATTAGGGTGTGGATTTCTTCGAAGATTTGTAGCTTCAGATCTGGTCTAGGGAAGAGTAGGTTCTTAGTGTTGAATGGTATGTTATTGGTCTCCATCATTCTCACTAAGTCCTGTCTCTCTTCCTTGTAAACCTCGCAGTCTACCAGCACATGGTTGGTGGTACACTCTTCTTCGCACTCACAGACGATGACTTGGTGTTTGTAGTCTCGCAGCCGCTCTTTCACCCTTAGTTTCGATATGAGTCTGCATATATCTCGTCTAGGGTGATTGGTCGCTGTCTTGGTGTAGATCTCGTCATCCAGTCAGAATCTGTATGTGTCAAGTTCAACAAGATTTAATTCCCAGATTGATTTGACCTGTCTTTTGACCATACTGTAGATTTCCGTGGTGCTGGCGCTGATCAATAATGAATAACAACCTACATTTATAGTACATCCATGAGTAAGACAATAAAAACATAACATTAATTAAGAGTTAAAACACCAACATTTCCCTTTGAAAATGACTTCACAATCTCTCTAATTGATAGATTTAACCCAGGACTGAAGACACTATCAAGGCTTAATAAAACTAATACTATCATAACACCTTATTCTATCATTAATTATATAGTGTCTTTGAACATGTCATCTAAATCATATGGTAATCAACTAATATATAAAATAGGTACAAACAATAGAGTGATTACAACGGTGTATTCCTGGGAAGGCGCAGTTACAGAGCGTAACCAAAATTAATCCCTCCCGGGAAGGCACATATATCGACTTGTCGGCTTTCGTTTGAAGAGAGACATGTTGTTATTAGGACTCAATTAACGGTGTTAAAGATTTTTTGAATTTATGTTCACTCTTAATTTTATTCACCAATTGGCAACTAATGATGAATATCATCAAATCACCCAAGGGTTATTCTTCATTCATCAAAATATTTATTTTATTATGATTATAATAACGGATTTTCTCTCACGGTCTCTCAGTTTTTGTAATTTGCTTATTTTCTTTCCATATTATATTTCAGATGGATTTTGAATTGGCAGCAAAACAAGCAGTGTTGGAAATATTCCCAAATACGGAATGGAAAGGCTGGTTTTTTTTTCATTTTACCCAGTGTGTTTAGAGATGAACACAAATGCAGGTCTACAAGTACAATATAGAGACGACCAAGAAATACAGAAGGTGGTACGGAGATTTGAAGCTCTACCGTTGGTGCCAGTTGAACGGGTAGGTGTATTTTATTATGTCTTGCTGCATATGACTTCGATTTCTCTAATTTGATTAGACGTGGAACGTTTTGAACACTTTGTTATCAAATTTATTTACCAAGTCTATTTTACTTGCAGGTTGAAGATGCATTCTTTCACATTGTAGCAGAAATGCCACCTAATCCAAAAATAACAGAATTGGCTGATTATTTTACAAATCAATGGTTCGAGGGAGAATTTTCAACTTACCAGTGGAACCATTACAATACAGAGGAACACAGGACCAACAACACTCTGGAAGGATGGCATTCGAGGATCAAAAAGCTGGTCGGAAAAGCCCATCCGAATGTTTTTGAATTGATAGCATTTTTACAACAGGAGCAAAATATTAATGAAATAAGAATAGTGCAATATGCTGGCGGACATGAACCACCTAAGAAAAGACACAAATATGCCCAACTTCAAAATAAGGTCCAGGAATTGAAAAGAAGTTATGAGGTTCATGAATTGACGTACCGTAAGTTTAGTATTTAGACAGGGTATCTTTTTTGGCGAAATTGAACTGATTTTAGTTGTTTTTATTTCTTAAGTTTTTGTTATAGTTATAGTATAATTATGTTTTTTTTATTTATTTGGTGAAATTAATTTTTGTTATAGTATATATAATTGTGTTTTTTATTTATTTGACGAAATTAATTTTTGTTACAGTATAGTTATGTTTTTTATTTATTTGACGAAATTAATTATTGTTATAGTATAGTTATGTTTTTTATTTGTTTTAACTGAGTTTTTGTTATACTATATATGTTTTGATTTGTTTTTGAAGAAATTAAATGAATTTATGTTATACTATGTTTTTTATTTGTTTTTGAAGAAATTAAATGAATTTTTGTTATACTATAGTTATGTTTTTATTTCTTATACCGGTACCACGACTGATGCTAAAATGTTGGTTAATTAGTTATAGTGGGGATTATGAAAGAGTAAATTCTTATCATAACACTCTATAACACCATTGTTACGTTTTTTAATCCATTTTAATCCTTAGGGGCTGGATTCCCGTTAAGGCGCCGAAAACGACCCTTTTTAATCCGTTACGGTCACTAACTGCGCCTTCCCGGGAATAAACCATTACAACCCCCCCCTTTTTCCTTATCATCATAATCTTATCACATACATTAACAATTTTTATATAGTGTTTAACTTCTTCATAACCATGTCACTTATTTATTAATAAAATATATAGTTCCACTATTAAATGTTCAAGTAGTGCCCAAATCTAACTGCATTAACTTAGTAATTCATTCCATACATTTGAAATCAATTTGATGATACAAATCTTAACACACTTAACTTAAAAAATTGGTTTGTAAAGCTCTACGTAAACACTTTCAAATGCAACATGGATTTAAACATATTTTCGAACCCTCTGGACAAGTAAAATAGGATGTAATGGATAATTTACACACCAGGTAGGACACTTAAACATCTAGTACCAGTAGTTAGAATAAGTCTTTTTTTCTGGACCTGTCAAGCCAACAAGAGTGGTATTGTCCATGCCTGTATCTAGACACAATTAAGCGGGGGGGGGGGGGGCATTACCTTTTGGTAGGGGGGGGGGGGGGCGAACTAGTTTAGATATACATGTAAGTACAAAATATGGTTTATAATATTTCTGAGCGAGGGGGAAGGGGGCAAGCATTTCACCCGGGAGGCTCCCCCCCCCCCTGTAGATACAGGCCAGGTATTGTCCCTTTATTATAACATACATACATGCCAACTGTCACGCATTTGGCGTGAGACTCACGTATTTTGAACTGTGATCACGCTCACACGCCTAACACACCTTTTCTCACGCATGTCAAAAATTTGGTTTTAAAAAACCCCACCGCATTCGAAAAGCATAATTCAGAATTAGATCTGGTTCTGAAGCGTTCACACTCAATGCGTAATAACGCCACGGCATCTATCGGATGCGATTAAAACTAATTCCGAGGGCCTCCGACGAATCCCGTATGTCACGAAAGAGGCCGAGCCGAAAGATCCCGAGAGGTGAAGGTCAAATTATTTCCAAGATGGATGCGCCTGAGGACATGATGGAGATGAGAATGAGAATTTGCGCGATGTGTACCCTCGTTTTATATATATGTTCGTGTTTTTCATGCAAATAATCGGCGCTGTATATCAAATAACCCGCAAATTTCTCTGACATTTATGTAGGTGGGTAAAACTCAACTGTGCATGCGTATTAAAAGATGTTCACACTGTGGTGACAAAGCGATGCAACCAATTCGAATTTTATTTTTGTCATGTTGACATGTTTTTCACTGACTACTTTAAACTATTAAAATATGTTTTAACTGTTGATTCTTTCATATTTTTTCACAATCAACCTAATTAATACCTCTAAATTTAGTAAAAAAAAGTGTAAAAATCGTTTTCGCCCCCCTAGACCAGTAGACCCCCCACCAGGGCATCGCCCTGGCCTAGAAATGGTTCCACTACTGCTGTCTTCCGTCTTACTCCAGTCGCAGTAGTGGTTTTTCCTACAGAGTTCCTTTGCGCAAGTTTTTTAGTCAAATGACTACAAAAAGTTTACTAGCCTATAGCTCGCTTAATTTACAAATAAACTGACCCAAAGCACTACTGCACGCAGCTTAACATATGATAAATCAATTCTTCTTGAAATAAAGGTGAGGCCTTACCGCATAATTATATGATTTGATGAAACCCATCTCCTACGCGAAATTTCAACTGGCCGACCGTCATGGCCGAAAGTTGCGTAATACGGCATTAGGCCTACAACATAAACAGCGCTATGCAGAGAAAAACTGTTCGGTAACTCTTTTAATGGTGCAGTCTTCACTATTTGTGATGGAATTACTTATTTTAATACAAACTGTAATGATATGTGTTGACACTTGTGCGTTTGAACCTATTTCAACTTGCGTAAGGGGTCTTAGACTGTACCAATTGTTACCTTAAACTGTATAGTTACTACGCCCTGGCCCTGCCAGCCTGGGCCTGAGGCCCCTTGACCCCGGCTAACTTTAGGATCTCACTAATTTTCATGGCCAGGGGTTGGCAGCTATGATTTACATATCATATTTTTAATTATTGATATAGGCCTACATGCATGTTTATAATGATTTGTAAGCTATCCATCCAGCAAGGCTGCAAGATGGGGCGCCGGCAAGATGTACTAAACCTAGCATAGTTTACTCACACCGAAAAGGTTTAGGCCTAGCGCTAAATTGTTGCGAAACTGAAAGTAGAGCCCCATGATGATGGTGGTAAATAACAAGTATTATAGTTATTAAACTGTGCATTAGTGTTGGAAAATATAATTTAAGAATCACAAAAACAAATACCCGTATCGACAACTGTGACAAATAACTTTCCTTGCAGTTAATAATCCACGACTGAAATCCGTTTTGGAAATTTTCACCGGTTGGTGACTAGAGTTATCTCCTCAATTTAATCATACGTTAGTCTTCGTTGTCCAGGGTTATTTCAGCACAAATCATCATAGGCCCACTTTTTTTGGAACATTGCATTGCTTTTTTGGAAGACAGGTGTGCGCCATGCATACAGTGTGCTATGAGTGCAGTCTTTTTCCCGGTCAGAAGTGATATGGCCTACGGCTACTTCGAATTCCAACAGTACTATAGCTACACAAGACCTCGATAAATTTACGTCGCCCATCAGCACAACTACTAGTACTAACTAGGCCTATACTATACATAAACTTTAAAGGACAATATTGGTGCCAGTCATTATCACATATGTGATAGAGCGGGTTAAACACATTCCAAATATACTTTTAACGCAGACCAAATTACTTGTTATGGGACTGCAAAAGAATATCTGACAATTCAATAAAGAAAAACAGGAAAGTCCGTGTATTTCCAATTTTTTTTAAGGCATAGAGTGAATATAAACAAGGGAATGTGTAGACTATTTCTATTTTTCTCGTGTTCTCTTATCTAATGACATTCAATTAAATTCAATTACTTTATTGAATTGTCAGATATTCTTTTGCAGTCCCATATAACAAATGTTGGTCTTCGAAGGAATTATGAGTGAGCAGAAATTAGCCGCCTGTCTGTTATCGCTCGCCGCTTCACTGTTCAGTCACTTTATCACTCGCTCGTGTTTTCACTGTCGTTACATCACTGCCGATTCGGCCAGCGTGTAAATACTCAGCTATCGTAGCAATGCCCTCTGCGTTAAAAGTATATCTGGAATGTGTTTAACCCGCTCTATATTATGTGATAATGACTGGCACCAATATTGTCCTTTAAGTAAACTAGTACTGACACCGACCCAAACTGACACCGACCTTCACTTCTTGGGAGTCCTTGCCAGGTCCTTCTTATTCTAGCGCAGAATTAACCCGTTCAACGTTCACCACACAATATAATTATCTGAAATGCTCTTTAAAGGACCTATGTTAGTAGGCTATCTCAAATTCTTCCGAAATCTTTGAAAAAGAGAAACTTTTGAGAATTTGCACAAACAAATTATGATATTTGTCACCCAAAAGACTAATCTAGGCTGCAATTTTTTTTGTCGTAGTTTAAACGTATATTAATATTGAAATTAAATTAATACGCCAAGAAGCCAATGTTCCGATGCCTAGATTTGAAATGTCATTCTCATAGACACTTTTAATGATACTTTGAAACGGCAGAAAAGTCAATCTATCTTACTTAATTATATGATTTTTTTCCCAAGATAAAATAGTTTGGCGTCTATTTTTTTAAAATTTATGTTGTTTTATAAACGTAGCTTCATTAGGAAATAATAATAAATTTATGATATTAAAATTTAATTTCAAATAGGTCTATAACATTTTTGAATAAACACATTCTAGATTATTGATTTATCTTTTTACAAATCATCATAACCCCAAAAACATGAGTAAATACTACATATGGCATGTCTAGTATTATAGGCCTTTACTAAGAAATTGGCTATATTAAACACGAAGATATTTTCCTTTTAGATAAGAGTGCTCTTCTTTCCATGACATTGGATATAAATGTTCTTTTAGTGTGTAGTTTACTGGATTTTTTTTTTTGGGGGGGGGGGGGTTCTTGGAGTTCTAATATGGGACGCCATCCAAATGCTTAAATTACCTTACAATAAAATAAACGGATAGACAGTAGCTGTATATCCCATGCTATGAAAAGAAATTGAATGAAAATTGTTTTTGTGAATTATTGTATGTTAAAATTATGTGCCAATTATATCTGTATGTCGCAATAAATCAAACAATGTAGCTCTAATCAATGTTTGTTAATGTCGTGATTGTAAGTTAGGAGAGGGTGACAGCTATCCTAAGTTACCATCGATTTTAGTTAAAATTGTCCTTAAAATAGTTTTGTGAAACGCCACTATTTTAAGTTAGGATACAATTGTAACTTACAATATTATTTTAGTGAATTTTAGCTACAATGTTTAAAATCGTTTTGTGAAACGCTTCTATCCTAAGTTAGGATGAAATTTTAGTTTACAATGATTTTAAGGAGATTTAAGTTTTTGTGAAACAGGGCCCTGACACTCCATGGCTCGATGATAACATATAAGAGCCTAAGAGGTGTCGCAATAAGGCTGAACATAATATGTGGACAAATACGCAATTACAAGTCCACAAACAGATCTACAAGACAGAAAAAAACCGTGGGACTAGACTCATAGAAGAATCAAAATTTTATTTTAAAAAAAATAGATAACAGTGAAAGTATACAAAAATCATTATTCAAAGTTTTGAACTCCTTAATTGACATAAATTCTGACAGTAAAATTCTACCGGATCCATTTTCTTTCAAAATAAAATAGAACTTATTAAAGAAACCAATAGGGTAAATGATTCCATTAATTTTGATCCCCCACATCTATGACAAAGCTAATTTATCTGTGACATTTTCAAATTTAAGTAAAGTAATTGAGACGAGTGTCTCGAATATGGTAAAGGCCTCGCAACCAAAGTCTTGTGCATTTGTTCCCCTTATGTGATTCCGAATTCCGGCCCACACCCAGCACGCTCGGCCCATAAAGTATATTTTACCAGTCCATTCCAGATTCATTTTATGTCTGACCGGCCCTTCGGGCGATCGTCCTAACGCCCGATGGCCCAATCAGCCCGGGACTGCACACGATGCTAGAGGGTATTAAAATCGCTGTCGTATGAGAAACGAGAGCGATCGTACATTAGGAAACAAATTCTAAATGCTAACTGCCGCTTAAAGAAAATATACGTCATCAATATGGAGATGAGGCAGTGAAATCAGTGAATTTAATTGATAAATTAGAATTATTATTATTATTGAAAAATTTATAAAGCGCACAGCTTCAACTGTTAAGTGCCCACATGCGCTGTACACAGTTAAAGAGATACATAAATAGAAATTTACATTTAAATAAAAGGTTACAGAAAAAGGGTTAAGACAAATAACAACAAGTATAAAATGATAAGATAAAAAAATAAAGGCAGCAATGTAAACTAACAACAAGTATAAAATGATAAGATAAAAAAAATATATTTAAGATTTTAAGTAAAACACAGGTTAAAAAGAAATAAATACATATTATATAAAAGTAACATATAAAACGTTAATATAAAATGTATTTTTAGATGTTTTTTTAAAAGGAGCCAATGATGGACATGTTCTAATATCTAGTGGTAATTTGTTCCAAGGTAGGGGTGCTTGTACATAAAATGAACGGTCACCAAATGAACTTAAATTTGCATAACGTGCAACAAAGACATGGATCAGAGGAAGAGCGGAGGTTGCGTTTAGGGGTGTACAATTCAAGAAGTTCTGATAAATATGCAGGACAAAGGTTGTTGAGACATTTGAATGTAAGAAGCAGAATTTTAAACTTAATTCGATATTGAATCAGTAACCAGTGAAGGCTGTACAATATTGGGGTATTATGAGAGAACTGTTTTATTTGTGTTATAAGCCTGGCTGCACAGGTAAATATATCAAAGCAGGTAACAACCTGACTTTTTTTTATTAATTGACTGTTACTTGTTTTTGTATATAAACCTTCTGTACATTAATTTTATTTTCATTAGTTTTAAAACGTTGAGAGAATCCTCAACGAAACGTCGCTTTAATAAAAATAGTAATTGTGTTCCATATTATGTGTTTGTGTTTAAATTCTAAATTGAATCTTAAATTAAAATGAATTACAAAAGAAATTATTGTTTTATTTAATTGGGGGGATTAAGGAATCAGTCAGACGTTAATAAATATACACGTCGGCTGCATAGAGATAATTAAAAAATAAACATTCCGAATATGCATTAGGTCACTGTGACGTCACTGGCGTCTAAGGGGAGTGAGAGTGTTTTCAATAATTGGCAAAGTCGTTTTTACGGGAGGTCTATTTTTACTACTTTGGGTGAAGATAGCTGAATTAATTTCAATCAGATTGGTGTGAATTGGCCGTAATGTGGATATAGTAACCATTCGCCGCACGTAGCGAAATGTTCCCATGGCCATCTTATGTGTCCCCCCCCCCCACTGCTAAAGACCCCTACGTGCAAGCGAATTATTGAAATAAAAATTGAAAACCAAACGTTAGTCCCAAAATGACATAGTTTGTGTCGAGTGGACGTTAAACCCGAGTGGACGTTAAACCCGAGTGGACGTTAAGCATTGGGCAGAACTTTTTAAAAGCCAAACAAATTCTTATGATTTTTTGATAATTACTTAATGAGTTGTTGCCATTAATCAGATTTTAGTGTATTATAAATATTTCATTCCCGAAACAAGTAAAAATATGCGACATCTCTTGTTGACTGCCGGGACGATTTAGCTGCTGTGGGCGAATGGTTCGTTGCCTGGCAACCTATCTGGAATACTGTTAATTACTCTGTCTGATTAGTCAAAAGTAAAGCCGGACCGGGCATCAGACAGGTAAAATTACAGTTTATTTAAATTATGGTGTGTTTAATGCTATTTTATCAGCAAGACATAAAGTTGGATTATGGAAAATGCACGTGATGAACAGTCTTAAGGATGTAGTAGACATATATTATCAGGAAGAGAGTATACGCGTCAATTAAATATGCCTAGAATAATAGTCGAGCGAGACATGATTGGTCGAAATTTCAGTATAAATTAAGAGTATTCCAGTGAATGTTTATCTTTACTTGGAAACAGACTGGTGTTATCTTTCTATCCGCAGGTAATATGTTTTATATTTATAGTGAATGAAATGGGGCTAATTTGTAATATTCGGCACCTAGAAATGAACGCAAATAGATCGCATCCCATATAATAATGTAATATGAATGTGTATAAACTGATTTACATTTAATCTTTTCTATTATAACTATTATTTCTAATGAGTTGTATTCTTCCGCGAGATATGTGTTCCTCGTGTCGCTTCATTAGAAATGGCACTTGGGAGGCATTCTGGCACGCGATTTCTATGCCAATGTTTATTGTGTCTTAAATATTGGATACCAGAAGCCCATCTTATCGCAGTGAGAAGTCGTGTTTGCAATGTTATAGACTGTGAATTATGTCGAGCTAGAGGCTAACCTCATTTCATCGCATTTCAGCAGCAACCGGGATATGTGGTTCCAAAAGGACAATCATACTAATGAAGAACCTATTAATCAAGATGACGATGGCCTAGTCAGTATGCTGTTGGCCAAGTCAGGGTGATGATTGTCCAGTGAGTATGACAGTGGCACAGTCAGTATTATGATGGTGGCTCAGTCAGTAAGGCGATGAATAACTAACCAAGCGGTCCCGGGTTGTATCTAGATGTTTCCTGGTTGACAGTGGTGAAACACGGACAGTCTGGCATTGTACAACGTCTAGAAGTTCGGATTGGACGTGACATAACCCTTGCCAGATGGAATTGACAATGAGGTGGAAATAATGGAGTCAATTACGGGTACAAAGTCGCTTCATTTATTTTGTATTGGAGATCTATCACTTTCACACTAATATACATATTGTTTTTGTAGGAATGAACACGACCGAGAGCAATGACCTCATCACAGAAACAACGGAAACCGCATTACGACTTTACTCCAAGCAACCAAAAGAATATTATGTGCTTACGGTTGAAGAAATGGAGACCTGGCGTTTCGCATTTTATTGTTTCGTGATGCCTATAACCATTGCCATTGGTCTGCCTGGAAATATCAGCTGTTTTGTAGTCCTAAACCGGAAAGCACTACGCTCGACACAGACCCTGGTTCTTCTTGCTCTTACCTTTACGGATACCGTAAATTTATTGTGGGCGCTGTGGTTTTGCGTAACTTTCGCTGCCAAATATTTCTATCGAGAGGAAATCGAAAATCTTTTGAATTTCATTTATCCCTATACTGGCTCTTACTTGCATGCCATTTGGGGTCGGACTTCATGTTTATTGGTTGCTGTGATCAGTGTGGAGCGTTGCATCGTAGTGATTGATCCACTCCGAGCAAAGATCATCTGGACCAGAAATGTCGCTATGGTCAGCATTGCCATCAGCTATTTATTGCCGTTAATCCTACTCTTTCCGAACGTTTTGGAATACAAATCGGAAATAATATATGAACAAAACTCAACGGATTATAAAGTTATACTGCGTCTCACTGAACTAGGACAAGATCGAAAATTTTACGGTACAATGTTTAACGTTGCCCTTGCTTTTTTGCGATACATCCCTACTCTGATCGTAATGTGTGCAAACATTGCTATCATTATTGGCTTGTGGTACCATACAGTGCAACGAAGGAAACTTACAGACGGACCAGTATCCAAGATGTCGGGTGACCTCCAGATTACAAAAACGCTTCTGATCATATCACTAGTGTCCTTCTTCACCACGACGCCTGGCACCCTCATCCTGCTTATCCAAAACATCGATCCGGAATATGTCTTCCCGTTTTTCCGGAACAATGCCTACATTGCAGCGGTCGTCGTCTCCCTCTGGTTGGAATATCTGAATTCTTCTATTAACTTCATCATTTATATCATTTCAAACAAAGGATTCAGAAAGGAGTATAAGGAATTACTGTCGTGCTGTTCCCTTGCGATACGACGGAATAAACATACTTCAAAATACAGTTCAAAGACGACCAGTTCATCAACATTACCAAAGAACTATGATGGGGAAGCAATCAAGAAGTAAAGGTGTGGGCTAGAAAAGCTCAGCTATTTCTTTGATGCCAGTATGTCAGTTGGGTGTTATTAGTCCGCGATTTTGGTTATTGTGGTTGTACAAAGTTTTCTGTCATTCGACGAACCTTTTTAAACCTCCAGTAGGTTTGCTCGTTCCGCGGACACGAGAACCCGCGATCGAGAAAAACACCCACTTTGTTTTGAAACCACTGTCTAGTTAACTTTTATGTGTTTCACAATGTGTATGTAAGTAACTGTAACACTGATGGTTTACTTATATGTTTAATAGTAAGTGCGGGGGGAGGCACACTACACACAGGCATAGCCGAAAAATATAAAATCAAGTGTATGGATCCGGGAGCACGTTGTAAGCGTCCATTGCGTTGTACAGTCCCGCTTCTGTTATGATACAGGCTTCACTCAGGATGACAAATCAAACACAGATTTACAGGACAGACGCCATAACGCGATTGCCCTTGACGGCAAGCTTCTGTCAGACTTAGAACGTCAGAAAATTACCAAAATGTGTATAATATACCCTAACTTGTATTATTGCGGACTTATTGTTATAGGTGTTTGGTGTAATGTTTATGCGTGATCAACAGGACCATTTAAGTGCAAAAAAGGTGTTTTGGCTCCATGGTTCGATGATAACATATTAGAGGCTAAGAAATGTCGCAATAAGGCTGAACATATTATGTGGACAAAAACGCAATTACAAGTCCACAAAGTGATCTACAAGACAGAAAAAAACGTGTGACTAGACTCATAGAAGAATCAAAATCAAAATGTTATTCAAACAAAATAGATAACAGTGAAAATAAACAAAAATCATTATTCAAAGTTGTGAACTCCTGACTGTAAAATTCTACCGGATAGTTATAATGATAGTGACCTCGTAGAAACATTTTCCATTTTCTTTCAAAATAAAATAGAACTTATTAGAAATGAAATCAATAGGATAAATGATTCCCATATCTATGACAAAGCTAATTCATCTGTGACATTTTCAAATTTTATTAAAGTAATTGAGAAGAGTGTTTCGAATATGGTGAAGGCCCCGCCACCAAAGTCTTGTGCATTTGTTCCCCTTATGTGATTCCGAATTCCGGCCTACATTCAGCACACCTGGCCCATAAAGTCTATTTTACCAGTCCATTCCAGACCCCATTGATGGCGTGGTGGCCCGTCAAAGCCACTGGCCGAATACAACATGATCACCGTCGCTCCATCACCGGTCCAATACCCCCCCCCCTTCATATACTGTTCAGCCCAAAACAATTTTGTAAGACGAAATGGACAAAAAAATCGCCCGATGGACCAATCCGCCCGGGACTAATATGACAAAGTGATGATAAGTGATGTCGACGTATAACCTCTCGATAACTCCTGTGAAAACACGACTATGATAAACTTATAATTATTCAATTATCATTAATAAGCTACATATGGGCAGTAGCTATAACTTCAAAGAGAATGTGTTGATCTATACCTTGACCCGGCAGTGACATTTAGATTTTAGAATTGTAATTTCCATAGCTGTACATTATAGAAATTGTATTGTATGTTATGTATGTTAGAGAGCAACGAATTCTGCTCAAAAGGAGATGGTGTCGGCTGAGACCGAGGACGAAAATACGCTCCATAGAACAGATGATTCCACATCAGCATTACGACATAAACAAGTGATACTAACTTTGTCATGAGTTCGTCAAGAAGAAAAAATGATATTGTCCTACAAGAAATCTAGGACCAGTGTTGTTCCGGTAAACTATGAATAGATGATCGAGAAGGTAGACTGTTGTTCCAGTAAAATATAAACATCTGATCGCGTGTTTTTTAATTATATACTGAGTACTTTTTATTTCGTATCTGCTGTTTTTATTTCGTGTGTAATATACCTTTATTAATGTGGTATTCTGAGTACTCTTTTTATATCGTGTTAGATGTCTTCTATCGTTTGTGCTTTTATTTCGTGTGTGATATACCTTTATGAATATGCCATCAAGTACATGTTATACAGATGAAGCCAGTGACCTGACTGTTTTGAATTGTGTTATTGATTTTTAATTTTCAAATAAATAACTTATTAATGGTGAGGGGGGAATATGACAAAGTGATGATAAGTGATGTCGACGTGTAACCGATGATAAGTGATGTCGACGTATAACCACTCGATAACTCCTGTGAAAACACGACTATGATAAACTTCTAATTATTCATATGCACAATAGCTATAACTTCAAAGAGAATGTGTTGATCTATACCTTGACCCGGCAGTGACATTTAGAGAAATATGTAGTGTAATTACAAACACCATAAATTAAGAATAAACAATACCATATATGATTATCATCTCAGCTAATTTTTAAAACTTTATAAACAAAAGTTCACTGAAACTAAATCGGACTTGAAATAGGGTTCTTAGCCGATGTATGTCTTATTTCATGTACTCAATAAAGGTCTTATATACACTATGCTGAAAGTCTGTTATATGTAAGATTGTGTTACACTGCACACGATGGTAGGGGTTTTTAAAATCGCTGTCGAATGAGAAATGAGAGCGATCGTACATTATGAAACAAATTCATAAATTGAATCTGAAATTAAAATGAATTACAAAAGAAATTATTGTTTTATTTAATTAGGGGGATTAAGGAATCAGTAAGACGTTAATGAATACACACCCCGGCTGTATAAAGATAATTAAGAAATAAACATTCCGAATATACATTCGGTCACTGTGACGTCACTGGCGTCTGAGGGGATTGAGAGTGTTTTCGATAATTGGCAAAGTCGTTTTTACGGGAGGTCTATTTTTACGACTTTGAGTGAAGATAGCTGAATTAATTTCAATCAGATTGTTGTGAATTTGCCGTACAGTAGATAGAGTAACCATTCGCCGCACGTAGCGAAATGTTCCAATGGCCATCTTATGTGCACTAGGGTAAGCGTACTTGAATGCGGAAATGCATTATACTTTTAAGGATGTCCTTAAATTTAGCGTAGTGCTGTGATAGCCCCTGTAAGTAAGGCACTGGTCAATTGGTTGCCATCCAGGAGGCCTCAGGTTTGCTCCCGGTGTTGACGGAGAAAGTTCCTAGGGGTCATTATAATCTTGTTTCCTAGCCGTCCCTACAATGATATGATACTTATCGCTTTCTACCGGTTTAATTGCCGTTCCTTGAATTATGGTACCTAAAGTGTTCTGGCTTTAAATTTATACACAGTGTTTAAAGCTGAACTCCGGTTACAAAAATACCGAAATAATTAAATTAAAAAAAGTTAAAGCCCCCGAGCCGCCATACTTGTTTCAGATTTATGAAATAAACATGTTCGACATGGAGGCTTATGGAAAGGTTAGGCGACCTCACTTCCAGTTTGTTTCTTGTCAGACAGGTGTAGACAGGTGTAGACATCCGGCCCCATTCTCTACACACGCTTGAATGGTTGCTCTATTTTTTCCCCAACAGTCAGTATACCAAATTATTGAAGATTGCAAAATGTCTGATCTGGCCCCGAGTTCACAAAGCATTCTCAGACTTAAATTGAGAATTAACTCAAATTTGTTCACCTTATTCTAACTAAAATATAGCCCTTTATAAAACTTTTGTTGTTTTAATATATTAAATACACCAATAAGAAACTATGTGCAAAGTTTTGTGTGTCTGCATCAAAGATATTTCTCACAAACAGTGATTGAAAGTTGAGTAAATTCTCAACGTAAGTCTGAGAATGCTTTGTGAACTCGGGGCCAGGTAAGCCTGTAAATAATTATATGAACTGTCTCTACTACAATATAGCCTAAGCTTCATCTGAAATAAAATATGAAAAAAGACATGGCTTACCTGAAATTTTAACCAGTGACCTATTTAATCTGTATAATTTAAAACATAAAAAAAACACAAATGGTTCACCTTTTACGGAAGATTCTTGTAGATGCATTGGATTTTCATTTAGGTCAATAAGCGTTCAGTCTTCAACAAACGTCCGCCAAAAACTTCCACCAACAATTCATCTAACCGGTAGAAATCACTTAGGTCTAATCCATCACTGATTATTCAATTACTCGGAAGTGACTAGTTGGCGACTCACAATTGTCCATGCAAGTTTTTATGAACTAAGTCATGGATAACCTGTTTGCCGCTAATCTGAGTCAAAAGACTCGCCAAACTGAGTATTTTCTCAGCTATTTATGAACTATTATACAGTTCTTTATCTAAATATTTCATAAGGTGTCCTTAACTAAATTATAATTATTATATTATTACCTCACGTGCATGTTGTATAACAACGCGAATTATAAAACAATTACATCCTTGTGTCTAGTTATTTCTATTCTGATTATAATTATATGTAATTCAATTTGATTAAAAAAAAATACCTTAGTTCTCAAATATTGACTGATTTGTGTGGGTCAGGGTGAAGTAGAATTACAACTTCATTACTGATACGTGTGACTTGTGTGCACCTGCCTAATCAATATATGTATACATGTAGTTAGAACGTCATGTCAACGGTTGTGTATCGAGTTTTTTTTGTGTGGCTCAGGGTGAAGCCTGGTCAGGGGCGGATTGGGTCGGGAACCGGCCCGGGCTCCCGTGTCGGAGCGGCCCGTTTTACTGACCGCGGGGGGGGGGGGTCTCTTCTCCGGGAAAATTTTGAAAAATGAACCCCAAATATGCGATTTGGTGGCATATCTGATTTATTGGGACGGGGACTGAGATAACGTGCTTTAGCCAAGGCCGTATAACAAGTAGCCTTGACGGACATAGTCGTACGGGCTCGATGACAGACTGTAAAGGCAAAATAATGTAATCAGGCAAAATAGTGTAATCAGCAAGTGGACTGTTCACCACTCTGAATTCCAACCATCCGATCAACGGAATTCACAAATAATAATCGATGCTCAGTATAAGTTTGTGGTATTCAATTAAAATAAAATGGAAATTATTGTTTTCTTAGCGCTCGGTGGCTGTTAGGGAAGCAAAACTAGAAATACCCGAAAAAAATTCAGGTTTACAGAAAGCGGCACCGGTTTACTTCGAGAGGTGAAGAAGCGAAGCTAACCTTGTATTACCCCCCTCCCCACGAAAATTTTGGCATATTTGACGACCACAAACGCGTTTTACTGCTATTCCTGCTCGTAAAATTGGTGTTTTATTAGATTTCGGGCTCTTTTCAAAATGACACTTCTTATGTACAAAAGTGGCCATGACGTTATCCACGTTAAACTCACTTTACCAGTCTGCTCGAAAAATCACCTTGACCGAAAGTTAGGGGGGCAGCTGCCCCTCCCCCAGGCCCCTTGGCTCGCACGCCTACGTTGACGGAGTGGGAGCGGGCATGAACATTTTTGAGACTATTTCCGACATCCCAATTCTTTAACACCAGCCTCCGAAAACTCAGGAAATCGTCTCGCACTCATATTCAGCCAGCAGACCAGCTATGATCAAATTTTGCTGAGGCCTTCAAATTTTTGGGAGTTACGAACATCGGCAGATGTTTCTGGTGTATCCCCACAGGTGACTTAATAATCAGTAAATTTGCGGGCGACAGTGTCGGGTGAATCCGATGAAATTTTCGGAATAAATCCCCATTGCATGATTTCGAATCCCGACCCACACCCAGCACACCCGGCCCAGAAAGTCTATTATACCAGCCCATTCCAGACTCCAGTGATTACTTGGCGGCCCGTTAAAGCCATCGGCCACATACAACATGGTCGCCTTCACCCCATGGCCGATCCAATATCCCCCCCCCATCCATATTATGCTCAGAAGAAATTTTTAGACGAATTGGACAAACACATTTTTCTTCGACCGACCCTTCGGGCGTTCGCCCGATCGCCCGATGGACCAATCCGCCCCTGAGTGTGATTGTGCGCCGTTATTCCTAGTCTTATTACCTCAGACCACGTTTCCTTCACCACAACTACCAACCCAATGCTTTCAGGCCTTTTATTGTATTAGTCATAGATCTCAGAAATGAAATGAAATGGGGCTTGACGTCCTACTGTTTTGCACCTAACCTGGGCAAATGGAAGACAGTCATCCGCCATACAGTGTGCTATGAGGGAAATTTTGCCCGGCCAGCGGCGATACGGCCTCCTCTTATTTATTTAATTCCAACTGTAGCGATCTTTTACGTGCACGCCAATGTGTACACGGGACCTTGGTATTTCGTCCCTTCCGAACGACTAGATATCCGTCCTTGTCAGGCCCTCCGTTCTGCATCACTGAAACCAAGCCGAAAAATCGAGATAAACCTTCCCGGCCAATGCATGGATCGAACACTTGACCTCCAGGCTAGCGAGCCAGCACCTTAACAGCTTACCCACGTGATCCCCTCATAGGTATCAGGAGAGCTTATATAAATGAGTTTATCGAAAATTCAATCAAGCATCATCAAGCCGATATCAAGTCACCTCTCCCCGATTCAGTACCATAAAACACGACGTCTAGAGAAGATAGCGCACCCGAGTAAGTCAGCCAATAATTGAGGAATCACCCCTTTTCTTCCGAAGACCAAGTCAAAGCCTTTTCTACACCCTTTTTTTTATCTAAATGTAGTGCGAAGCATCGATTGTCAGAACTCGGCGAAATTTCGTTCCTGAAACCCTTCCCCACTTTTCCCCGAAAACCTTGTTATGACAATGTAGGTTTATATGTTGCTTTTATCTGAGTTTAGATATTGAGAAGCCAAGGTAGGTCCCGGGACCGATTCCGATGCTGACCGAGAAGTACCTCGGGATTTCTAGCAAGTATCCCCCTTGTCAGCGATGTAGTTGGTGTGGGGTGAGGGTTGTTCAGGTGGAACGAAAGCCCGGGCTTCCCATTACCATTGGCAATACCTCAAAGATTGCCTGAGAGCTTGAAATCGATAGTGCCGCTACTACGAAATTCAAGCGCTTTAGTTTATCGATACACATTATTTCCATTGAAGCCTGCGAGGCAATCAAATGCCAAGTTCAAGGTCAACCCACCAATACATTTCGAAACTAATAATACGCAATAAACTCATTTAATTCATCTCTCTACGACTTTTTGACCATGTGCAAACATTTCTACAACGCATGAAACTCTCCCTATTGATAATGTAACCGTTAATTCCGTCTGTCAACAATTTTCAGTTTCGAAGCGTTGTTGCTTTCACCGTTAGTACCCAAAGCTGAAATCTGCGCTGCGCGGGCGCAAGCGATTTTAACTAAAATCTATTAAAATTGCATTTTAAGTTACAATCGATCTTCGTGAAACGCATAAAATTTAAAATCTCATTTTGATTTTAGTTAAAATCGATTTTAAGGATTTTAGTTTAAGTTTTCGTGAAACAGGGCCCTGGGCGAACATCCAACGTCACAGTTTTCTTTGGAAGGATATCATCTAATACATGTTCGAGTCTATTGTTGTTGGCTAAGGCTTTTTCATGAATGTTGTCTATAGATGGAATCTAATTAAAATCTGAATCACGGACTCTCTTTAGAAGTTCTCCTTTGTTTAAAGAACTGAATTTTCTGTATGCAATTGTTTTGCGATGTGGTTGTGACGGTTTAATATTTATAGAAAAACTTACTGGAAAACGACCAGATATAAGTTAAATTTTCCATTCTATTATAAACCTATAACGGTAAATCTCTTTGATCTTTGGGGTATATTCTATGCCCGCAATAACCTGCTGTCTGAATATATAAAAGGGAATTTTGGGTTATTTTCTAGAAGTTTGTCTTTAAGCCTGTATCGGGTTATTCTTCCAGGATAAGGTTTATTCCCATAAGAAAACATGAAATAAGGGATATTCTCATTTTATGTACTTCTAACTACTGTCTGTTCCAGGTGATACTCCGACTCGAAAAATGCTTGCCATGCCTTCAATTTTTAATTAAAATGGCTAAAACTCTCTTGTAAATTTCATATATTTCCACATTGTCACTTTCTCAGAACACAAACATTCGACTACGCATGCGTTAAATGGGGCAGTTGCATTTCACTAGGCCAAACATGGCGGTTTCCAGTAATAAAATGTAAACAAACTTCTATTTTTTAAAGAAGAAAGGCTATAAAACTTGTCCTAAACGTATTTCTCACAAGACAGAAAGCAACGGGGTGACCATTCTAGGCATTTCGTGAAGTTTTAGCCATTTTAATAAAAATTGGAAGAAATGACAAGTAATTTTCGAGTCGTAGTATTACCTGGAACAGACAGTAAGCGTAGACGGTTTATAAGCTAGATAGAGTCCTGGGTCCGTATTCAAAGGTTTTCTAAAAGTTAAGTAAAAATACTTAATTTTTCCACTTAACCAAGTGTCTTACCTTAAATCGGTATTCAAAGGCTCTATTTTTCATATACTTGGCTATGTGAAAACTTAATTCCATACTTAAAGGAGCTAAATCGCTAACATTTGGGATCCAGAAATTGACAAAAGTGGGTCGAAACTCATATAATACTGTAATATGAATGTATATAAACTGATTTACATTAAATGCTTTCCGTTTTACTCCAATTTCAAATCAGTTATGTTCGGCGAAACAAGCCATTCAGTCTCAACCCAGTGCATTTTTTTAGCGCCTGGTTATTCCAGTCCACATATGCAGTGTGATACAGTGCAATGTGTCTAGCCTCGTCCCTCGAGTCTCTCAATAAAACTAGGACCGGAGCGCAATATGGTACACGATTCGTGTACCAATGTTAGAAAAATTATTTTATCTTAAATATCGGATATCAGAAGCTCATCTTTTCCTGGTAAGTTAACATCACCATTGTTGATTTAAATTGACCAATAATTCGTGTTTTCGATGTCGAAGATTTTGGAGGATTTTGAGTTACGGACTTAGGTCCTTTAAATTATGGAAAACTTACATTCGCCAGAAAGCATGAATTTTCAATTTATGGAATACCCTCCACTGCCAAAAATCACGAATTTCTAACATTGCAAGCAAGTTATGCCCCCTTAAGAGCATCACTATTCTTAGTTTATATTACCATGAAAATGTTTGTCGAAACATTATATTGTAACGTTTGAAAATAGTATGATTGTAATTGGAATAAATTATGATATTGTGCATCCTGTGCCGGAATGGCTGCTTTCATAGATTTTTTCCCCTAAAATTCCATCTCAATAGTGGCAGTATATTGATGGATATTGTAAACTTTAATTTTTATAACACAGTATCACGAATAGAAAACAACATATTATTAGCAATACACAATGGCCTTTGCCCTCTAATTAAGACTGGATAAATCAGAGAGTTTTTTTTATAAATCTATCATTTGCGAAATTCATAGTTATTTTGTAAGTACCTACTTTTTAGATTTTCAAAGGCCGGACACAAACGGTACGTACGAAAGATGCATGTTGCATTATATTTTACCTGAATAAATACTATCGGTTATGTATATATGGGAATGAATTGTAAAAAAAAAATCATGCCTTGCTTCTAGCGGTAGTATAAATAATTTATGAAAATCTATGAAGATCTGTAAATTTAACTTTATTATATGACAATTGTGGAAAAATGCTGAAGCATGTATACGAACATGATAGATGATCGGAAAAAGACATCCTTAACTATCTCGGTGGTCATAACCTTTTGATCTATTATGGCACCACAACATCAAAGCTGCCGACCGAAAAGGTAATTTGAGACCAGCTACACTCGGCGACATTGTCTTTGTTTCAATCTGAATCCCATAACATTTAAAATCGCCACTACGGGACTACTACTACAGCGTTAAAAGAAGGCATTATAATCTCACTTAACTTTAAGGTACCTCCCATAGGTCACTTAAAGGTAAGTGGATATTTCTCACTTAAACTGGCCTTTGAATACCACTTAAAAACTTACACTTAAAAGTTAAGGCAGCTTAACTTTAAGAGAAAATTTAATACTTAACAGTGCCTTTGAATACCACTTGCCCTTAACTTACAGGAAGTTACGTATATTTAAGTGAAAACTAGTAGTTAAGTGACTATCTAAGACTTAAGATATCCTTTGAATACGGACCCAGGACTTGGTTATGCTGAGTAAGAAAGCCTTCAGAAAAAACTCTATCGGGCTCGGTTTTACTATTTCTCGGGTTATTTTCTCCAGTATTTCTTTCCCCAGCATAACCTTAGCCTCGTGCTTTATTCTACACGCAATTACTAGATCAAGAGTAATAATAATAATAATAATCGCGTCATTTTACAAGGGTAGCAAATTAGGCCTGAGGCCTTTTTCCAATTTGGCCCTTGGCACAGATCGTGCGAATGATTTCGATCATTACTGCAGGAAGAAACCGAAGAACTCGGGAGAAACCTGCCTGATCGGACGGGAGACCGAATATCCCTCTCACTTACAACGATAAAGTTCTTGCCCTGAGCTGGGATTGAACCCTCGTTGCATTGGTAAGAAGCCGCCTCTCTATCGAGTGTGTCCAAGATTATAAGTAGGTGACGTAACATGGTGAATAAATGATCTATTGTTTAGAATTTCACAGAAATGAGTCGTATCAGCATCAGTCAGTCTCTCAAAGTGTATATTAAAGTCGCCAAATATTAATGTTTCACCTTTAAAGGCCACTATATCATCCAGAAGTGATTAGATTTCATCAAAGAATAATTTACACAGGTTCTTTGGGGGTTTATACACTGTAAAAAATAATTTCAGAGATTACACTAATTTAGGGTGAACTCTTGCTCCCTCCACAAAAGGTGTAACTGAAGTGTAACTGAGAGCTCGGTGTAAGGTTACACTTACATAATTACACTCTAGTGGTGGTGGTATACACCTTTTGGGGTGCATCTTAAGTAGCACTAGGTGCAACTTTTCACTGGTACAGGTGATGCGAAGTTCCCGGTGTGGTGAAAACGTACAAGATTAGGGCTACACTTACGCTACTATAACGACTACTAAGCTCTCAGTCAGGTACAAACATGTTCAACATATAGGGTAACCTTACACCACGGGAGCGACTGTTACAGTCTTGGTTCAGCGTAAACATGTAAACTATGAAGGATAACCTTACACTACTGGAGCGACTGCTATGCTCCCAGTTCAATGCATACTTTTACTTCTTTAAGGGTACCCATACACCACCAGACTTACTGCTAAACTCACAGTTACGGGTAAAATCAGCCCAAAGGCTGTATTTTTGCTTAAACTGCAATGAGTTTAAGTTTTGTGCGTTCTACGAGCATTTACCAAGAACTATTGGTGTAAAGACTTAATATAGTATTTACACCAATCCCAGACCTTGGAAACGGATATTCCAGTGGGAACAACTGACACAGGGTACTAGTGCTGGGTAACACGTTCGCCTGGCCGTCTCGACAAGATGGCAATCATCCGGAGATTTCATTGCCTAGTCATGCAATATTATAAAATATACTTGCCTCGCAAAACAAAAAAAATACAAGATAAACCTGCGGACAAGACAGAAAATAGACATTGCAAACACTAAACAATTATCAAATCAAGTGAATGGATCCGGGGGCCAGCAGTAAGCGTCCATTGCGCTGTACAGTCCCGAGCCTGTTGTACGAATATTCCCGGTTGGAAACTTAAAGATACAGTCCAATCATTCAAATGTTTTCAAGTGGTCATGTTTATGTTGTTTATGTAACACAATAGAAGATTTGAAGAGCACATGCAATGGGCGTAGGATTTTTTTTTTGTGCGGGTAGCCAATGGTTACGATATCAACTTTACCGCAAGTTCACGGCAATCCAATTGAAATTAATTCAGTTATTGAGGTTTAAGTATCCGAAAGCCAAAAACGGTTTTCAAATGTTCAATACAATCTTAATCCGGTTGATTGGATGGTGACGTCACAGGCACCACGCACACTATGGACGTTATCTATACAATACACACCACCAATTGGCAACAGTGGCGGATTAAGTCCCGCCGAGGCCTGAGGCGGCAGTTGTAATAGGGGCTAGTTGAAATGGCGTGTGTCTAATTAATTTCGGGCTAGGGCCTATGTTGACTCCAATTGGGCCTAAACACAATCCCCCTAACATTCATTGTCTATGCGTTTTCAATCGTATCAGACAAGTCTAAAAAAAATTTTTTTTACAAAATCTTTGGGCCTGAGGCTGCAGCCTTACCTGCCTCAATGATAATTCGCTACTGATGGCAAGTGTGTACGTCTCGGTCCAATTAACACGTGACTGGCATAATCATAATCACCGAATTATTGTCTTGCCAGTGATCTGGCTAAATTTAGATGTGGAGTAGCCCCGCTTCGTATAGAAACTGGGCGATATGAAGGAATCCCAGTTGAGAACCGCCTATGTTTTTATTGTACCGATCAAGTCGAAAATGAAGAACATTGTCTTTTAGAATGCGAGCTGTATAGCGATTTTAGGAATGTTTTATTCACGTTAATACAAACTGTGTGTCCAAACTTTGCGTCTTTTAATAAATCTGATAAAATGTCTTTTATTCTGTCCAGTGACGAAGTAGTTAAGTTTAGTGCCAAAACCTGCTGTGATATTTTAAAAAGGCGGAGGCAAACTTTATATCCATGTTCATGAATGGGTTATTATTTTTAGCCTATTGTAGATATGAATTTTAAAATTTCCTCCGTATGTATGTTTTTTTCTGATATTTGTATTTTACTATGCTTATTTATTTGTGTCTATGTAATGTTCATCTCGTCTCTCATAATTCTTAATGAATGGCAGTTTTTAGTATATTTTAATTTATGAATGTGATGTATTTATAACTGGTGAGACGTTAATAAACAACTACAACTATATTAGTCATTAGTTATTGGAATATTTTAGAGTGAATTTGAAATGCCGTATCATGCCGTAGATCCATTTAAAGGGCAATTGTTTAAATAGGCCCCGTGTCAAGTTAAGACAACGGAGCAATTAGCGCATTTACCGGTAATTGTGATAACCCGTACCGTAATGCTTGATGGTTTGCAATCTAGATCACTTGCTTCAGTCTCATCTATACAAACTTTTGACTTTTCTACCTTGTACACTAAAATTCTCCATAGCAAATTAAAAACCCGGTTAAAAGACATTATTCACAGTGTCTTTTCAACTAAATCGGGACATGTTAGATATAAATATTTAGTTGTTAATTACAATTCCACATATTTTGTTAAGAATCATAGTGATTCCAAAAATAAATTCACGGCCATCAAGATAATTCAGATGTTGGATTTTTTAATAGATAATATCTTTGTTGAATTTGGAGAGGAAATTTATCAGCAAGTAGTAGGTATCCCCATGGGTACCAACTGTGCACCTTTGATTGCTGATTTGTTTCTCTATTCATACGAGGCCGAGTACATGCAGGCACTCGTAAAATCCAACAAACGATTGATTAGACATTTTAATTTCACTTATCGATATATCGATGATGTTCTATCACTGAATAACGCCAAATTCAGTGATTATATAGAATTCATATATCCTGATGAGCTCAAAATTAAAAACACTACTGATAGTGACAATTACGCTTCCTACTTGGATCTGCGTCTCGAATTTGACAATTGCCATAAACTTAGTGTTAAACTGTACGATAAACGTGATGACTTTGACTTTCCTATTGTTAACTTTCCATTTATTAGTAGTAATATTCCAATATCACCAGCTTATAGAGTATTTGTGTCTCGGCTAATCCGTTACGCGAGAGCTTGTTCATTCTATTCTGATTTTTTAAGTAGATCGAGGCATTTGTCATCTAAGCTTCAACTACAGGGATACTTACGAACTAAACTTATTAAAACCTTTAAAAAGTTTTATGGCCGTCATATTGATTTGATTGGTAAATATGACATGTCTCTTTCGACTTTTATTTTTGACATATTATTTCATTGACGGGTAAACTGTATCCCTGACAATATAGGTCTACTACGTTGTTAACACTGTTCATCACGTGTATTTTGCATACCGATAGTTCATTGGCCAATCACGCTATTTTACCGAGATTTCGCTTAATAGATTGGATGCAGCTATGGCGGGTGTGGCATGCCAGCAGGGTAAGCTGACTCTTCCGGACACCTGTTACCACTGTTTATCGTGTATTTTGTGCACGGTGAACAGTTCATATGCTGATTACACTATTTTGCCTATACCGTTTGTTTATTGAACACAACCGGTGTAGGCTGTCATTGATAGTCCATGGGCCAATCACGCTAGTTTACCATAGTTTGGATGCAGCTATGGCGGGTGTGGCATGTCAGCAGGGTAAGCTTACTCTTCCGGACACCTGTTACCACTGTTTGTCGTGTATTTTGTACACGGTGAACAGTCCATATGCTGATTACACTATTTTGCCATATTACACTATTTTGCCTATACCGTTTTTTAGGACTTCGAATTTTGTCTGATGGTTTGGATTATTCGTACTTGGTTTAATTTTATTATTATCCCAAATACACATATTAGCTATATATACTGATAACCATTTTTATACACAAAGAACAACTTTTATCGTAACTCCATTTGAAATTCACAGCGAATATGGAATTTTCCGAAGACGCTGGGGAATCTTATTACCATGTACCCTACCGTGCACTATACGGGCGTAGTAAATAACATTCAATGCAATTGTAAAATATTTTTATTATAAAGAAGATAAATGATGTTAGAGAGTATAACTTTATCGTATCACATAAGTCTATCCCTCGAATAATTTATATCCAGATTTCATATCAAGTCAATTAAATGTTGTTTAAACTGCCAATGCAATTGTAAAATTCTTTTATTATAAAGAAGATAAACGATGCCAGAGATTATAACCTAATCGTATCACACAAGTCTATCCCTTGAATAATTTATATTCAGATTTTATATCAAGTCAACTAAATTTTGCTTAAACGGCAATCAACAATAATAATACGACGCTACTTGATTACAAAAACACTGCCGAGTAAATTATTATTGGGTAAATAATAATTATAAACAACTGATGAGTAAAAAATTAATTATTTTTATACATTTAATATGTGTATGTACAATTCTAGACACACGTTCCACCTAAAGTGGTGTCTTTGGTCTGCCAGCGTAAGAAAGATAATTACCTAATCAACATTCTTAATCCCACTAACAGTCACTGCTAACACCGAGAGGTAAATTAGTTTACGACCCTAAGTCGGTATAACTTTAGTACTGTTAATTCTAACGTATATTGAGATATCTTTTCGTATTTCATTTTCACGGTCACGTATAATGAAGTCAAATCCACATCCCAAATAAAAGCGCCGTACCATGATAACGGATCGTCATTAACAAATCGCTTTTCAGTCATCTTTGACTTTTATGATGCATTTTGCATGACCACACCGTTGTACTCATGTACCCGTTTACTCGGTGAAATTAGAACCACGATATTGACGAAAATGTATCTCAAATCGTTTAAACTGCATACGTTTGTAGAGGGTATTAAAATCGCTATCGTGAGAAACGAGAGCGACCAAACTTGATTGCAAAAACAAATTATTCCGTAGTCAATTATTTTATTCAATTAGGGGGATTAAAGAAACCGCCAGGCGTTAATGAATACATCCGCCGGCTGTATATAGGTATTTACGGAATAAACATTCCGAATATGCATTCGGTCACTGTGGCGTCACTGGCGCCTGAGGGGATTAAGAGTGTTTTCGATAATTGGCCAAGTTGTTTTTACGGGAGGTCTATTTTTACGACTTTGAGTAAAGATAACTGAATTAATTTCAATCGGATTGACATGAACTGGCGGTAAAGTTGATATAGTTACCATTGGCTTCCCGCACAAAACAAATTCCCACGCCCTTTTCTTTAACTAATATCACGACTCAACCCCTACGTGTTCCTTTTGCAGAATGAACAAAAGAATATCCTTTTCGGGGTAAATACACAAATAGAAGCAGAATCTAAATCATAAGATAAGCATGTTTTAGAGAAGCCATAAACGTCTATTGAATTTTTCAGTTACATAATCCTGTAAAACAGTCGTCTTGTCGGTGATCGGAAAAAAAGCATCAGTTTTTGCTAGGAAAAAACGTATCAGGAAAAAAAGAAACAGTTTTCAAGGTTTTTTTATTAAACAACTTTAACAAAGTATGATATGGTATACAAGCGCTATGCATTGTGACACAATGTCACCTTTGAAGGTGTTGGACAAGTTAAAGACACTTTGTCCCTTCTTTTTGGTTAGTTCTCAAATGTTTTTGTTTAATCGAATATTCTGTCCGATTCCTGTCAGAAGGTCTGAGGTGGAAGTGTTGCCTTCTGTGTAGCCTACTGGGTACACAGTGCCTTCAGTCTGCGTTGAAGGGCCTCCATGTTTTTCTTCCTTCTTGTTCTTGGCATAACCCCGTAGGCGACCTGCTGTGTCATGGTTTTGGTCATGCTCTTGTATTTTTGAAACCAGCTTATGGTCTTCCACACTGATGGATGTTGATGGCCAACTAAGTTGAAGAATTCATTGTTCCCTCCTTTACAGGCGTTTGTCCGGGATGCCCCCTGTAGTGTTGCTTCATGACGTAGCTGGTGGATAGGAGGGTGGTGTCAGTCTGAGGCGGAGTGGGACTAGGGAATCAGGTCTTGCATTCAAATCCCATACTCTTATTGTTTCTTTATATGGAAACTGTTACTTTTTTTCCTGATACTTTTTTTCCGATACTTTTTTTCCTGATACTTTGTTTCCTACATTCGTCTTGTCACGAACATATCTTGCATTTAATCTTTTAGTGGCATTTAGCGATTGGAGACATATCAGAACGAACACAATTATGCTTCTCACCAATGCAACGAAGGTTCAATCCCAGCTCAGGGCAAGAACTTTATCGCTGTAAGTGAGAGGAATATTCGGTCTCCCGTCCGATCAGGCAGGTTTCCCCCGAGTTCTTCGGTTTCTTCCTGCAGTAATGATCGAAATCATTCGCACGATCTGTGCCAAGGGCCAAATTGGAAAAAGGCCTCAGGCCTAATTTGGTACCCTTGTGAAATGACGCGATTATTATTATACGGGAAAACAATCACTGGTTTATTATACACAAGCACGACGTTTCGATAAGTATCCTCTTATCGTTATCAAGCACAATGACAATCAAGAATACCGGTAGTTACATTTAAACAGCAAACTACTCCACAACAAAATGTTCCACATTAGAACTGGAATCTATCGCATAAGTAATCAACAAATTTTAATTTATCGAAAATCAACAATAATCCACAATAAAAACACAGAACACAACAAGGTACGGTCAGCCACTGGGGCGCTTCCAATAATAGTTGCAGAGATAAAACAATATTGGTCAAAAACGGTTGCTAGCGGCAGGCCCATCGGGGACGGGCTTTTTTTAATTTTTGACATTAGTTGACAGCTGACTGACACAATGTAAGTATTCATGACAGATAAGTCAAAATACATAAACAATAAGTCTTTATTTGCACTTAAAATGGTCCTGGTGATAACGCACAAACATTACATCAAAAATCTATCACATCCATTATTGATCAATATATAATTACCGAAAAATAACTCACATTACCGTTTGAAGGTACCAGCTAACACGCGCATGCATCGATAAGAAACTTTGTGCACTTTCTTTTTTTGTATTTCTGAGTTAAAGATATATTCATTAAACTGCGATTGAAAGATGAGTAAATTCTAAACTTGGGTCCGAGAAAGTTTTGTGAAACCCGGGTCAGATTCTTTTAGTCCGCAATACAAGTTAGGGTGTATTATACACATTTTGGTAATTTTCTGACGTTTTAAGTCTGGCAGACGCTTGCCGTCAAGGGCAATCGCATTATTGCGTCTGTCCTGTAAATCTGTGTTTGATTTGTCATCCTGAGTAACGCCTGTATCATAACAGAAGCGGGACTGTACAACGCAATGAACGCTTACAACGTGATCCCGGATCCATACACTTGATTTTATATTTTTCGGCTATGCCTGTGTGTAGTGTGCCCCCCCCCCCGCACTTACTATTAAACATATAAGTAAACCATCAGTGTTACAGTTACTTACATACACATTGTGAAACACATAGAAGTTAACTAGACAGTGGTTTCAAAATAAAGTGGGTGTTTTCTCGATCGCGGGTTCTCGTGTCCGCGGAACGAGCAAACCTACTGGAGGTTTAAAAAGGTTCGTCGAATGCAAGAAAGCTTTGTACAACCACAATAACCATAATCGCGGACTAATAACACCCAACTGCCATACTGGCATCAAAGAAATAGCTGAGCTTTTCTATCCCAAACCTTTACTTGTTGATTGGTTCGCTATCATCGTTCTTTGGTAATGTTGATGAACTGGTCGTCTTTGAACTGTATTTTGAAGTATGTTTAATCCGTCGTATCGCCTGGGAACAACACGACATTAATTCCTTATACTCCTTTCTGAATCCTTTGTTTGAAATGATATAAATGGTGAAGTTAATAGAAGAATTCAGAATTTCCAACCAGAGAGAGACAATGAGCGCTGCAATGTAGGCATTGTTCCGGAAAAACGGGAAGACATATTCCGGATCGATGTTTTGGATAATCAGGATGAGGGTGCCAGGCGTCGTGGTGAAGAAGGACACTAGTGATATGATCAGAAGCGTTTTTGTAATCTGGAAGTCACCCGACATCTTGGATACTGGTCCGTCTGTAAGTTTTCTTCGTTGCACTGTATGGTACCACAAGCCAATACTGATAGCAATGTTTGCACACATTACGATCAGAGTAGGGATGTATCGCAAAAACGCAACAGCAACGTTAAACATTGTATCGTACAAAATTCGATCTTGTCCTAGTTCAGTGAGACGCATGATAACTTTATAATCCGTTGAGTTTTGTTCATATATTATTTCCGATTTGTATTCCAAAACGTTCGGAAAGAGTATGATTAACGGCAATAAATAGCTGATGGCAATGCTGACCATAGCGACCTTTCTGGTCCAGATGATCTTTGCCCGGAGTGGATCAATCACTGCGATGCAACGCTCCACACTGATCACAGCAACCAATAAACATGAAGTCCGACCCCAAATGGCATGCAAGTAAGAGCCAGTATAGGGATAAATGAAATTCCAAAGATTTTCGATTTCCTCTCGATAGAAATATTTGGCAGCGAAAGTTACGCAAAACCACAGCGCCCACAATAAATTTACGGTATCCGTAAAGGTAAGAGCAAGAAGAACCAGGGTCTGTGTCGAGCGTAGGGCTTTCCGGTTTAGGACTACAAAACAGCTGATATTTCCAGGCAGACCAATGGCGATGGTTATAGGAATCACGAAACAATAAAATGCGAAACGCCAGGTCTCCATTTCTTCAACCGTAAGCACATAATATTCTTTTGGTTGTTTGGAATAAAGTCGTAACGCGGCTTCCGTTGCTTCTGTGATGAGGTCGTTGCTCTCGGTCGTGTTCATTCCTACAAAAACAATATGTATATTAGTGTGAAAGTGATAGATCTTCAATACAAAATAAATGAAGCGACTTTGTACCCGTAATAGACTGCATTATTTCCACCTCCTCATTGTCAATTCCATCTGGCAAGGTTTATGTTACGTCTAATCCGAACTTCTAGATGTTGTTAATGCCAGTTTGTCCGTGTTGCACTACTGTCAACCAGGAAACATCTAGATACAACCAGGGACCGCTTGGTTGTTATTCATCGCCTCACTGACTGAGCCACCATCATATACTGACTGGGCCACTGTCATACTCACTGGGCAATCATCATACTGACTGGGCCACTGTTATACTCACTTGACAATCATCACCCTGACTTGGCCAACAGCATACTGACTAGGCCATCGTCATCTGATTAATAGGCTCTTCATTAGTATGATTGTCCTTTTGGAACCACATATCCCGGTTGCTGCTGAAGTGCGATGAAATGAGGTAAGCCTTTTACTCGACATCATTCACAGTTTACGACATTGCAAACACGGCTTCTCACTGCGAAAAGATGGGCTTCTGGTATCCAATATTTAAAACACAATAAACATTGGCATAAGAATCGCGTGCCATAATGCCTCCCACGTGCCATTTCTAATGAAGCGACACAATGTACACATATCTCGCGGAAGAATACAACTCATTAGAAATAATAGTAATAATAGAAAAGATTAAATGTAAATCAGTTTATACACATTCATATTACATTATTATATGGGATGCGATCTATTTGCGTTCATTACTAGGTGCCGAATATTACAAATTAGCCCCATTTCATTCACTATAAATATAAAACACATTACCTGCGGATGGAAAGATAACACCACTCTGTTTCTAAGTAATGATAAACATTCACTAGAATACTCTTAATTTATACTGAAATTTCGACCAATCATGTCTCGCTCGACTATTATTCTAGGCATATTTAATTGACGCGTATACTATCTTCCTGATAATATATATCTACTACATCCTTAAGACTGTTCATCGCGTGCAAATTGACAGCCCACCCCAATTATTAAACACACCATAATTTAAATAAACTGTAATTTTACCTGTCTGATGCCTGGTCCGGTTTTGCTTTTGACTAATCAGACAGAGTATATTAACAGTATTCCAGATAGGTTGCCAGGCAACGAAACATTCGCCCACAGCAGCTAAATCGTCCCGGCAGTCAACAAGAGATGTCGCATATTTTTACTTGTTTCGGTAATGAAATATTTATAATACACTAAAATCTGATTAATGGTAACAACTCATTAAGTAATTATCAAAAAATCATTAGAATTTGTTTGGCTTTTATAAAGTTCTGCCCAATGCTAACGTTTAGTATACGAAACATTTAAATCATGGAATTAGCTGTTTAAGTTAGCAAAGTTCATTGAAAACCAGTATACTTGTTCGTCTGCAGAACTACATTTCTGTGTATCAATCGGACGACAACTTTAATCTCTAGAGCGTCCACAAGATTTTTTTTAAGTGACCAAGGGTATATGGCAATCAACAGGCTTCTTCGTCTCATGACCTAAGGTCAATCGGATATTATCTTTAGACTTGAGAGCGTCAAGGGCCATAACTCTGGCACTAATTAGCGGAAATCAATGAACCTGAACATCCATAGGCTTCTTCGTCTCATGACCTTAAACACTGTGTATAAATTTAAAGCCTGAATAATATAGGTCTCATAATTCAAGGGACGGCAATTATACCGGAAGAAAACAATTAGTATCATATCATTGTAGGGACTGCTTGGAAGCAACAATATAATGACCCCAAGAAACTTATTTCGTCAAAACCGGGAGCAAACCTGAGGCCTCCTGGATAGTAACCAATTGACCAGTGTCTTACTCACAGGGGTTATCACAGCACTTAGCTAAATTTAATTATATTCTTATAAGTATAATGCATTCATGGGGGGGGGGGGCTAGTGGTCTAGAGTGCCGCGCTTTGACCTCTAGCTGGCTGGTCACCTCTGGCTTGCGGCTGTGGTCTCGAGCCCTAGTGTGAGCGCATGTGACATGGAGATAATAAGGGCGGGCACTCCGGATTCCTTCCACTGCTAAAGACCCCTATGCGCAAGCGAATTATTGAAATAAAAATTGAAAACCATACGTTAGTCCCAAAATGACCTAGTTTGTGTCGAGCGGACGTTAATCCCCATCTCCCTTTCCGCATTCATGTACGCTAACCCTAGTGCACATAAGATAGAGAGAGGGGGATAAATGGGGTTCAACGTCCACTCGGCACAAACTATGTCCTTTTGGGTCTAACGTATAGTTTTCAATAATTCGCTTGCACGTAGGGGTCTTTAGCGGTGGAAGAACACATAAGATGATCATGAGAACATTTCGCTACGTGCGGCAAATGGTTACTATATCCACATTACGGCCAATTCACACCAATCTGATTGAAATTAATTCAGCTATCTTCACCCAAAGTCGTAAAAAAAGACCTCCCGTAAAAACGACTTGAACTTATTGAAAACACTCTCACTCCCCCCAGACGCCAGTGACGTCACAGTGACCGAATGCATATTCGGAATGTTTATTTTTTAATTATCTTTATGCAGCCGACGTGTGTATTCATTAACATCTGACTATTTCCTTAATCCCCCCAATTCAATTAAACAATAATTTCTTTTGTAATTCATTTTAGAATTTAAACACAAACACATAATATGGAACACAATTACCATTTTAATTAAAGCGACGTTTCGTTGAGGATTCTCTCAACGTTTTAAAGCTAATAAAAAAAAATTAATGTACAGAAGGTTTATATACAAAAACAAGTATGTAACAGTCAATTAATAGAAAAGTCAGATTGTTACTTGCTTTGATATATTTACCTTCTAATTTATCAATTAAATTCACTGATTTCACTGCCTCATCTACATATTGATGACGTATATTTTCTTTGAGCGGCAGTTAGCATTTAGAATTTGTATCCTAATGTACGATCGCTCTCGTTTCTCATACGACAGCGATTTTAATACCCTCTACTATTAGACAAAATTCGAAGACAAATATAAAAGGCAAAGATAAAACACATCATTTCTTGCCTATAGATTATAGACGGTAATATTTGGTTATTGCCATAAGATAAGGTATGTTTTTGAGTAATTGGATGATCCGCACTCCTTCCTTGTTCATCGTGGATCACGGTGGCTAAATGGATATAAGGCGCTGGTGGAGGTCGAATGTTCGATCCCTGAATTGGCCGAGAAATTTCATCTCGATTTTCCGGCGTGATTTCCCCTTGTCAGTGATGCAGAAGTAGTGCCTGACACATTGGAGTGCACGTAAAAAATCCCTTAGCAGTTGGAATTCGATATAAAAGTAGGCCGTAGCGCCGCTGCCCGGGCAAAATTTCCCTCATAGCACACTGTATGACGTATGCCCGTCTTCCATTAGCCCAGGTTAGGTGCATAATAGTAGGACGTTAAACATTCATTAAATTCCTTGACCATCACAATGCCACGGATATTAATTTGAGAATTGGGACACATTTGAAAAAAACCCATTAAAAATGTTTTAATGCAGACAAGTTTATGAGACCAAAACACAAAACTACAGCTAAGCTAAGCATATGAACTATTATACACATATGTTTTCAAATTCGCCGTACATTGATAATTCGTGTTTCTCAGAGGAATTATGACATCCACAGCTTGCAGAGGTTAACGTGGCTCACTAACAAGGGGGGAAACTAACCAGAACTTTCACCTCCAATACCGGGAGCGAATTCACATTTTCAAATGTGACTTGGAATTAAACATATTTTCGATCTCTCTGGACAAGTTACATAGGATGTAATGGATAATTTACACAACAGGTAGGACATTTAAACATCTAGAACTTAGAATAAGGCTATTATATATTTTATGGAGCTGTCAAGCCAGCAAGAGTGGTATTGTCCCTTTAATGTAAATTTAAAGCATCACAAAAACTTTGTGTTTCTCAGAGGAATTCAGGTAGAGTATAATGACATGCACTAATGTCTGCAGTGGGGATATGTTGCGTGAAGCGGGAATACAGAGTTTTCTTATATAAAATATTCACCAGGATGACTGTTACAGGTAGCCCGTGTGGACATTTCATAAAGACACGACATAATGCGATCTGAATACCAGACATCACATAAGGTATTGATGCTTATAATAACCTCTTTGTAATTTATATACTAGTAACAACCTTATCGATCGGGAGACAAAATGCAGAAAGTACAAACACAGGTACATAATAAGATTAAAAGGATGGACCCGGGGGCTATAGCCTTAACAATAATAAGGAATATTTCCCAGAATGTTGCATAATAGTAGTAAGAGTAATGACCTGCTTTATGCGTCATGAATTATGAATGTAAGCATGTTGAAGGGAAAATACCTATACAGGTCCCCCCAACCCAACCCAACACGTGCGCATTGAAGATAAAGGGGCCTCTCGACCAGCCAGGCCCTCCTGGTTACTAACCGATACACCTTGGCTCTTCGATATCCAAACACAGATAATAGCAACATAAAAGTCCGAGGTCTCGCACCTTGTGTGTCATATGAGCATTACCCAACTGTATTGACCGACCTTTACTTGTAAATAACTAAAGGCAAAGGCTAACATGCGTATATATGTCAACACAGATTGATACGCAGTCGCCTTCAAATGTGTAAACAAGAAATAATTTTAAAGAATATTAAATCAAAAATACGTTTTAAAAATATTAAATGAAAAACAATTATAAAGTGCTTGAGAATATTTCAAAAGACTGTCATTTGTCATTATCAGAATTCACTAGGTTATGTAGAATGTCAAATGAATTAACAAATAAATTAATATAAATATGATTATATCAAACATCTTTTTGCAGCATATCAAACCGAGAACCATTTCCTTTTTTTCTGTAATGCGATACTCGGTAAATAAAACAAACATGTAATGTCAGAATCGGTATATAGAAGACATATGTAATTTAATAATCAGTAAATAAAACAAACATGTAATGTAATATTCAGTATATAAAACAAACATGTAATGTGAAAATCAGTATATAAAACAAACATGTAATGTGATATTCAGTATTTAAAAAACCCCATTAAATGTGATAATCAGTATATAAAACTAACTGTTTATAACCAGTGAATAGAATGAAAAAGATAATATGTAACGATAATCAAACATGTGATAATCTGTATATAAAACAGACATGTAATGTGATAATCAGTGTATAAAATAATCCGTATATAAAACAAACATGTAATGATAACATGTGCATGATTATACCAACATGTAAAGCACATTACGACAAAGGCACGTTTTGCTTGTTGGAGCAACGAGAAATTGTTGTACAATCAGTGATAATGCCTTCCAAATCAAGGAGGCATGTGGTCTCGAAGCGCAGTGGTTGGGGGGGGGGTATAAATTTGTGTACTCCTGACAGCTTTTAAGCCTTGTATACCAATCGATCAATTAATCGATCAACACGTAGATTGTAATCTGTACAACTTAATTGTGTCATTTTAAGACCATGGATATTATGGACGTGTTTTAGAACGCAACTAGTATATGTGTAGTCGGGAAATCGACTGTGCTTACTCTCTGTACAGCTACTGGTGCAGTAGCATTTTTGATCTGTAAAATCTAATAGACAGCATCTAAAAAGGAAGAATTCGAAAAATCGGAAGGGTAATAATAATGTGGTGTTCGCTCTTTCTACACGGCGTTTCCTGTTACTTCTACTTCACAAAGGGTCAGGTAACCTGTTGGAATAGCGACTCGAACCCATCGCCCAATAGAAATCGTGTCACACTCGAACGTTCTGACGGTGCACCCGAATGCTCCTGGTAAAAACTTGCATAAAGTGTAGGGAGTTGATGTCGATGGCTCGGTCTGGTAGACAAGGATGCTAACATCTGATAAACGGTGATAGACCACTGTAATTCAAAAACAAAAATCAAATTAATATGACTGTATCCGTTTAAACATTAATAATCATAGAGAATAACTCACAAAATTGTTCCCGGTATAAATAAGGGTGTCACAGATTATTTTTCAGTTAAATTACTACACAACTTAAATATGATATATTACAAGGAATACCTTGCGTGATAATCACTCATCCTGTCTCAAAATTCATTTTTCGGCAAATTTTGGCGGCCATTTGGGAAATCAGACATACCCCAACCGAAAATGATGTCATAGATAAAACAAATTTCCAAAATCATGTTCAGCTAAAAATTTCGCCTCCGGAACCACCAAACCCCAAAATTATGTTCTGGTTGTATCACCCCTAGTATAAATTCAACAGCTTTGATCCTTTCATAAATTTTAAAAAATGCGATAGTATAAACAATGACGGGAGTTTGTGTGTGGAGGGACAGTGATGAAACTGCAACTTCCTGGATTAAAGTGAAACATGTATAAAGTTTGCGGGCCCTCTATAAAGAGCCTAAATATTTGGTGCGATTTCTATGAAACTTCAAACGTTAAGGATCAAATTATAATAATTTCAGTTGAATATCGGAGTTATTCCCTCATTTCTGAAAACGTCGGCTATTGTCCTTTTATCAAATTTACGTAGAGGCACTGGAAGCATGAGAGGGTGTACCTTATCGGTAATCAGCGATTAGCTACCCCCGGCCTCAGGGTTGTGTCCTCTCAGCCTACAAATTCGTTAATGCAATAGCGGCCACAGATATTTTTAAAATTTGGAATGAAGCACTGTGAACATGGGGTGACGAATGAAGCAGTGTGAACATGGGGTGATGAAACCTATCAATATTCAGCTTCAAGGGCGCAGGGGGGGGGGGGCGATCTCAGTTTCGAGGGGTTGACGCTTTTTTTAAAAGGAAATTGCCAATTAATTGTAGTCACAGTCAATATTTCAAAATATTGTTTCTGTCCTTATATTGAAATGGTATTTTCATATTTCGAAATCGGTGTTTCTTCTTTAGTTTGTTTGTCTGCTATGATGGATGTAGTTTAAAGTTCCAATTTCAAATTTTCAAGTTATTTTTTTTTAATATATTAAAGTAAAAGCCCACAAACAGTCGTACCTTGTTAAAGAATAATCCTATAAATCCAAGAATTAACTATTACGAGCTGAGAAATTGGTAAAAATATAATTTTCAACTTCAAATTCCAACGTTTGCAGTTGGCTAATGCATGGAGGGCAAAACAAGGCAGGTAAGTGTGTTATTATTTCATGTGTCACTGATTTTTTTAGGGTGAGAAATAATGCCCATGGTCGTATAAAAATGAGTTGATAACCTATTGAGCAAAAGACAAAGAAATACTTATGTTTTTGACTTTCTTAGAAAATATGAAATTCTTGTATTAAGCAGAATTTCCACAGAAGAATGCTGTTTAGCTTTACTCAGTGCTGTTTAGCTTTAGTGCATTATCCACTATTGAAAATACGTAGAATTTATCTTTAATTTTTTTATTTTTAATTCTTCTTTTATTAATTTTTTTTAAAATTATTTTTTAAATTATTATTTTTTTAAATTAATTTATTTATTTGTTTATTTATTTAAAATTACTTTTATCTGCTTTTTTGTACCATAACTAAAATAATGTAATTAATTTTTGTCTGTATCATATATAATTCGTCATAGTACATATATTATACACCCGAACCAAAAGGAAGCAAATTAATATAAGGCTACTTGGCTTGTTTTTGTATCCCTTTTTTATGCTTTTATATTGTAAAATATTCTCGAAAAAATAATGTTGAAACCAAAATACGTACAATCTTTGCCATCGACTCTGTTGGATAGTGTGAAGCTTGTTATGTTAAAGTTGCCTTGTAAATCAACCTGCCACCATCCGTTGGGTGGAGCCTGCGTACTGTGACAGCTTAATACAAAATAGTTGCCATCTTTATTGCCATCGTTGGCCCATGGTATTTGTGTTACGCCAAATGTGGACGAAGCTTGAGCGGGCTTATTTACAGCGATGTTGGGTCCCTCTACAAAACAAAATAACTTTATGTAAAACAATTAGTTGAAGATATTAGCTAAACGTTAGCTATGTGGGATTCGCCTGTGACTAATTAAACTTAAAGGGGGTGCAACTAGAATCAGCTTTCGAATACACTCTGGAATTTATTGTAATCTAATCCCCATTTTCTAATCTTCGACCCCCCGGGGAGTTTGGATGGCCGAAAGGTTAGCATGTGCGTGCTGTATCATAAAACCTGTATTGAGTAAACTGGCGTACCGTGTTTTCGAATCCCCGGTTGTACGTGACAAGGGGTAGGGTCGCCTGTCCAACCTCCCGGATTTTCTCTGGAACCTCCGGTTTCCTCCCACTGCTAAATACCCCTACGCGCAAGCGAATTATTGAAATAAAATTAAACCATATGTTAGTCCCGAAATGACCTAGTTTGTGTCGAGTGGACTTATAAACCCCATTTCTCTCTCTCTGATTAAAACACAGATCCTATTTCGTTCCCTTTTTTATAATTAAATTTTCGTTTTATTTGGCCTTAATACACTGGGATCTAGAAGTGTTGTATAACCTGCGTCCTGGATGCTGTGAGGTAATAGCCAAGTAATGGCGAGTATTTGGCGTGAGGTTCACGGAACTGTGGGCAACCAACTAGAAACATTATCGCTGATTGGTTAATCAAATGTATGATGTCATAGGGTGAAAAGCAGCTCGTATAACCTCTAATGCGACCTAGTCAGATCTTCATGCAGTGTATGCCATCGAACGTATTAAAAAAATCGAAACGAAATATAGATCTGTATATTGGATATGAAAAACAACTATTCATTACCTGGCAATCTGCTACATGCGTAGGTCTGGCCCTCAGTTGTGTTCACGCCTCCAGTTGCTGAAATTGGGAAAGGTTAAATTGTTCATTTCTAAAACACTTTAAACGATGTGTTGACTTCGGAAAAACATCCACTGTACTGTTCATTTTTTCAACACTTCCGGGTGGCTCTCAACTTGAATGCCCCGGATTCGCATCATGGCGAGGGATAAGAAGAACCTTCGGGACCTTAAGGCATGCTCAAACGTCGATCAGCCAAATCAAAACACAATCGGATTAAAACACAGCTCCTATTTTGTATCGGGTTTTATAGTATAAAAAAAAATAACGAAATCAGATTGCACCAAATAAAATCACCCAGCATATATATATTTATAAATATAATCCCACGTTTGTAAAATAACACATCCTTATAAAGCATCATAGCGAAGCGGATGACCTTGTGGAGGTTTCACATAGCATCAAACAGTAAGAACATAACGCAAATAATTCAATGATGGACGAAACTGGACCATATTTTGACTGACATTTCCGTTAAGAAATCTTTACATAAATAACAAAAAAATAAAAAAAAAATAAAAGGAATCATACTTACACAAACGTCCAAATATCTCAACTTCACACAGCGTAAGATAATCAGATTTTTCTATGGATATTTTCACAAACTGCCCTGTTACCCCGGGATTGCATCGGATAATATTTTTCCCCAGATTATATCTAACAACAAAAGCACAGCAATTAGGAACAGCTGTGTTGTCGATCTGTGGGTTAGTTTGAAAGACTTCGTAGCTTACATCATGTAGCCGTTCAGCTGGAATGAAGAGTACAGAGATAGCAACGATGACAACACGATCAGTATTAATATTTAGTTATAACATATTACTATTTCGTTATAATAAATTAGTATTTCGTTATAACAAATGTATTTTTCGTTGTAACAAATTAGTATTTCGTTATAACAATTTAGTATTTTGTTATAACGAATTAGTATTTCGTTATAACGAATAAGTATTTCGTTATAACGAATTCGTATTGCGTTATAACGAATTAGTATTTCGTTATAACGAATTAGTATCTCGTTATAACTAATTAGTACTTCGTTATAACCAAATTAGTATTTCGTTATAACGAATTACTATTAGTATCTTACTTCTTTATAACATAGTGGGGTTGAATGGCCGAATGGTTGGCGCGTGTGCGCCGGATCACAAGGTCCGTCATTCATTAAACTGGTGTAGTTTCGATTCCCCGGTTGTAAGTACATGGCAAGGAGTAGGGTTACCTGTTCAACCTTGTGGGTTGCTCCGTGTCCTCCGGTTTTCTCCCTAAAGACCCTACGTGCACAGCGAATCATTGAAATTTAAATGGACTGTATGTTATAGTCTCGAAATGAGTGGACATTTAACCCCACTCTCTCTCTCTCTCTCTCTCTCTTTAAAGTATACTCACGATAACCATCAGCGTTGTAAACAACAATGATTTCGACTAAATAAATGTCTTCTAAATCTATAAAGAACCATGGATAATAATCTCCGTGAGCAGTTTGAAAGCATGGATATAGGCTGCCTGGGAGGTTGTAATGTTGCGCTCTCGTGTCTCCATCCGTTGCTTGTGAGCTCGAACGTCCAGGTTGAACAGAGCTTTCATAAGTTGGTTTCAAAGCGGCTATATTGACCATATCTAAATAAAAAATATGTACAATTTAGCTTTAAATAACGCCGTTAAAGAAATGGGTGTTGCTTTTGAAATGTGTATATATTGTTTTGAAATATTTAGAATAAAAAAATAAACTTCTAAACTTTGTGCGTTGTTTCTGCGGGCCAAAGTGCAGATCGTCTTTATTCTCAGTATAAAAAGACGGAACAATAGATATAGAATACCTTTGTCATTAGCCGTGCCTGTGGTGCTGATATGCAGAATGTGCCTAGTGGTTAGGATAGTATGTAAAATATATGTTAACCCGTGCACGTAAAAAGGCCAATGTAAGTTGTAAATCGAAGACGTGTAAGCAGAAAGGCGGCTGCCAGATCAACTGCCATCCCCAAATTCATTCGTAACCACATGAATATAATTTATCAAACGTTTATTTCGAAATAGCCGAAGTATTGTGTTTAAAGGGACTATCCCGATTTGAACTGAGTCTCGAAACAAAAGTCTGAGTACGTACGAAATTTGTCTCAAAATTTCAGCTCAAAATATTGAGTTGTTTGGACGTGAATGTCAAAAGTGCTTATCCGGACACGCAACTCTTTTAAGATTTTGCGTCAATTTTTGCTTTGGGTGACGTGCTAATCGATTCCCGTTCCTTTAGGGGTCTATACAATGAATGGCCCACGTGCTGTACTTGATAACGAAGACACATTTTCCCCCCACGCATTATTTTTATAAAACAAAAGGCTGCTTTTATCCATACACCGCATAATACAGCTTGGGACACCGGACTCCATTTCAAGATGAAGACATGAGAGGTAGTTTAAGTTGTTTGAAAGCGTATCACATGTTGAGTTAGTTGCTCGTCCGAAATGTAGAGGATTTTAAGTGATTTTAACACAAAATTAAACAGTTTTATTCTCCAAAATATTATCGGGATTGGCCCTTAATAAGACATTAAACCCTATTCCATTCTAGAATACATACCTATAACGATGATAAAGGCATCAACGCCTATTTCACTTTCCCATTCCGTTGATTTATTAATATTATAAGAATACAAGTTACATTCTTTAGTTATCCTATGATAAGCGAAGGCCACACATCTTGAGTCATTTCGGCAAGAAACTGCACACATTAACCGGTTCGTCACAGTCAGGTTTTTCTCTGATGGTCGAACGATTGTATCCTGTCGGACCAGTTTGTAATCGAATTTACTGTTAAATAACGGCCTGGAACAAACTGACGTCGTTTCTGGAACAATCATCGTAAATATTAGTAACGATAACACCAACAACGAAGGCGAAACGAATCCAGTAAATCGCATTATTAATGATTTTTAACAACTACAACTATACTAGAAAATAACTTTTAGATTCTTTTAAATTATAAATAATATAATTCTTCTGTATAGTAGAAAATCAACCCAAAACAATGTTATTCTATTTTCAACGCTCCCTGAACATAAACACCATGTACAAAACTGAATCAGCAATATTGGATTCACAATATTTATAGTTACCGTTATACTTCAGCGGTTCAGTATTAACTAGGGAATTTCCTATCTTTAGAGATACCTTCACCCGCACACGCTGTTTGAATTGATGATATATTTGGACTAAAAACATACACAAACTTATTAATCTATCACAAATTGGCTTTAAATCAATCTCAAAACTGTGTATTTACGAGGAGATACTCCAAGTAATAACATCTGTTTTAGAAGCCACGTTTGTCACCTAACTTGATTTGAAGGCAGGCCCATTGTTCAGAATGTATTATTCATTACTTTCTGTCCATTTACCATACGCATTGAAGCCTAAGTAAAATCTTGAATTATTTAGAGCACTTCTTTTTCCACCTAACAACCCCTACCAAAGTCAAGCTGACCGACAATCCAGTTAGTGATACCCTGACATGTTTGTCCAGTGCTTGTCCTATGAGTGTATTTCGAGTAATCCAGTATTTTTTTTAGTAGGATTGAGCGACTATATGTTCCATATACATCAAAACTGTCATGCTATTATTGGAAATAACCACCCAATCCTGACAATGTATCTTTAATTGAAGATTTACATTAAAAAAATAATACAAAATTCTACTCTGTGTGGGTGTGTGTTTTATTGAAAGTCGTGTATTATATAATATGATAGGTTATTATACTTAGTACATCGGATTAAACTCTAAATTTGTATTTAATTAATATTGCATTTAATTTCATTTTACATGACCAATAATGGTATTGAATTTGTGTATATAGTTAATCCCAGCTACCTCTTGTCAGTTTTGATAATTTCATGTCGGATTAGCACCATTTTAAGCTTAATTATATAAAAAAAGCGTGTATGTTGTTGGCGGGTACGGCATAATATTAAAGGTGACATTTTGTCCAATTCGAAAGATTAGGGAATACGCTCATTCCCGCAGACTCGACCCTGTTGAAAAGTGAAAAGACCGTCTTGAATATCCGAACGGTTTATCTCCGATGTGAACTGCCAAAGAGCAACGTGGAAGTAAGGTCTGTTAAGGAAAGATAGCGTGAATACTATTGGAATAACGTTACGGATCTCTGGATACTTGAACATGTATGAAGATAGGATTTATATCAGGCATCGGTGTCCGGGCAAACACTTAACACTGCAAGCCGTGTGCCCATCTTTATTGCCCCGTTGGCACAGAAAAAAATAAATTGATTCAACCCCATTTCAGTTCATTTCCATACCGACTCACACTATACATTATACACTTGAATGGTTCTAGTTCCGGTATACAATAGTATACAAAACGTCCACTTTCACAACGAAGTGATATCGTAGATAGATCAATAATGATGTAGTAAGTATCTAATACAGACCAAACCCTCCACAAAGAGAGAGAATGAAATGGGGTTTAACGTCCACTCAACAGAACTAGGTCAGTTCGGGACTAACTTACGGTTTTAATTTTTTATTTCAATAATTCGCTTTCGCGTAGGGGTCTTTAGCAGTGGGAGGCAATCCACGAGGATGAAAAGGCGCCCCTATCTCCATGCCACATACACTCACACCAGGGCTCTAAACCACAGCCGCAAAGCCAGTCAGCTAGAGGTCGAAGCAAGGCACCCTAGACCACAAGCCCCCCCCCCCTCCTCTACACATAAACTCACAATAATGATTAGAGCTCCGGTAAATTGTATGTATGAAATAGTCTTATTTAACGCACATTTTCACAATTAAGCGATATAGCAGATACAGCAACCATTGTGTATCTATATAATATATTGTATAATAATATACAAACCGAACCCTCGATCCTAAGTAAGTCTTCTGATTTTTGCAAATGCGAGTAAAACCGTCCAGTGATACGGCCTACTCTTATATCGAATTCCAACTGCCAAGGGATCTTTTACGTGCACCCCAATATGCACCTCGGTTTTTTCGTCCCATCCGAACGACTAGGCAGCTGTCCTCGTCAGGGCCCTCCTTCTGCATCACTGACTAGGGGAAATCAAGCCGGAAAATCGAGATGAACTTTGTAGGCCAATGCAGGGATCGAACACCCGACCTCCAGGCTAGCGATATTAGGATACAAGTTTCTATATTAGTCTAATTAGAATCAAATTTAAGCAAACATATAAAGTTCTTTATATTTTCTTTCATGAAGCTTAAAGAACATTACATTGATATTTTTTTTTTAAATTTAGCACAATGAGATTACACAAATAGAATACTAGTTTCTGTTTTATCGGAGCTTAATTAGAATAAAAACTAACAAAGTATATACAGTGCTTTATGTTGTGTTTTGTGAAGCTTAAAGAATATTTATTGATTTTTATGTCGTTTTAATTGTCTTTATTCGGGTAAGAATAAGTTAAAGGAGCTAACATCTGGAACCTAGAAATTCACGAAAGTGGGTCGCAACGCATTCCTTTGAGACCCAGCGTCCACAAATGTGGACAATTTTTAAAACTTATTCAGGATAAGTTAAATTATTGTTTGGGCATTGAAATAGTATTAGTGGTCTGACATAAGGTTTGGCGAGTTATTTGTCCCAGTTTTTTGATTATCCAGTCTTGTTGTCAAAGATGGCTGCCTACATGAGGCAATTGGCTTTTTTTTTTCAAAGACAGGTAGTTATAGTTAATAATTGTTAAATTTCCCGCTATCATGTCATTAATTTGGTTGAAATCGATTTAATACAAGAAAGGGCTCACAACTACACCAAAAGATTATAACTTTTTATGATTTACCTCAAATAAGAGGTTTCCAAAATAAATGTCCACATTTGTGGACATTAGGACTAGATTAAAGATAATTTTTCGTTTGTGATTTTATGACAACAATAATTTGGCTTGATTTTAACTAGTTTTTTGGTTCAAATATATTAAGCAATTAATTAAACACGTTTTCAGTCCCATTCGAAGCACTAGACGCTTTTAATGGTCCCTTTCCTACTCATTGAGCCGCCATTTTTGATCCAACGAAGACCTGATGTCCACATGTGGACATAACATATTTCCATGGCAACGGCAAGTATTGTTAAAAAAGCTCCAGTTTCTCATCATAAGTTAGGTATATAAGGGGCTAGTGTCTAATTATCCTTCAAATATCATTGTTTTTCTTTGCTCGGGTCTCAATGGGATATAGCCTAGTCAATTTAGTGTATAACATGCAACAAATTGCAACACAAGATTTTCAGAAATCATATCAGTAACCATGTATGAACAACATATTAAAAATATACAAAAATATAATTTGTGGAATATGTATTTTTTTGATGTTTTTTATAAAAAAAAAGGGGGAAAAAAGGAGAATTTGTTTTTTTATGAATTTTGAGAGAAAGTGAAATTTTTATTGGAGCATGGACTTGTATTAACAAAATTCTAAACATTAAAAAAATAAAATTGTTAAAAGAAGGTCTTTTAGGGATGTTTTTAAGAGAAAATTGTCAAAAAAGCGAAAAAATTGCTGTTTTACCTTCAGGTCTTTCAAATTTATGAATTGTGGGCGAAAGGCAAAAATTTATTGGGGAATGGATTTATTAACATCCACAACATATTAAAATTAGTAAAATATAAAAAAATATATAAATTGTGGTGAAACTATTTTTGGGGGAAAAAGTGGAAAATCTATGAATTGTCTTGTGAGAAAGGCACATTTTTATCTGGTGGATGTTTTATATTATAGCCCCCCCCCCTTTAAAAGTCAAATAGTTACATGTTAGTAAATTATCAAAAAATTGTCTTATCGTCGGTGGGGAGTCAAAAGGTCGTATCTGGGTTTTGCGAAATTGTCCAGGAGTGCCAAACAACACAAAGAGGTTAAGAATCAAAATGTCTAATAAAACCGTCACGTCAAAATGTCGTATGTAAAATGTCGTATTTCTGAAGCTTTTCTCAAATATTTATTTACAAAATGTATGTATAGCCAGTTAAACAGTATGTAACGATCCGAACGTATCAAGTTCAACATCTAGTGCAGAAATAAGGAGTGAAAGCTACTTATTTGCAATTTTATAAAGCAAAGACGTATGTCCTAAAAATATTCACCTTTACCTGCTTCAATTTCATAGATTTTATTCAGTAGAGCCTCAACAATAATTTCAATAATACATATTCAATTATAAACCGATACTGGCCATATTTCGTTTGATTGCAATGCTTTGATTAGACACAAAGTTGTTTTTTGTCAAGAAAATACGACATTTTCACTTCAAAAAAAAAAATTAAAAAAATTAACACCTGATATACGACTTTTTGCAACAGGATCTATGGAGACTATAAAACCTCTTTTTATTGGCTTAGAAATACGCCTATCGAGTTAAAGGATGCGCACGGAAATTCTCATTCCGAAAAACAAAAAAAATGAATATCGTGAAATATGCCAAATACGACCTTTTGACTCCCCACCGACGTTATGCTTTCTTTTCGATAAAACAGTTCACATATTTAGTTCATTTTTCATCTTCAACATCTTTGTCTGTAAGGGCTGTTGAAGTAGAGCAGTTGATGCCTCTGCATCCTCCACACCCAAAAGAGCAACTAAGGCCATTTTTGCAACAACCTCATGTCCTGTTTTCGCAATCAGATTAACAGTTGCATTGAATTATCTTCAGCAGAAAATCAGGAGCACGCTGCTGTGACATTTCAATTGGGAACAAGTTTTCATTCACTGTTGTCCAACCACATGCCATTGAATTCATATCAATAACACTCTTTTTCAACCAATACTGGCACTGCAGATACACACGCAAGGAATGAAATTGTGCTGTAGTTGAAGTGGGTGGAAGTGACTGGACTAAGACACTTCAGACCAGAAGGAGAAGGGGGGTATTTACCGAAAAGTCAGCAAAAACGGCATTTGATTTTTCTAGAAGCATTTTTCCACAGGAATCCGAAAATGTTTGGCGATCAGTCCGGTGAAGGGAGCATTCAGGAGTTATCGAGGTCCAAAAGTCACCAGAAGTTAAATGGACTGGCTTATGAATTTAGCCATGTATTTGACATCGGTGACCTTTTGAATTACATCATAATTTGATAAATTGTTTTCATAAATTATCCTTCGTCACTTATTCAATGATTCAGTTGCGTTCCATTCAAGAAATCTGCAACAGACAGCATCAGAAGTGGCTACATTCATAAGCCAGACCATTTAACCTCTGATGACCCGTTGACCTCGATAACTCCTGGACGCTCCCTCACCTGAGTGATCACCCACCATTTTCGGATTCCCGAGGAAAAATTCTTCTGGTGATTCAACTCCCTTTTTGCCCACCTTGAACATAATATTAGTTTTGCCCAGGCCCTTTGTCTTGGCTACGGGCCTGGTTTTGCCCTTAATCCTAGTACTTATTTGACATTGGTGACCTTTTGACCTTTTCAATTACGTCATAATTTGGTTAATTGGTTTCACAAATTAACCTTCGTCAATGATTCGGCTGCGTTCCAGCAAGAAGTGGCTAAATTCAAAAGCCAGCCTCCTTTAACCTCTGGGCTCTGGTGACCTTTGGACCACGATATCTCCTAGATGCTCCCTCACCCGACTTTTCACCCACCATTTTTGGATTCCTGAGGAAAAATGCTTCTAGAAAAGTTCCGCTTTTTGTCCCCTTCTCCTTTCACCCTCTGGTGACCTTTTGACTCGATAACTCCTGAAAGCCCCCTCGCCTGACTTGATCATCCACCATTTTCGGATTCCTGAGGAAAAATGCTTCTAAAAAGTCAACTGCCGTTTTTTGCCCACATTTCGGATAATACCCCCCCCCCCCCTTCTCCCTCTGGTCTATTTATAACACAACTGGTGGACATTGTTTTTGATATAAATTTCCTCCAGAGACAGAAATCAAGTCCTTCGAATGGGATTCCACCCTACAAACTGACAAGTGCTTCGTCTGCAGCTTTAATTATAGCCTGTTTTAAAATGTTTTCAGTCATGAACACGTTTGCTTATCCCAAAAAACCTAGGCAGTGTGAAGTAAGCTCAATTTTCGTTTTCGATATTGGCGAATAACGAAAAACAACTAGCTCGTTTTTCGTTATCTACGAATGTCGAAAGGTTTTGGATTTTGAAATCGAGAATTGCCATCAGCGAAGTGATACAGGCCTGCATATTGTGTAGGAAACGTAATGCTATTCCCATGGTACAAGAAATGGCGAATCTTCCTAGTTATAGACAACTACCCCAAAGTTTGAAGAACTCTCGTACTGCGAGCTGTATTGTTTGAAATGTAGAAATATTAAAATAAACAGTGATTAATATTGGAATTTGGTGACTTTTTAATAAACAATTTTTGACAACCACAGAGCGATTTAGACCAAAGCTGTGATTGATTAATTAGTTTCAGTATGTTTTAGTCCAATTAAATCACCAAATCACCTGGTTCGTACACGGGAATGTATTTTTAAACTCACTGCTCTATAAGGATAATTTTGCCTGGACAGCGTCACTACGAAATACTCTTATAACACATTACCACCCGAACGACTATAAGTTGCCCCATCAAAAGCCCACTGGGGAACCACGACGGAAGTCAACGTCTTACTGACCGAGCCACCGCGGCTTCATAGGAGAACAAAGACAACAAAATGTTAAATAATTAATAAGCAAAATACATTACTTGTAAAAAAAATAATATCCAATAATATTTAAGTAGAGAAACTACTTCATTAGCATTAAAAATAGATGTTTATAATTAAGAAAATGGACACCCAGTGACCCAGTAATTAAATTAATTTTCTACTAGGAATTGAATTGATTTAAAACATCATGTGTCTACTGGGTGGATATAGGCCTACGTGTAATATTAAATATTAACATTTTATTGTTTGAGTTAGGACTTAGGTCCTTTAATTTTATATTATAAAAAGTTTCACATACTTAATATAAGTGGCTTATATCCGGTCTTTTATGTACCATGTACAAATTGTTACCATGTCACCAGACAGCGTATATAAAGGAATTAAATACCACACAATACAAAAAGTCGAAGCTGATGAAACCAGTTTGAAGAATAATCGTATTAGACAAATCTATTTGCATTATCTGAACACCCCTAAGTTAGTTTTATTATTCTAAAAGTTGTTTTTTTTTTGTGTTAAATGTATGGGTTTTCTTTATTTTAATCCGTCGTCACCAGAAGGGAGACAACTCTTTCTTGACTTTCCTCATGCATGACCGGGAGTTTGTTTTTGGGAGGTTGATTATCCTACAAAATGGACCACTAGGCCAGGACCTCCGTTCGTTAGGACTGGGCGTTCTCTATGGTCGAGACCAAAGCCCTGTATACGGCTTTGGTCGAGACTAGTGCAGCGATGGGTATTACCGTTACATAATAATTATGACGTGTACGACTGACATGAAGCCACATAGCTTGATAAGAGTAGTCCGTTTCTAATGAAAATAAAACAGTGTCGCGTGATAATGTGGCGCACACATTTTGTAACTTGTTAACCATTACTGAATATTTCGACAGCGATCTGATTTCTTCTGTCTGAGTAAAATACCAAATCAGGTCAAATAAACCATACGTGTTGAATGTATTAAAAATGAATTGTATAAAGAGACCGCAATTCGCGTTATAATAGATAACGTAAAGAGAATATGCTGAAAATTCCAGTCAAATTGCGCCACTCTAAACAGAGATATAAGCGATTGGATTTTAGGCCTAGCCTCGATCGTCATTATTAAAGTCGGTAATTATCCATATTCCAATCCGCTAAATATTGCATGCTAGCGATGGCATTGAGACTTGATTATGGTCCGGATAAGATAACTAAAATGCCTAACTAATAATTTAGATAACATTCCATGCCTATAAAAAGGCTTGCAATAGGAAGATTTAGCTCTTGCATATTGCATGTTTAAATCAATTCCTGCTTTTGGTAATTTTAACATTCTGTCCTTGTTGTTTTAAACTTTGTTTACCCGAGCAGTTGATACATTATTGAGAACCCATGGGTACATCATGATCGAGCATATCAACTACTAAAATAAAGTCAATCATGTGGTAAATTTAAGATAATACTTCCCAGGTTGTTTAAAACTGTGTTTACCAGATAGAGTTTATTCATTTATTATTCAAAATAGTTGTCCTTAAGGCAAAACCCATGAGTGCAACATGGTCGTCATTGATCGAACAAAAGAAGAAGGCAAGGAGGAGAATTTCCCCGGACACATGTGTTCCGCCATTATTTGTTTAAAGCCCCAATAACACTCTTGTTGTAACTGAATAATATGTTCCAATCTTTATTCTGGTCAACAATTTGTACTATTTTACAATATTTCAATTAAAAAATGATACAAATTTCATCTTAACACACCTAATTTTAAAAAATTGGAAAATTCAACTACATACCGTAACATGGTTTGAAAAGCCTTACGTAAGCACTTTCTAATGCAACTTGGATTCAAACATATTTTCGAACCCTCTGGACAAGTAAGATAGGTTGTAATGGATAATTTACACAACAGGTAGGACACTTAAACATCTTGTAATTAGAATTAGGCTAAAAAAAAATTCTGGACCAGTCAAGCCAGCAAGAGTGTCATTGTCCCTTTAATCGAATTGTGAATGGCAAGTTTTCAGTGGCGTTCACGAGTATACCGGTGGACATAGCGTTGTGTCTCTCTTGGTGTTTAGAAGCCAGCGAAATAGAAAACTATAGTCTTTACTGCATTCACAGGCTTTTCCGAAAGGGGGGGGGGCTACAGATCACTGAATATCGAATAGGTTTGTCCAATCATGACCCCAATGTGTTACACCAAATTTGGAAAAGAAAGTCACGCTTTCCGGCCACGCTAGGTCTAGACAACAGCTTATCCCAAAGGAAAACTAGGATGTTCAGCAAATTTGATCCGAATGCCTCTACGAAACTTCTAGCTTGTAAATATGTTAAAAACTATGGCCCCTATCGCATTCGCTAGGTTTTCGGAATGGACCGGATTGGATGTTACTACGAAAGAGAAGGTTGCGGAACGCTTAACAATTACAAGGTTCTTCCTATCATGACCTCAATACTTCACATAAGATTCGAAAAGATCCCATTAAAGACTCTAGTTCGCCAGGTTTTTCGAAATGAGGATTATTTTGTTGAATGCTAATTAATATCGATACGGTTCATTATTTCATGACCTCAATTCTAGACGTAAAATCCGAAAAAGAATATTTTAAAAACAGTAGAAATGAAATAGGGTTCATATAATAACATAAACAGGGAGATAACTGGGCGATCTGATATGGAAAACTTTGTAATGCTTTTCCGTATGACCAAATGGACTAATAGAACGAAATGAATGAAATGGGTTAAACGTCCTACTGTGCTGCTTCTACTGGCTAATGATGACGGACATACGCCATTCAGTGTCCTATTGGGGAAATATTACCCAGACAGCGGCGCTGTGGTCTACTCTTATATCGAATTCCAATGTGTATTTCAGTTTTTCGTCCCATTCGAACGACTTTACGTTGTTCTGTGCCAGTGACAAAGGCGAACCATGGATAAAATCCCGATAAACTTTCTCGGCCAATGCAGGGATCGAATACATGACCCCCAGGTTAGCAAGACAACGTCATACTCACTGAGCCACCGTGGCTCAAACGAAATGGCGAAACGCTGATAATATGAATTACAACCAGGTTAGCAATATGTAGAGTCATCATCACAAACTGTAGGCGTATAATAAAAGTATAATAGGGTACATTTCAGTTTTATTGACATAACAAATCCTCGTACACTTTTAGACATCGTCGCCTTTCTCTCGGGATCTTATGGCGCTAGAAATAATTTAATTTCACGCGAAGACAATTACCGAGTACCCAAATAGTGTAGTTATATAAATAAACGCTGTGTATTTTTCTAATCAGAGCAAACCAGTCTATTATACTGGTCTGTAAATAGAAGTTTTTAACTCGATGTGTAAACAGCTTACAAATCTATAGACAATTTCGAAGTTTGTAATTTGATACCAATGTCTTGTAAAGAATATACGAGTTTATATTACAATGGTCTTTTTAAGAACTGTCCATTTATTTTTGGAATGCTGTCATGTTTACAATATGGCCTTAAAGTCACGTTGCGCCATGTGCAGTTAACACTCAAATATCAAATTAATCTGATTAAAACACTGATCATATTATATCGTTTCGGTTTTTTTATGATTAAAAATTTCATTTTAATATTGTCTTAATTTCACTAGTACCAGGAAGAGTTGTTATATTATATCCCGCTTTCTGGTTGGTGTAAATGACTAGCTAATGAAACAGTCTTTTGCGATGAGTTCTTGGCGTGGGGTGCACGAAACTGTGGGTAACCTCCTAGCAACATCAATGCTGATTGGTGAATCGAATGTCTGACGTCATAGGGTAAAAAGACCTCCCTATTACCCCTGACGCGACGTGCCAATACAACGGGTCAGATTTTCCTGTAGCGGAGGTCATTTAAAGTTTAAAAACCGAAACAAATTTATTTTAACTAGACTGATACCATATTTCTCACAGCTTAATCCACGCCAATAATCTCAGATTGATTATAGAGCATTGAATTACGAAAACAAAAGCAAAATGACAACTGGCCTATCAATAAAATATCAACAGAATTATTACCATTCGGCAAACCTCGACAGATTCTACGCATCTTAATCTCGGCTGTATGACCATTTCCGCCATATTTGATCTATTTTAATGGTTCCGAATTCAAAAAATGGCTGTCCCGAGGAGATTTCTGTGGAGAGTTTATTATATCAAGAAACGTCACGTTGGCATTGGGTTTGTGGAATTACCAGGGAATTTTATCAAACCAGCAGCCTTGGGGAAATATCTCTGCTTTTTCGGTATACACACTCAACAAAAGACGCAATTTGGGACTTTCTTGTAAAAGCGACACGTTTTCCTGTTTAAAGTAAATCGGTAGCCGCATCGCAAATGTATGGGCGTAAGGAACATATCACTTACAGTCATACAGCCGAATCTAGATGTAGGGTACCGAAATCTGTCGAGATTTGCCGACTGGATTATTACCTAGCGAATAGCCTAGATCAATTAACGTTGAATTTCACATAATATGTTAACACTTTCACAACTGAACTATTTTTGTACTGATATTCCTATTCTAGTTTGTATCATAAGGTTTGTCATTGAGTCAACTGTCGTGGTTTCGGATCCCCGGTTGTACGTACCAAGGAGTGGGGTCGCCTGTCCAACCTCGTGGGTTTTCTCCAGGTCCTCCGGTTTCCACCCACTACTAAATACCCCATACGCGCAAGCGAATAATTGAAATAAAGTTCACCATATGTTAGTCCCGAAATTACCTAGCTTGTGTCGAGTGGACATTAAAGCCCTTTCTCTCTCTCTGTCTCTCTCTCTCTCTCTCTCTCGCTTAAATATAAGATCTCTCAGAATGGGTAAACATAATATAGTCAATCTGGCCTAGTGGTCTAGAGTGCCGCGCTTCGACCTCTAGCTGACCTCTAGCTGGCCGGTCACCTCTGGCTTGCGGCTGTCTGAGCGTATGTTTCGAGCCTTGGTGTGAGCGTATGTGGCATGGAGATAGGGGCGCCTTCTCAACCTCGTGGGTTTCCTCCGGGCACTCCGGTTTTCTCCCACTGCTAAAAGACCCCTACGCGCAAGCGAATAATTTCAATAAAATTAAACCATGTGTTAGTCCCGAAATGACCCAGTTTTGTTGAGTGGACGTTAAACCCCATGTCTCTCTCTCTCTCTTTCTCTCTCTCTATAGACCAATAAATATGTACTATTGTGTTATTTTAAAAATTGCGTTGTTAGAGAAGGAATAACGCCCACCAGTGGAAATTTGATAAAATTAAACAATGGCAAACTGTAATGTAGTGTCTCCATGAAAGGCTGTATGCTACAGTACGCACGTGCTAACCATTCGCCCCCCACCCCAATCCCCTTAATGGCTAAATACACTGTATTTGATAGGATCAACCATCAAGTGCATTTGGTGTTGCGCAATTTGATGCAAGGAACGCAATAATTAATGCGATTAGAAAAAAATTCGTATTGAAACAGGAAATGACAATGGAAATACATGTTATACTCATCAACAACATAGAACTGAAATGGGGTTTAACATCATACCCTTCTGCACCGATATCGCATTTCACATTTGGGTGCACATATAAACAGTAAGTTATCTAAAAGCATAATTATTTAGCCCCGCTCCAATGGCCAGTGGAGGTGGGACAAAACTCATATAATGTCAAATTATAAATATCCAAATAATAATATAACAAATAACTCCGGTCAAGTATATTAATTTCTCTGTTATCATTTTAATATAATAAAACTGACCTCAGTGACATCTAGAAGCTAATGATAAGGAAATGTGGTAGATAATACAATTATAGGGGTATTAACTGTATTAATCTATAATGTGAGCTTTTGTTATCCGACCCGAGTAAAAATGCCATTTACCTAAAAACAAAGCTAATATCATTATTGTTGTTTATAAGGCGACATGTTAATACAGATGGAGAAGGGTGTAGTAACACATGTTTGTTACACATCTTTCAAGATAATTAAAATATTCCACATACCAGCAGAACTGTTCTTCGAATATTGGCGTATTATTTGAAGACGTTGCTTACCGAGTCTAAATTTGGGTTTTGATGGACAGTATAAAGTTCAAAAGCATTTAGGTTTTTGATTCAAAATATATATATATATACTACACGGGTGTTCGGTCCCTGCATTGGCCGAGATTTTCCGGCGTGCTTTCCCCCTTGTCAGTGATAAAAGACGGAGGGCCTGACAAAGGCAGCTGGCTAGTCGTTCGGATGGGACGAAAAACCGAGGTCCCGTGTGCGCATTGACGTGCACGTAAAAGATGCCTTGGCAGATGGAATTCGATATAAGAGTAGGCCGTAGCACCGCTGCTCGCGGAAAATTCCCTTCATATATAGCACACTGTATGGCGTATGCTCGTCTTCATTAGCTCAGGTTAGGAGCAGAACAGTAGGACGTTAAACCCAAATTCATTTCCAAACATCATTTTCATGGAAGGCCCCTTAGTGGAATTGTAAAGCAGCCACCTCATTTAACATTAACCCGTCTCTTTTTTGAAGTGGAGCCCCGGTGGTTAAGACGCTGGCTCGCTAGCCTGTAGATCACTGCATAGAACACTGTATGGCATATACCCGTATTCATTATCCCAGTAGGGCAGAACAGTAGGACTTCAAACCCCATTTCATTTACGGCTCAGAGAACATCGTCATTATGAATGATTACAATACAAAGAGGGAATAACATCTGTTGAAAAGGTATCTTGAAAACATTAATAATTCTACTTACAAATTTAGTTTCATTGATACATTATGTACCCAACGTGTTGGGAATACAGCTTACAGAATACCGTCATTATAAATACAGTACGGATAAGGCAACAACGTCGGTTGATAAGTTATCTTGAATGGAATTAATTAATTATTGAGACCTTTAACGCAATTCCGCGTACAATTTTACAGCACTGTTTTTGGAACTTAGGAGACATAATTATCGTCTGAACAACGACATCCCTTACTGGCGGAGGACAACAAAACATTGTTATATTTGGAGAGAACGTATCACACAATATGTACATTAGGGAGAGTGTAATGGGGTTTAACGCCCACTCGACACAAACATGTGGTCCAATTTACTTGAGATTAACATATCATGATTATTAGTAATTGTTTTGATCAGGGTGACCATACCACTAAAGGCGGCAACAAAAATGACTTCTTAGGAGCGTTCTTAGCCGGCCACATCATCAGCCCCTCCAAAACATCCCGTAGCCCCACCAAATTGGATGAGCTGGCCACGGTTCCGCTCCCAATAGGGGTTAAGACAAATTGTATTACAATTATTACACTAGGCGTTATGCCGTGTAACGCCTATCATAATAAATGTGTCTACGTGTAGATATGCACACGAAACAAGCCCCAGACGACAGATTTTACAGCTTACACACTTCACATTCATTTTAATATCATTGATTTACAACAGAGGTTGACGTGGTTCCCCCTTGTCGGGGATACAGGACGGGGGGGGGGGGGGCTGACAAGGACACCTGTCTAGTTGTTCGGAGCAAAATTTGGATAGATTAATTAGTTAGAATATGTTTTTAGTCAAATTATATTATCGAATCACAAAGTTTGTTCGCGAGAAAGTAACTTTACAGGGACCTCCCCGATTTAACAGTGTCAGTAAAAAAGGTGTACGTATGACCCCTGAGCGCCAATGATGTATTTACCCTGTCTAAAAATTTCAGCTCAAAATATTGAGTCGTTTGGGCGTGAACGTTAAAACGTTGTCCCCACATGTAACCCTTTTAAGATTTTGGATCACTTTATTTGTTGGGTGACCTGATAATCTATTGCCGTTCTTTTGGAGGTCTTTAAATTAAGTTTAAGTTTATAAAATTAGGGTTCGATCTGGGTTCTAAGGGAACCCTGGGAACCCAGATCGAACTTTGGTACGTGCTGTACTTAATGACGAAGGGAAAATTTCACCTACACGTTATTTTTAAAGCCCTATAATACAGCTTGGGGCACCAATTACCATTCAAGGGATTTAAGACACAATTAAGCAGTTTAATTCTCCAAAATAAAATCGGGATTGGGGCTTTAAAACACACTTTTAATAGCATAGAACCATTATTGAACTAAATCCGGCACTGAGCTAATTTAAGGTCTGTGGATGCAGCTGTGGCGGGTGTGGCATGCCAGCAGGGTAAGATTACTCTTCCGGACACCTGTAACCACTGTTTGTCGTGTATTTTGTACACGGTGAACAGTCCATGTGCTGATTACACTATTTTGCCAGATTACTCTATTTTGCCTATACCGTTTTTTTAAGGACTTCGAATTTTGTCTAATGGTTTGGATTGTTCGTACTTGGTATTTATTTTATTTCAGTTGGATTAAATATATCATAAAGTATTATGATTGGAACGCTGACATTAAATCACAGTGGTCAAGAATATATATTTATTTCAAGACAGCGAGAATTCATAGAGGAGAAGAAAGTTATTAATAAAAAATGAGCTGAATTGTTTATAATCATGTTTATATGCCCGTCATACTTCAGCAAATCTTCCATCTCAAAAAACAATGTTGACATCAGGTGCAAAAATAAATGTTATTCAAATTGATCTACCTGTGAGGATTTATTTTTATTATTGTACTAAAACTATCCACTAATAATATAAATACTCTCTGTGTTTTGAGCAATAATGAGGCATTGGAATAAATATCAGACGATAGTGTAAAAGTATCCTTGGTATCCCCAGTGATACCGTTCCTTTCTGCTTCACCAACACCTGTGTCCATTCAAGGGGGTTTTCACGAATTCATATTATCTTGATGATTTCATTGGCCACGTAGGTTGGTTCTACGAACCAATCAAATAGACAGTTTATATACCAGTCTTGGCGTCATTGTTTACGCTCACCACATTACAGCAGTTTGATGAAATTTAATATCAACGAAGTACCGGATGTGACGAAAAACCGAGGTCTCGTGTACACATTGGAATGCACGTAAAAGATCCCTTGGCAGTTGGTATTCGATATAAGAGTAGGCCGTAGCGCCGCTGCCCGGGCAAAATTTCCCTCATAGCACACTGTATGGCGTATGCCCGTCTTCAATTAGCTCAGGTTAAGTGTATAACAGTAGGACGTTAAACCCCATTTCATTTATTCATTCAATACCATAATTTGGCCTAAAACAATTTGACAAAGTTTGCAACAACATTGCGAGTAACTTCCCTTCACCCACTCTACCTGGTTATGGAATTTTTTGATTGGTCGATTAATATAAAACAATTATCAAGGGGGATAATGTGACTCTCTCTCTCCCTTATGAATGGACCCAGGGATTAGTGAAGAATAACGGAAAAATACCACTGGGGATACATGCTAAAAAGATGTCAATGAATATTTAAAAGCAAAAAACGATTGAACAAGTATAAAGGGAGGTTTAAATAGTCACATTTTGTACGTGTAAAAGTAATGATTAAACATTATGGAAACTTAAATAGTAATATTTTGTACATGTAAATGTTTAAAAGGAAATTCACAAATTAATGTTACTTTTAGCTTAAACTATAAAGCTTCTAGTTTGTTTTGCCAAATTTCCGACAAAATATAAACAAAAATGTGGGCGTGACACTGTCCCAAAAGGGTTGGGTTGCAGGAGGTTTGGAGGAGGGGGGCGTGTATCAACATCAATAGTCGCCGTCCATAGAGTATAAGGAATAAGTATACCAAGGCAATCAGAATTGTGGCTTTCAGGCGCTAAAGGCAAAAGTTGGGTGTGGCTCTGCCCCCAAAACCAGTAGTTGACGCCCGTAGGCTATAAGGAACACATATGCCAAGTACAAAGCTGATCCATTCAGAATTGCGGCTTGTAAACGACAAACATACACATTGGAAACATTGGGCGCGGCTCTGCCACTGGGAACATGCAGTTGTCGTCCTTAGGCTATAATGAATATAATTATATGCCAAGTTCAAAGAAAATCCATTAGGAATTGTAGGCCATCGGCAACTCCGCCCCTGGGGGTTGACCAATCACCAAAAACAATAGGGGCATCCTTAGGGTATAAGGAACAGGTATGCAAAGTTTCAAAATGATCTGTTAAGAATTGCGGCCTGTAGATGACAAACTAATAAATGGGTGTGGCTTTGTCCCAGGGGGTCGGGCATGCACCAAAAAACATAGGTCTCATCCTTAGGGTATAAGAAATACATACTAACTTAAATCAAGACGATCGATTAATAGTTTAGGCCTGTAGGCGACACACAGACATAAAATTGGCGCGGCACTGCCCCCCGGGGGGGGGGGCATGCACCCCATGCACCCCAAACGATAGGGATGTTCCTTCGGTTACGAAGAATAAGAATGCTTTGAGATGATACTTTGAGAAATGCGACAAACAAACAAATACAAGGTATGGGCGTGGCTCTGCCCCTGGGGATCGGACATGCACCAAAAACAATAGGGATCATCCATTTTTGGTGTTGCTACTTTTAAAAACGGTAGTGTCAAGGAAATCTATGCTGTTATTACTTACATTTGCGGTTAATTTGACAGATTGATGATGTTTGTTTAGAATGTTGAAAAACGCTCAAGGTACGCCCAGACGATGAAAACGTCATCTAAAAACGTCCATAGAAGTCTGGTTTTAAAGGGCAGAGTGGCAGAAATTCCCTCTCCCACTCCGCCGGAAAGACATTTTCATAACTCGGGGCAAATGTTTTGCCATCAAAGTTCCGGAAGACTTGAGGAATACCTGGTCGTTGAAAGTGAAGTCATTCCTCCTCAGACAAATGTCGAGACATTTAACGATTTCTTCGTCCGGTCTGGATTCTTGCGGATTCCTAAGAAGTGCTTCAATACCTATGTTATTATCAATATTCGTGTACATCGATAGATATTAAAATGGTATGCTCAGGGACTCTTAACTGTTTGATTTTGTGAATAAAATCATCCTGTCTTTAAAGGGACAATAACACTCTTGCTGGCTTGACAGGTCCAGAAGAAAGTCTTATTCTAACTACTAAATGTTTAAATGCAACGAGGGTTCAATCCCAGCTCAGGGCATGAACTTTATCGTTGTAAGTGAGAGGGATATCGGTCTCCCGTCCGATCAGGCAGGTTTCCCCCGAGTTCTTCGGTTTCTTCCTGCAGTAATGATCGAAATCATTCGCACGATCTGTGCCAAGGGCCAAATTTGAAAAAGGCCTCAGGCCTAATTTGCTACCCTTAACGCGATTATTATTATTATTATTATTAAATGTCCTACCTGTTGTTGGGGATCACGGTGGTTAAGTGGATAAGGCGCTGGTTCGCTAGCCTGGAGGTCGGGTGTTTGATCGGGTGTTCGGCGTGATTTCCTCTTGTCAGTGATGCAGAAGTAGGGCCTGACAAAGACAGCTGCCTAGTCGTTCGGGTGCTTGGCAGTTGGAATTCAGTTGCTACCCGTGCAAAATTTCCCTCATAGAACACTGTTAACGTATGCCTGTCTTCAATTAGCCCAGGTTAGATGCTTAAGCGTAGGACGTTAAACGTTAAACCCCATTTCATTCGTTCATTCCTACCTGTTGTGTAAATTATCCATTTCATCCTATTTTACTTGTCCAGAGGGTTCGAAAAGATAAATTTCAAATGGTTTGTGTAAAGCTTTTCAAACCATGTAGTTGAATATTTCCAATTTTTTAATTCGGTGTGTTCAGATGAAATTTCTATCATCAATTAATTGGAATATTGTCAAATAGTACAATTTGTTGACCAGAATAATGATTGGGACATATTATTCAGTTACAACAACAGTGTTATTGTTCCTTTAAGGTAGGACGGGTGTTGGTAGGGGTAATAAGAAACTTGAGGTTGGCCTCTTGTGAAATAGATCTAACCACACTCAATCCTGCACCAGTGACGTAGTAAAACCACGCTGGGGAACCCCGGTGTTGTCTGAGAAATCTTTTCATGGGACTTTCCAATGTTGTTAATGTCAGCCAGTGCCGAGGGACTGAATGCCGTACAGTATACGGCTTCCTGTAAATAATGCCAACAATTCATTACAGTTGTTGCGTTGGCGATTGTTCAGTTGTCTGCCAATCTGTTGTAGTTGACAATTATTTTTTCAGACATCCGTTCCAATTGATGAATGTAGGTGACATATAAAAAGAGTCTGTGTCCGGACGCATATAGATCAAAGAATAATGAGGTGACATATTGGCCATCTATTAAGTATTATATATAGGCCTATACTATTTACAGATTCTGATTTGATTTAAACAATATTTTATACATAAACGAATGGGATTGAGCAACAGGCTTGAAGCCTATATCAGCTCTTTCCATAGATACAAAGGTATAATAAGGGTATGTTTTACAAAATGTGATTAAAGAATGTACAAACATTAAATTTAAAGAACATATTTACAGAGGTCGTGTGGAAGTGTATTTTGTGCTGATTTTGAAATTAAAATCTGTGACTTTGTTTGATAAAAAGGTGAACGGCTTTAGTTAGTTGTATATTTGATTCCATTGATAAGCTTTCGTCTCCCTGTAAAATAATTTTTAGAGTAATATTTTGATCATTTATAATTTTGCTAATAAGTTCGAACATGTGTAGTCTAATTTGAGTATAGTATGGACATATAAAAAAGTAGTGATATGAATCTTCTACTTCATTCAGGCAATTAGGACACACAGCAGAGTCGGATAAAAATTGTTCTTGGAGGTGACGTTTTAAGTTACTGCTATTGTTCCTTAGTTGACAATGTAAAATATCCTCTGTTCTGTTACCAGTGTTATGATAGGGCTTAATTTTGGGAAAGGGATGTAACTTAGAGATATTAGTTTTAAACTGATTAAGATTATTCGAATTTCTAACGTCAGTAGGCAAGTTGTTCCATATTCGTATAGTACTAGGAAAAAACTGTTAAAATAAGACATTGTTTTACATAGAGGAATTTGGAGGTTTAGATTTGAAGAACGCAGGCTGTAACTCGGGATATGATAAAACTCAATTAAAATATCTTGCAGATATGTCGGAGCACAACCATAGTAGATTTTATATAGCATGATTAGTTTTTGTTTTTTTCTCTGCGTTGGGACAGTAGCTCCCATCCTAGTTCAGTATAAATCAATTTTCTTTGAGAATTTCGTCGTAGCCCTGTTATTATTCGCCCTGCTTCTATCCACCCTGCTTCTATCTGGACACTTTCTAATAAATCAGAGGTTTTTTTTATTACAATTATCCCAAACGACATTACCATATTCAAGAACTGGCCTAATAAATGACAAATAGATTTTGTTTAAGGAAGAGCGATCGATTTTGTATTTCATCAGTCTTAATATATTCAGTCGTTTGGTAGCTTTTTGATAAATAGTTGAAATATGTATAGACCACGAGGCATTCTTTTGGAAGTTAAGTCCAAGATGACAATGGCTATTTACTTGTTCAACTAATTGGTTATTAAAATAAATGTTCGTGGGTATCATATTTTTCCGCGAAAAGACCAAATGTTTAGTTTTTAATGGGTTAAAAGTAACAGCCCAATCATTAGCCCAATCTGATAATAGACCCAGGTCATGTGTGAGTGAGTTTGCACATTCATCAGGATTGTTATTGATGATAGCATATAAAGACGTGTCATCGGCAAATAATCGTACTGAATTAAAAAGACCATTAGATATATCATTTATATAAATTAGAAATAAGAATGGACCTAGAACAGACCCTTGTGGGACACCAGCATGAGTTTGTAAAAAAAATGAAGTAAAACCATCATACACTACTGCTTGTTTTCTATTACTTAGATAGCTCTCAATCCAGCCACCTAACCGTTCACTGATACCCATGTTATATAACTTTATAAGGAGACCTTTGAAGGATACGCGACCAAACGCCTTTGACACATCACAGAAGATAAAGCTAACTTCTTTACCCTGATCTAAGTTACTTATTATAATATTATAGATTTCTAATAGTTGATTTATTGGCGATTCATTTGGTTGGAAACCAGCTTGATATTTTGAAAGTAGATTATTATTTTTTACAAACTTTAGAAGATGTTTTAAGATAATTCGTTCGAGGATTTTACAGAGGTTACAAGTAATGGAGATAGGTCGATAATTATCTGGTTTATTATGCCCCCTCCCCTTGCCTTTATAAGCTGCTGTAACATAAGCAGTTTTCCAAATGTTCGGAAGAGTTGGGGTATCCAATGAAAGGTTAAAAAGCGTAGTAATGTGAGGAGCAATAGCATTAGAAATTTGTTTTAAGATACGTGGACTGATCCCATCCGGGCCGGGAAGTTTAAAGGAGTTTAAGATACTTAGTTGATCACGGACTTCTTGTTCAGATATAATAAAATCATTCATTATCAAATTTTGATTGTCCACTTTTTTTATGTTTTCAGATATACTATTAATTTTACCTAGATATAAAATACGAATTCGAATAACTGCTTTATCCAGGGGATTGGTGTAAATTTTATCATTGACTATAAGAGGAGGAGATGCAGTATTAACATTATTAAGATTCATAACTGATTTCGCAATTTTCCAACTTTTGTCTGGTTTGAGTGAATGGCCAGAAAGCTGATTTGAGAGGTTACTTACAGCGTGATTGTCTCATTTCTCAGTTTTCTGAATTTCTACCAATGAACTGGGCTGTTACTTTTTTTGGCCTGTTTATGAGTTCTATTTCTCTGGAGTTGCTTTTGTCGAATTTGATTATTCATGAATGGTTTATCATATGGTCTAACTGTAATAAGTTTTGTTGGAATACTATGATTGATCATATCGTTTAGAGATTTGAAGAAGTTTATATATACATCGTTGATATCACGGCAATTAAAAACATTTTTGGTCCAGTTAAAATTAGAAATTTCAAGATTGAGTTTTTAATAGTCTGCGCGGTTAAAGTCTCTAATAGTACGTTTATAGCTCAGGCGTTTGAAAGTGTTTAGTTTATAAGTTAAAATTATTGGGGAATGAGTACTACAAATAGGACTTTGAACATCAGAGCGAACAACAAAAGATTTACGGTTAACAATAAAAAGGTCAATACAAGTTCCGGGTGTAACAGTAAAATTGGTTGGTTCATTAATAATGTTTTCAAGATTAAATTTATTTAAAAGGGTTAAAAGCTTGGTTGAATTAAGGGATTGGTTTAGAATATCAATATCAAGATCACCTGCTAATGTCAAGTGTGGGCAACTGTACAATGCTAGAGATAAGACGTCGTTTAAATTATCGAAGAAGGATGACGTACTATTAGGGGGTCTATACAGTACACCAAGTAAAAATTTTGACGAACCATTAAAGATATCTACAAATAAAATTTCTAAATCTTGGTGCAATAGATCATTCCTACATTTAAAATGTAAGTTTTCTTTCATATAAATTGCTACCCCACCGCCCCTTCGATTTCTATCAAGCCTTATTGGTTGGTGAAAATTTTGAATTGAGATGGAAGAATTTACTTTATCACCCAATAATACATTTGACAGTAGATATCGCTTGTGTGATAAATTACATAATCTACTGTGATATATACACAGTGGTGATATCGCTTTACATACATTTGATTGGTCAATCAAAAAGGAACTACTTTCTTTTATTTTAAAGAAACCACTTTGTTTAAGTAAAGAGTGACTTTTTTATAAAAAAAAAAGGAAACTGCTTTTATTTAATTGACCTTGAAGGACAAAACTGGGTCAGTATATAGGACTATACAATAGCTAAACTGCTTTCAAAAAATGATGTATCACTACGCTGTAATGTAATTAGGTTCTATAAAAGTGAAATCTATACCAAAGAATTATATTTATTTATTTGTGCATGTAAGAAAGGATTGGGTGATAAATAAAATCTCCAACTCGTGTTTTTTGATACCAAAAAATATCAACACTCGTTGATAAAGTAAAAAAACTCGGCAGAGTTTCTTTTTTTTTTACTTTATCAACTTGTGTTGATATTTTTTGATATCAAAAAACACTCATAGGAGATTCTCTATATATTCTGGTCAAGATGGGATTCAGTTATACAGATATACAACTGGCGGTAGTTTTCTCTTTGATGTGCATAGCAGTTATATCTCATAACAACCTGTCATGACGTCATCATAGGTTGATTTTCTGTTCATATCAACCGCTGATGACGTCGTGACAGGTTGATATTTCATATTAACCGCTAATGACGTCATCCCAGGTCGATGTATTCGACTCCCATCAACCACTGATGATCGAAATAATACAAAAAACACAAAAATAGATTTTTATTCTTTTGACAATAAAAATTATTATGGTACAATTTGTAACATTCAAGACCGAAATAGACGGCGTACTTATCGGCATATTTAAATCGGTTATCCATACTCGACCATGTCTAAGATATCTTTCAGAATCTTCTTTCCGTCCACACACTCCTAGATTTGAAAGTATTTATCGCCCAAGATTTCCATTATAAAGTATTTTTGGGTACAGTCCATGCACTTAAAACAGTCGGTCAAATCCTTCTCTAAACTTAGTGAAAACCTTCAACCATTGTTCACTGACTGTCAGAATTTTCGGAAAAGAACGCCTTTTGATCCAAATTTTCTTTAGGTTTGAATAGATCCTCATCGATAGTTGCATCCACGTCAATTCAATCGCCAATTTTGTTGGCTAAAGGGGTTGATTATTCGTCTAACTTCGTATTCCTATCCATTTTGCTTGTGCTTTTTTCAATTCTTCAAAATGGCGCCGTGTAAACATAAACAGCCACGTAATTGCACGTGACTAATTCGGTAATGATCGTTATTTGACGGAAACTACCGAGTAGGTAGCCAATCGTCGTTGGCCTTTAATGGAAGAGTCTATTTAATTTAAGGGTGGGCGTTGTATATGTCAGATATAAACCAATCTCTCTCAGTTGATATGTCATAAAACCCTTGGGCTCCGCCCGCGGGTTATATGACATAACAACTTCGTAGAGGTTAATATCCTATACATAACATCATGGATTGAGAGTTCGGTTTCAATTAGATCAATTTTTGGTGGGAGACTACAGACATTATTATGAACAATAGTAATATTACTTATTTTATGTTGATTATCTGGACCAGGGTTCGGTTCTATTCCAGCAATTAATAAAAGGACATCAACGATAATGTTTGGAAAGGGATTAAAACGCATATTATTTAAATACGTTGGATGTTGCGAGTTATTACAACATGATATATTAGTGAGAATATCAAACTGAGACGAGTTATTTTGTTGATAGCAGTACATACAAAATACACTTCCAAATAAAAACTTAAAAAAGAAAGATGGTTGAAACATGTAAGAATAACATAGCATATATACATTACATTTATAATACGGACATTTGTATACTTTATACACATAATGGCGCACATCTAAGTACAGTTTCATGTACGCGTAATGTTTATTCGAAGAGAGTTAAATAACTGAGAACGCATTTGACATAATACTAATTTAATTCTAGTTATTATTTCTGAGTTACTTGTACTTTGGTTTAAATTTGTTTTAATACTGACCAGCAATTTACCATGTAACTATTAAAGTGGGAGCTGTTAAACAAACTAGTCAAGTTTTTGAGTGCAATATTTATAGACAAGTCACTAATCCTTGTAACTACAACAGTGAGCGATGTTTTCATTATGTTGCATATTTGGGACATTTGGCTTGAAAAGCACTAATTTGCGTTGTTTTGTTTTTTTGGGATGAAAAGATGATCATCAATGGTAATGAATAAGTCGTATATAACATTTATAATAGTCGTTTATCCTTGGTTTGAAAGTGAGCTAGAAACTGATATAACCGAGAGTGTTTTTTTTATTGGGCTCCGCGAAGCTTCAAATAGCATGCATTATGTTTGGTCATTGGTTGTGCTTTGTCAACGTGCAAAACTCCAGCCAGTCGCAACAAGCTCCGTAAAGGCTCTAACACATATCTAATATATCATGCATACACGACATTTAACTTATCATTTGACAAAACACTTATAATTGCGTATATAAGTTGACCATTTAACATAATATAAGACAAAAATGATAATATAACCAGTATTAACTACGACTCTCTTAAAAATAAAAGTAAGTACTGACGTTCCTATTTAGCACCGCGAAGCTTTAATTCGGTCAACGATGTTAAAACAGCGCTCGTTAGTATTATATTAAGTCTGACCAACTGTAATGTGAGAGGAGTTTTACACATTTGGGATAATTAGATACATTTCAATAATACAAAATACAATTTGTAACACACACTTTTTCTTACATTTAGAATAAACACTTAAATTGATATTTATTGATAGGCCATATGAGACAATATTGGACAATAAATGGTTCAAGTAACAGTAAAACAAGACAAGAATTTATTTAATCGTGAAACAAGGAGTTTGTACATTACCCAATTTATCATTATTTCGGTGTTGATGTTAAGAGTCCGAAGTCTAACAGTGACTGTTGTTTCATATTTTCAGTTAATGTCTGGATTAATCGCAAATTAGTTATTAGATTTTCAACTTGATTTGCATCGTCTTCTTTGTCATTATCATGGACAGACATACCATCTATCGGTTCTGTACCCTGTCCCAAGACGTCTACCCCAAACTTCCTAAGATCATTCTCGTTGGTTATTACAAAATTTCGATCATCTGACAGAGGTCTAATATAGATTCTTCCATCAAATGTCCAACAATTTTTTATTATAGAGTCGTTGAACCAAGACCTGGTTTTCTTATAAAGACCGGCACACTTGACAGTGAGGGCTTCGTTAATATAAACTTTAGACTTGTTGTCGATGTTATACTTTTTAAGTTCTACTTCTACTTCTACCAGGTAGTGTCCACGATCATGGTTGATCATTTTGACACGACGTGGGTTGCGCATGGCCGGCATGACGACGAAGAGTTAAAAACGGACTAAAAAGTTTAAAAACCGGATAAAACTAACGTGATGTCGAAGCTCACAGAGCTCCAGAAACCCTGGACTTAAAGATCTCTAGAGTGTCGGAGGATGGAATGTCTGGTGGTAGAGCATTCCAGTCTCTTATAGTTCTTGGGAAGAAAGAGAATTTCTTGGTGTCATTTTTGGCAGATGGAATTTGGAAGGTTTGAGGGTGCATGTGTCTAGTTGTCCTATTTGGTGGGATAAGCTTGTCTGTTTTGATGTTAATGAGGTTGTTGTGGATTTTATAAAGCATGATCAGCCTTGCTTGTTTTCGTCTGGTGCCCAGCGGAGTCCATGCTAAACGACTTAGTATGGCTGTTACACTAGCTGGCTGTGTGTAGTTGTTGACGACATATCTTGCGGCTCGACGTTGGACCATATCAATTATTTTGATATCTTTCTGTAGGTGGGGATCCCAAGCTGCGCTGGCATACTCAACTGAGGGCCTCACAAGGGTCATATATGCTCTCTCTTTAGTATGGTCTTTTTGGCTTTGCTGCATATATTCTCGATGTGATTGCTCCAGGATATATCTGAGCTGATGGTACATCCCAGGTATTTGGCACAATCGACAGACTGTGAGGTGTGGCCGTGTAGTACGTATGGGTACCTGATCTTTTTCCTGTTCTTGGTTATAGAGATGACCTGACATTTCTGTGGGTGAAAAACCATCCTCCATGCCCTCTCCCAAGTTGCTAGTTTCAGCAAGTCCTCTTGAAGTCGTTGGGCGTCATCGTCACTTGTTATCGCGAGATAGACCATGGTGTCATCAGCAAATAGTCGCACATTCGACTTTATTCCCTCTGGTAGGTCGTTTATGTAGAATAGGAATAGACTCGGGCCAAGGACTGAGCCCTGGGGTACTCCTGATATGACAGCTATGGTGTCGGAGATCTCGCCATTCACCATGACCGCTTGCTCTCTATCGGATAGGAAGGCACTTATCCAGTTATTGACCTAACCTCGTATTCCGTAGTGTTCGAACTTGTGTATGAGAAGGCTATGGCTTACTTTGTCGAAGGCTTTGGAGAAATCGAGCACTATGACATCTGTCTGTTTCCCTCTTCTATGTTGCTGGTGACGTCTTCCACAAACTCAATTAGTTGTGACTCACATGAACGAGCACGTCTGAACCCATGCTGTAGTGGGTATAGGATGTCAAGACTATCTGCGTGACCCATGATATGGCTGGTGACAATGTGTTCTAGTGCCTTACAACAGATGCAGGTTAGGGACACAGGGCGATAATTTTCAGCTTTGTATTTCTCACCTTTCTTATAGATGGGTGTAACATTGATGCTCTGAATATGATGGTGAGCACAGGGGCTATGTGTGTAGCTAGTTCTTTCAGAACTCTCGGGTTAAGGTTGTCTGGGCCCGCTGCTTTGTGTGCATTTAGTTTCTTCAGGATCTTCTCTACTCCAGGTGTTGTGATAATGATGTCCTTCATCGTTGGATAGATACCAGGTAGATTGTAATCCTTGAGGAAGTCTTCTCGGGTTACACTAGATCCTTCAGAGAATGCTGTTTGGAACTGGCTGTTTAGAATGGTTGCTTGTTCCTTAGGGTCTGAGTGTAGCAGGCCATTAGATTTAAGACCCCTGATGGGTCAGTCTTTTTATGCTTGATATAATTCCAGAAACGTTTCATACTGCTGAACTCTCTCTCGCCGTCCTTTGGAGTGACTATCTCTTCGATGTGCTGCCAATAGGCCCTGCGTAGTTCCCTCTGGATCCTTGAGTTCATTTCCTTGTCTTTTGCTGTGATGTCTGGGTTTGGTGATTTCCTTTTCTTTTTGTAAAGACGTTTTTTTCTGCGGATCAGTTTCTTAAGTTCTGGGGATACCCATGGTGGGCTATCTTTGTGTCTTGTGATCTTATGAGGTATGTTCTCATTGATTCCTTCTTCCAGGCCTTTCTTGAATGTAGTCCAAAGGGTGTTGACGCTGGCTCCAAGACTATCCTGTTCCTGTATTTTCACACCGTTTCTTCTTATTGTCGTATATAGCAGCTCTGTGACGATAACTGATGAATCTAACAATTATATCTCTTGGTCTGTCGTTTTTTTCATTCAATTTACCGATCCGATGAGTTCTACCTATGTTTTCTTTGTTTAGTTTAGTGTCCTCGAGAATGTCGTTGTTAAACAGATTAATGGCGAGTTCGTCGGTGTCTTCATTTTTGTTCTCCTTTAGACTACTGATCTTTAGACAGGTTCGCCTTAAGTATTGCTGCAGTTCGTCGATATTTCTTCTATTTTGCTAATACGATCGTTTAGTGGTCGAATGATCGCAGGCTTCATCAAATTGAGACATAATCATCTGTTGTTTAAATAGTGCTCCTAGGAATGATTTCAATGAAATGTCATCCTTTGGAACATTTTCAAAAAATTCACCGTAGCTAGACGAGGTGTCAGGTCTGTGTCGCTTGTTGTTTTGCTTTTAAGACATTTATGAAGTTTGTATTACGATAGCTAGTGTATAACTAAGGATAAGATGAACGTGTTTACTCACTAATTAATAGTACTCAGGTGATCAGTTCTCAGGTTGCACAATCAAATGTAGATTTCTTCAAATGTAACAAAATCCAAATATCCAATTTCAAACTTAGTATCCCGCTGCATTCACAGATTATTGATCTTGAAATTGGTATAAAATTAATCATGCCATCACAAGGTATAACTCAGCTATGTACAAAAAAACTGTCTCCGATTTTCAAGATACTACCTCAGTCAGCCATCTTTGTGAGTCCAATTCTGATTCTGGTCGATGGTCTAAGCTTTTATGAGAACCTTGAAATGTTGAGGAAAAAACACAATATTATGAAATGATTGACGGAGAATGCCAATCCTAGCAACATAGTACTTTTTTTTTCCTGCAAGCCACTCACAATGTCGGGCACAGATTTAAGCTTTGTCAGGCACAAAACCTTTGGTGCCTGTCATTTTGACCGGCACTGACTTGTTGGATTTTTTTAATGATAATATTAATATGACCGCCCAGCTAGAGGTCGAAGCGCGGCACTCTAGACCACTAGGCCATCCCACCCACGCACCCCCCTCCCCACAGCTAAACAACGCATCGCGTTACACCATTCTGACAAATATTAAATCATATAATAAGCTTGTTGTCCGACGTTTATAGGCGTCTTCAGATATTAAACATACATTATGCAAGAGCTAATTCTGCCTATTATAGGTCTTTTTTAGGCCTGAAATGTTATATAAACTATTAATTAGACATTAATTAACTTATCCAGTAGACGTGGTACAAGGGTTTATCAGCGAACTGGATGTATGAGATGTGTTGTTGACGTTTGGGAAAGTAGGACGAGGGGAAATGTTGAAGTGCTGTAAAGGGATAGTTAGATGTATTATGAATGGCTGTGGCCGCAACCGTAACACCACGGCTTTATGATTTGTTAGACAGGAGTGATATCCACTGTTTTTGTTTGTTTTTTTTATCTTGGTAAAATGCATAATAGGCATATACATTACATATTAACAGTGTATTTTACACAATTGCAATACTTTCCCTATGTAGTGGTATTGTCTAAGACAGAAATTAGTATATCCAGGCTAAAAATATTTTACAATATTAAAACCACTTTTTTATAGTTATTTTTAGTTGTTGATTAGGCTATATGTACAAATATAAAATGTAAAAAAAGTAGTTATGTACAGTAGACGGCATGTCTACGCCCTAAAGCACATGGTCTTCAAAGAAACGTGCAGTTGGCTATTTTTAGATTTGTATTCCTTTCGATCACGGGAATAACGAGAGTTCAAACGATGATTTGACAACTTACGTTCTTTTGAAGCCAGTCACATACAAATCGTTCTGCATTAACAACTCTTAGCATTATTGTAAATTTTGTGAGGTGATAAACGAAACCGTTGAACGTTATTGAAAATTTATTTGTGATTTTTAAATTTCCTGTGATCTTCGTCTTATGGTTTTGGGTGTTGCGATTTTCATACACATGGGAATTTATAATTTTATGGATTTTATTACAATAAAGGTAAGATCCTCCATAAATAGAATTGTAAATAAAACCGAAACTTAAAGCGTTTTTTCATATTTAGCAGAATGTAACACTGCTAAGTGAGACATTAATTTTGACCGGACATAAAATTATGAATGCAAAACGATAAAATGGCTATGAGTTACGGGTTGCGCAGTACTCATTTCAACACGCAAAACAACTACGGTAAATTTAGCTTATCGCTATATATCCGGATACATTCAAATTGGGGTCTGACTGCTGCATATAATTATAAATGACGACATTGTTTTCTCCTTTTTTACGACAGATTACGGTCCATATTTATAAAATAATACATGTACGGTGTCTTATGTTCATCAACAAATACAAAAGACGCATAGAAGAAACGGCCCGTACAACTCCCAACACATATAAAGACATGTCCTTATACAAAGTCCATTTAACACTCACGCGTAAGATAAAGCCTGTCGGTCCTTGATTATGCCCGTTTGGTTCAGATATAACAACTTTCGAGAAAATACACCAATTAAACAATACACAGCAGGTCATTCCTTTTTAACCGGGTCATTCGTTTTTAACCCGTCGGTTAATTAACATATCCGGTACAGAAAACTACCGTACAAGAGTTTTTCACCCCTATTGATAATAAACTCACCTTGTAAATTAACACACACCTTATCTAGAGTTATAATCCCAATTTTATTTTTTTATCGAGATACGTAGGTATGTATCCTTTTACTTGCTGCTTATAAGGCAAACGTACGTTTTGACCCTTACCTTTTTCTCAGTGTAAGCCTGCGCCTCAAAAAGAGGTCTCGCCTTTTATTATTAGTATAATGACTTCCTCATGTGCGGCAGGCTAGTTTGCTTCTAAAAACACTGTTTTCAGTTCCAAAAAATACAAAAGTAATTTTCTACCAGATGACCATGGTTCTTTTCACCGAGACTAGATAATTTCTCTCGGTGTATGGATATAGCTATGCGTAAGTTCAACCAAGGTCAATAAATCCGCGGTGACACTGGTGAGAAAATAAACCCATGGTTTGTTTATTAGCAAATTGAGTGTGAATCAACTCATTTGTACCGAACAATTTTTGACTGATATGTATCAACTTTCTTCACACATTCGGTTTATAATTAGCGATACACAGGTACAGTGGCAAAAATGTTCTACTTCACAGACTGTTAGCTTGGGGACTTGTAAAAGGAAAAGAAATAGCACCTGTGTGCGTGCCAGTAAAAGAAAACTAAGAGATCGCGCATAAAAATGCCCGAACGTACCAGGCGCCAGGTCATCCAGGCCATATCCACGCTAGCCTGTGAATTTTGTTGGATTATAATCCGATTTGCTGTATAACTTTCCTTCACAATTTAATGATTAAATGGATAATTGAGAGTATGATGTTTGTTCGTACCGACTTTAGAAATGATGATCGAGGCTTTTAAATCTCGGTTTATTACTATAGTAGAGCAATTTGACTGAAATTTTCAACAAAATGTCTTTAGATTACCTAGTTTTTATACGCCCTTATTTTAACGTGGACGTATATTGCCATCACCCCTGTCCGTCCGTCAATAAGTGTTTGTGAACACCGTATAAGTCACAATTTATATCCGATTTCGATGAAACTTGAAATATAGGTTTATCACCATACGATCCCCGTTCCTTCCGATAAGGCATGTAACGGACTGTAAATTTATGGATTATGGCCCCTGATTGATTGAAAAATCACGTTTTAAGCTTTTGAAGACAATTTTGAACCGATTTTGATGAAACTTGACATGCATGTTTATAACCCAAATATCTTGGTTCCTTTCGATATTTGCGCATATTGGATAGCACCTTCCTGAATTATGGCCCCTGATTATACGATAAATCACCATTTTTAGCTTGTGGTCCCTCTGGAGGTCACAATTATTATGCGATTTAAAAAAAACTTTTATTATATCATCGTTACACCGTAAAAAAACGTTTGATTATATCACCGTTACACCGTAATGAAGGTTGAGTTCGAATTTTGTGACAATCGGACCACAAATGCCGAACAAAATGTCCGCCACTTGTACACGAATAGTGTAAAAATATGGTAAAATATGTAAGCGAGAGAGAGAGAGAGAGAGAGGGGGGGAGAGATGGAGAGAGAGGAATGGGGTTTAACGCCCACTCTACACAAGCTAGGTCATTTCAGGACTAACATATGGTTTAATTTTATTTCAATAATTCGCTTGGGGTTTTTAGCAGTGGGAGGAAACTGGAGGACTCGGAGAAAACCCTCGAGGTTGTACAGGCGACTCAACTCCTTGTCACGTACCACCGGGGCTTCGAAACCACGCCAGTTGACTCGATGACAGGCTTTACGATACAGCACGCAAGTGCTAGCCATTTGGCAATCCAACGCCCCTTGTATTATTGTCGTCTTCTTAATTGACCTTTCCGTCGACTCCGCCCACAATAAGGCTTTGACCAATCAGCTTCGATTACGTTTCCCGCGAAATGACGTCGCGTTTCCACGCTTCATCACCTTAGACAAACTACGTGAATTTTGACATTTTGCCGTGTGTTGAAACGTCGTCAATCGTAGTTAATTATTGCTCACACGGACATCGTAACAGCGATAGCTGCTATCCAGACAGGTTAAAGGGTGATGTAGTGTGCATTACCTTCCCGAAACAGTTGAAAGAAATATGGGACGTGTCTTTTAATAGATAGACAGCTGTCGAAGTCACTGCCCAATTAAATGTAAACAAACGTCAATTCTAACCTGTCAAGTGTGTTCTGGGGTAAGTAAATTATTTTTTAAATGCTAAATAACATTTAATTTTATGTAAACTATTCCAATGTTAATAAATTTGTTTTCGTTTAGCCAAAAAACAATAAAATATTATGTAATCTACGCCTTTATCGTATAACACGTCGTCTGCTTACACTATGAGTAGGCCTACTATGACTGTAAAGTTACACTACAGTCGCCAGTGTGAGTATCATTGTCAAAACGTCGGGAGCAACCTAGGTGTAGGGTAGGCCTATGTTTCTGTCGATACTGATACTGTCTTATCTTCTTTTATGTTTTTTTTACGAGTTATCTCACATCATTCCATAACATTCATCCATTCCGTATCGTGTTGCAGAATTCGGCAACAAGGTGGGGATTTCTTCACCCTCCCCTTCCTGATCAGTTCAAGGCCCACAGTAGGCTAGGCCTAGACAGTCTAACCAGACGGTATGTAATGAACGCTTTTATATAGGCCTAAAATTTTATTGCCACAACCAAATGAAGGCCAAACTAGAGGCCTAGGCCTAGTTCTAAGAAAGTTTATCAAGATAGGCAATTTAGGCTAGACGAGATGTGTCTTCTAGGCCTACAGGCATTATTATTTGGTATTTTAGTTCTAGTAGTCTTAAATGTAATGTTTGAATACTTTGCATTTAAAATGACATGTTAAATCAACTGATTTTCAGCACTTTCTGACGCTGCCTGGACCAATAGAAAATATTTCGGAACCATATTCACCTGATCATAAAATGGAAGTATAACATTAAACCAAAATTAACAAGAGCTGCAGCAATAAAAAGACAAATTGTTGACAGGTAAATAAACTAGCTTTTTAACTACTCTAATAATTTTATTATCAAATCAAGAGTTCACAATTAATACAGATCATACAAAGATAGAAAAGCGTTACTCCCATTTTTCTTGTTGCTAGGCCTATTCTTTCCAAATACATTTTCCACTGAAATTTGTTGTTTTGTCTTGCTAGTCATGTATTACGGTGAAATTCAGGGTAAATATTAATCATTTAATTTCACGACACAAATTTGTTGGGTTTATTTGAAAAACTCTGATATAAAATAGCATGTTTTTATTTTTTCGATGCTGGTGTCAATTAAGTGGAACCATACTGCAATTGTTTCAAAAATATATATGTAAAATTCAATTTAGGCCTATATACACACATCACATTATGTATGTGTATATTTTATATCAGTCTATAGCTTATTACTTCTTTATTCTTTTACAGCAACATTCCTGAAGAAGAAAAAAAAATACAAACAATTAACAAAAAATGTACACTATTTTGCCTAAAACGTTTTTTTTTAGGACTTCGAATTTTGTCTAATGGTTTGGATTGTTCGTACTTGGTTTTATTTTATTTACTAGTACCGTATTGCTTAATATTATTAATAATCTTCGATAACCACATATGACATATATATAAGCTAATTCTTCAAACTCTTACAAAGGGTTTTAGTATGTGATTTCACAATGTCACTCTATGCAAAGTCTGTTACCTTTTGCTTCAGAACATACATTATAAAACTGTTGCATAATTATTTCTAATCATTTAGATGTAGCCTTTACTGTACAAGTACATGTATTTTTAAATAAATAATATTTTATTAATACTTTTGAGTATTACTTACCGGTATCTACAATCTTGAAGTGTATTCTCAAACCAAATGACATTAGGTTGATGGATAATGTGGGTGCGGATTACTGCAACAGGATCATAGAGTTATATAACTCTATGAACAGGATCAATCTTGTCACCTCTTAGTCTTGGTTTTTCTTCATTGTTGTTTTAGTGACTGATCAATGTGCATGGGTCATTTGACAGCAAGGGAGCAGTAGCCACACATCCTACAAGTTAAATCATCGTGATAAAAAGAAAATCTCGGCATGTTTCTCTATTTTATTTGTTGAAAGGAACATATGGGGTGGCCTGGCCTACTATATAGACACACTGCACCAGTTATAAAAAGTGTAATTTCGATGCCTAGTCTTAATATTCCACTATAAAAAATTATAGAGTATTAGTTATAGTAGTAGTACAAGTCGCGACAATATTGAATAGCCTAACGCAACTTTATGTTTAGTGTGGCCTACTAGGCCTTATAGGCCTTGCAATCTACATCAGTGCCTATATCCAACCTTAGTTTTCTCTAAATTTATATCAAATCCAGACCAGACTATGCTGAACTATGATGAACCTTATTAATTTAAAAGTTGCAGCTCCGATGAATGTCATACGTTGATAAGTATATTGTACCCCACCCCACCCCATTACGGCTACGCTTCACTAACGTTTAGTAACTCAACATGCTTACAATTGCAATACAAATATCGACATAAGTGATATTAAAAAAGGAGAATTTGCTTACCCAGTCTGACAGCAACGATGGTAGTCTGTTACTTCCTTTGAAGTCAAATTTAAACGAAATAAATATGGTTTCTCGCTCTATCTATGTCTTGTCAGTTTTGACTTCCGTGACATATCCACTGATCGTTGGTCTGTCGTCAATCGCCTAAAACAGGTCCATGTCAGGAAAATATCCTTCTATAGTACCCGGAGGATTGCTGTCTTTACTCCAAACTAACAATACACTTCTCTTTCAAAAATTTATTCTAAAAAATTAGCGGAAAGGTCCAAAAGATTGGCACAAGATTGAACGTCGTTCTGCCATCGCCATGCTTGTTTATGTCTAAGGCGCGTCAATGTTGTCTAAGGTGACGTCATTATAAAAAGGGGGAGGGGCTACGGGTCTCTGACGGAAAGGTCAATTGGACCAGGAACCCGACCTAACCACTGGGCATATTGTTGTTCCTGTGGGCGACACTTTTTAGCACAAAGCTGAGGACTCCGATAATTCATGTACACACGACATGATACTCTCGATACTGGTTCTTTGGACAATGGCACATCGCTTGACGGACTTTGATATGACGTCAAAGCTAAAACATCATATTGAAATTTAGTAGAAACTTGTAAATCCCTTTCATGCAAACGTTTTTATCTAAGTCTTTAACTTTAAATTCTGTTCAGATTGGTGAGACGAGGGGCATTACTGATTTAAACGATTTCCGATAATCACTGCCGCTAGTATTATTACTTTAGATCACTGTGTAAAAGCCTGTAGCCTATTAAAGCTGCAAATGGTATAACCCAATCACCTTGAAATATATAAATAGTTAAGATTAGTGACACAAAGAAATCAACCGAATTTCCGATTATTGCTACCGGGTTCTTGCTTTAATCAAATTAAAGAATCTTATGCTTGTTCTAAATTTGGTCTTTAAACGTAAAGATGGATAATCAAGACGTTTTATTTTGTCGCACCAAACAATTTGACTTATATTCTATTTACATTATCTATATTTTAACCATAATAACTGTCAATTCTTATCTAATCTTCCATAATAACCCTTTAATATGCCACACATCTATGAAACAAAGATAAACGTGACTGTAACTTATGCTAGGATTAAAGGATTTGGATAAATTTTAGAACCACATTATTAATTCTAGTAAGATTGATTTTGATTGTGCATGTTCTTTAACTTTAACGCAGTAATTGTCATTTATTGCGGCACGTCTTTGGGTGTAAATACAATTCAGATACAGCTTATCTATCTTATATTTTAATTACATCAATATGTCAACCTTGAGGAAGGAATGGTGCGTAGAGTATCAATTACCTATTTTGGCTTTGATAATATAATCTGTCTCGGCTTAGATGTCACAAAGATGTTACTAATCACATTACACAAATCGATATTGACGAAGTGTTCACAATGATCAGTGGGTGTGTAAAATGAAAACGGTTGGCGAAGTGGTGTGTTAAAGAGACGAGCTGGAAAGTCTGCCTGGACAGATCGCTGCCTTCATCCTACCATAAAACGTCACCCAGTCTCTGAAACAGCATTCTGAAATTCGGAGGAGCGCAACTACGACATATCAACTTCTGCAATCATTATCAGTTAGTTACTGCCTAAAAGTTAAGAGCCTTTAACGGTAAGCAAAACTTTTATTTAGTTCTGAAGATCGATTGCCACTGATTGTTGAGATATGACGTTTTGATGCTTATTGATTGACAGTTCTATACGTAGTTTGTTTACAGTGGAATTAGCGACTACTGACCCCGAGTTCACAAAGCATTCTCAGACTTAAGTTGAGAATTTACTCAAACTTGTTCACATTATTTTAACTAAAATATAGCCCTTTATATTTTTTTGTTGTTATGTATCAAATGCATCAATAAGAAACTAAGTGCAAAGTTTTGTGTTCTGGACCAAAGATATTTCTTTCTCTCAAACAGTGATTGGAAGTTGAGCAAATTCTCAAGTTAAGTCTGAGAATGCTTTGTGAACTCGGGGCCTTTATAATTTGACAGGAATGATGCATACACACTTCGGAATTACCCATATTTAATTAAATAACTTTGACGCCGAAGTTACTCTTTCACTTTCTCTAGATCCTACGGCTATACCGAAAAGCAATTAAAGTCACTGATTTTGAGAAAACTACAATATTGGCAAAGGTGAATCTCTAAAAGAAATATCAGTCGAAAAATGGTTTAGTTCTGTTCCTGATTCATAAAGATATGATATCTATGGAAAGTTTTTTTAACATGGTACTGTTCTACATTTTTCGATTTAATGTATTATTTTTTGTCATACTCCTGAATTAATATTGATAATAATCAAGTTATAAATTCATCTCTGGTTGTCGGGTTTCATCGTCTGGTCAAACACCAACTGTTCAACCGAGCATTGAAGTCCTTTAGTACGTGACAAGGAGTGGGGTCGCCCGTCCAACCTCGTGGGTTGTGGTGGTATATTAAATTCAAAATTCTGAATTTGTTAATGTCATGATATCGTCTAATTTCTAACTTTTATTTGTGTAATTTCTAATTTTAAGATAAGATCATTTTTTAATCTGTTCAGTGAGACTTTTATTTCATCTTATTTCTATCATTAAGACGAAAAATGTCTTCTTCGTTGACGCTGAACATCGCAAAATTTTAGAATATTGACACTTCTACCTAGTAACCACCATTATGACATCGCCTGGCGTTGCCACTGCGCCCAATTTGGCGATTGAGCACCTGATCGGGAGCATTATTATACCGCCATAGTTTCTATAAACGAGTTTTCCTTGTTATAGAGTGGGGAATGGTTAGCACGGCATTATTATTCCGCCATAGTTTCAAAAAACGAGTTTTCCTTGTTATAGAGGGAGGTGGGGGGGCGAATGTTTAGGACGTCCATATCCTAAAGCATGTCATTGAGTCAACTGGTGGGATTTCGAATCCCCGGTTTTACGTGGCTGGCAACCTCGTGGGTTTTCTCCGGCAAGCGAATTATTTAATTAAAATTAAACCATATCTAATTCTCGAAATGACCTAGTTTGTGTCGAGTAGACGTTAAACCCCATTTCTCTCTCTCCTTGTTGTAGGCTACTGCTGTGTGCATGTGATGCATAATATAAAATGACGACGTCGGGGTGTTTCGTGAATGTTTTCTTCACCAGAAAGTTTTCAAAATTTCAAACAACCCGCATTCGGTGATGGCTTTTCGCACCCCATCCAACCATTCAACCAGACGAAGAGCGAGTCCTGTTTGTCAACGTAATGGTTCTGGCCAGGTGCTAAATCCCCAAATTCTTACTAAACGTGTCAAACGTCAATGAAGAAGACATTTTTCGTCTTTATAATAGAAATAAGATGAAATAAATTTAAAAATCTGAACAAATGAAGAATTGGATTATACATTGTCTTAATTAAGAAATTAATTGTCTTAATTAGAAATTAATTGTCTTAATTTATAAATTAATTGTCTTAATTTATAAATTAATTGTCTTAATTTATAAATTAATTGTCTTAATTTATAAATTAATTGTCTTAATTTATAAATTAATTGTTTTGATTTAGAAATTACATAAATAGAAATTAGATTATAGCATGGCATTAACAAATGTATAATTTGTTAAAGCCAATCTAATATACCGGAATACAAAAAAACACGGATTTGTATAAGTTTTTTTTACAGTAGCTGTTCGTGACATTTTAATTATAGATTAGGAATAATTCATCAACGCACATTACCGGGGTCTCGTTACATTACTGACGCATCATTTATTTTAGTTAGGTGAATTTCCATAATCCCACAATCTTTATGAACACGAATTGGATTTAAAAAACGATGATAGTCCAACGAATCGCCAAAATATCCAAACCGTATAACCAAATTTATATTAACATTGATGAATGAGTTTTAGTCTATTTTGACTTAAAGTATATTTTGTGAATCAATGTTACTTAAGGAACATTACCATTATTGTCAATTGATTCGTAGATGTAAAGCGTAATTTTTAGATTTGATCCTATTTGACGTCGTTCCGCGTGGTTTTAATTCATCGAGAGAAAAGATAATGACAGGTTTACTTTCAAAAAATGGATTCCTTTGCACATTGAAGAGATATTAAACGAACTACTTTTTTCCAGAAAAATAAAAAAAAAACAAGTAAAATACATCAATTATTTGTGGTGGACTCTCGCGTATTTTGTAGATATCGTTTGGTTTAATTTTATTTCAATCATTCGCTTATGTGTATGAGTCTTTAGCAATGAAGGGAAACCGAGGGACCAGCAGAAAACCCATGAGGCTGGACAGGAGACCCTACTCCTTGTCACGTACAACAGTGGATTCGAAACCACGCCAGTTGACCCAGTGACAGGCTTTATGATAGAGCGCGCACGTGTTCACCATTCGGACACCCCTCCCCCTTGAACCCTTAGTCTCGGTTGTCACGCACCCTTTCTACGATAATAAACGATCTACGTTACAGTCATAATTTCGCACAGAATACAGTAATTTAATTGCAATTTTCAATATATTTATCTTTCATTATCCATCGATGAACTACCATAGCAAGAACGGCTAGCCCTTGCTGCACATGAGGAACCAAATACAAATATCTCGATTTGTAAAGTATGGAGGAATAACGTTGCCAATATCATTTCAATGTCCAATGAAATAATATTGGCAACGTTATCCTTCCATAGTCAATATGTTATGGGTTTGGATTTTTTTGTTGTTTTTATTTCTTACTCTATAGATAGAAAAATCGCGTGTTTTACAATTTAATTCTCATACATTTTCTTCTTCATTTCTTCTCTAATTGACTATCGTGATAAAAAAAAACGTATTTTGTGAAGGCAATATTAAATAAAGCTATCTTTATTGATTGATGATAAGATACATAGGTAATATATCTATCTTAAGAGTTCATTCTAGAATTCGCTCCGTAAGCTAAATGTTAGAATAAAATAAAACCAAATACGAACAATCCAAACCATTAGACAAAATTCGTAGTCTTAAAAAAACGGTATAGGCAAAGTAGTGTTATAAGGCAAACTAGTGTAACAGGTGTCTGGAAGAGTAAGCTTACCCTGCCTGGCGCGCCACACCCGCCATAACTGCATCCAAACTATTAGGCGAAATCTCGGTAAAATAGCGTGATTGACCAATGGACTCTCGGTATGCAAAAAAACCCATATCTATTGGGCATTAGCTTATAATTGCATTTGTGCAAACCCCAGTCTTCATTATAATAGTATGGGGGGTATAGGCAATATTTGAAATGACGACCGTCTTGGACGCCATCTTGAAATTCTCAAAACACTCAAGGGTGGCCAAGGTTCAACCGGCAGATTCCTACAGAAGACACCACAGGCTACTAAAATCAATCATAAACAAAATTGTCATGACCTGCTGGCGTCGTGATCACCCTTGTTTCCGATTTGTTTGTATCACTTTTGTATCTGATAATATACATTTATATTCTCTAAAATGAGCCGTTTCCAAGAAATACCAAGAAAAAATGGCCATATCTTGGTCAAATGACATTTAGGGGACAGCCATGTTATTTAGAAATGATCTAAATAAGAAATGCAAGTGTATGTCAATCTACGCCCTGTAGCAGTATTGCCATTTCGAGCCACCGTATTCCCGCATTTTTCTCTTGTCTTTTGTGAGACTTGCAGGGCTGGAAGTCTTGGCAAGGAACATCACCCAGTCATTTAGATTGTGTGAACAATTAGGGTTCCGATCACATGGTTGTGTGCGATTGGTGTATGGAATTCGAAGAAGAGAGGAAGGTAACACCGTTGTCTGGGGCAAACTTGACCCATAGCACTCTTTATGTACTATGCCAGTCTCTGTTACCCCAGTAAAACAGTAGAACATAAAACCAATGTCATGGCGTGCAAAAAAAAATTTCAGGATTTACATACTTCTTGAAATTTACTTATTTATTCGAAATAATTGATTTCTCTCACGATGTTATAAATTTTCTGTGTGAGTCATGGCGAGACTGCCAATTTTCTTTGGGAGTCGTGGCGAGACTGCCAATTTTCTTTGGGAGTCGTGGCGAGACTGCCAATTTACAGCGGAGTTCTTATCACACATTGTTTCAGTGCATTGTTTTTAAAAAGAAAACCTGCTATGATTGTTCGGGTAGTCACAGCGAGTATATCTATAAACCTTAATATAGTCACGCATCAATTTTATAAAATTTTTGCCCAACCAGTGAAACATCGTAGACTGTATTTTTATAAAACACATCATAATAATAAATACTACCCTATTCCGATTCTTCCGAAAACATATTGTGAATCAAAAAAACAATAATCATTGGGTTAGAAAAGGGAGACAGGCTTAAAAACACATTATGCAAGAGCTGAATCTGCTTATTGCGGGTCTTTCTTGAGGCCTGCGGAATGCTATTTAAATTATTAATTAGACATTGATTAACTTATCCAGTCCATAATCAACTCTCGATATTATCGCTAGCCTGCGCAATTTACTGGATTAGTACCCGATTTGCTTCTCAACTTCCATTAATGATTCAATCATGAAATGGATAATCGAGACTACGATTTTTATCGTACTGACTTTAGCAATGATGATCGAGGCTAAGTCGAAAATTCAATCGTTAATTCTCGGTTCCGGTTGGATCAATTTGACTGAAATTTTCCGCAAATTTCCTTTACGTTATCAAGTTTTTAACTATTATAGTGAGAACTGCCAGCTCTTTATCTAATCTCCCATATTATATCCACTCTTGTTTCACCTAGGAAACTCATTTAATTATAAATCGTATCAATATGCGTATTCTTTATAGAACACCTGGTGTCACTCATGTATGACCTAAGATTCAATTACAATCCGAGTCTGACCATTACCTACAGAACACAGAAAAAGCTAATGGAGTTTTATACAAGTGTGCTTATACTTGCCAGAACACCCGATGTCATTCATTTATTTCAGGAATTATCTATGCCTATTGTACATGTAGTCCAGCTTTATGAATAAAGGTAAATTAGGGGCTGTCTCTTAGATCGATATTCTCTTACACGCAACTGCCAATTTACTTTGATCTGATCACCAATAATTTAGGATAATCTATAACAGGCTGACACGTGGAAATTTGGCTGTTCTTTCCCATTGATAGATAATACATCTAGTATATCGTTACTAAAGGAAACGCATGATCTTCAATTAGCATGTGACAGTCCTCGGATTTTGGAGTATCATTTAACCAATTAGATGAATAAATTCAACCTTGATTTTAAGTTAGCCGTGTTCAAATTTGGTTGATGGACTTCCGGGTGCTAAATGCTATTTTGGCGGCCATCTTTAAAAATGACCACCGTTATTTCATTTAAAGAGATAAAGTAGTAATTTTGATAATTTTTATTGTCACCTTGTACGATACAACTGACGAGACCGGTTGTAGGAAACTAGGTCATTGACTCCCATTTCATTTATTTTTTGACAAACAAGCGGAACTAGTCCATTTGTTTACGTAATGAAGAATGCGGAAGGTTAGTCTAGATCAGTCTACCAAATTATCCTGCCAAATATTTTTGAATGCTAACATTATCCGGACAGTCTGAAATTGATGACACTAAAATGAAAAGGATTTGAACGTCACACTCTTATGAAGTGTCTATGTTATTTACGTGCTAGTAAACGTCGAAACGCAACGGGTGGATCATGGGATCGAACCTGGGACCTCCGCCTTCCCCCAACTGCTAAAGACCCCTAGGTGCAAGCACATTATTGAAATTCAATTAGACCATATGTTATTCCCGAATTGTGTAGAGTGGACGTTAAACCCTCTCGCTCTCTTGCAATATGAAGGGGGGGGGGGCACGGTGGTTAAGTGAGTAAGATGCCTGCCATCTCGCTAGTTTGGAAGACCTGACTGTCTGGTCGTTCAGATTGGACAAAAAACCGAGGTCCCGTGTAAATATTGGCGTGTACGTAAATGAGTAGGCCGTAGCGCCGCTGTCAGGACAAAGTTTCTCACAAAGCATACTGTAATAGCTAATCGGAGCAGAACAGTAGGACATTAAACCACATTTCCTTCCATTTCGTTTCTCATTAGTTTTGAATTAACAAAAGTTTGCCATGCATCAAATACAAAAACATAAATGTCACAATATGACCCGAAAGATTTTTTTAGAAAAACGTGTTTGCAATTTATGTTCCTTCTTTACATCCTTTTGATTAATCCCATCCAGCATTTAGAAGAAAATGTAGACGAACGACTAACGGTGGTGGCGACAATATATTTCCACAATGATTGTATACGTATGAACAGTTATTTGGAGTTCATACAAGTCGACAGATTCTCAGATTATGGATTCATTCTACATTATAGCCTACGGTTTGCAAAGAATAAAAAAAATAACCTGGGGGGCATTCGTGACGGGAACCAGTATCTGTATGACACCATTACTCTTCATTTGGGGGCACATATGGTTAACAAATTCGAAAGTAAAAAAAAATGCGGATTCTAAGCCTCAGTAGCTTCTTTGTTGATATAACTTCACTGGGATAATCTAGCACGTGCTCTAGGCCTCGGGGATTATCCATCTTACATGAAGAAGGTAAGGATTAATTACTTATTCCCAGGAACAATATCTTAAGTGGAATTAGTCCCACGTGTGTTTCCGTAAAGAGCATGCATTACAAAACAAGTTCGCGGGTAATACGATTAAACAACTATACCAGGGCATCAAGTTCATTGGTATAATCTTACCATTTTCTCTGCCCTTGGCTAAATCTTTCGCAAATTTAATTTAGGTTTCTTTATACATATTTTTTTTATTATTGTAAAAGAATATTTAATTCACAGAACACGTTTATTTGTGAAAAAAATGCAGTATGTATAACTGTCCTAGGATGTGTACGAGGGGTTGGATGGCCGAATGGTTAGCACGTGCGTGCTGTATCATAAAGCCTGTCATTGGGTCAACTCGCGTGGTTTCCAATCTTAGTAGGGTCGCTTGTCCAACCTCGTGGGTTTTCTCGGGTCCTCCGGTTTCCTCCCACTGCTAAAGACCCCTACGCGCAAGCTAATTATTGAAATAAAATTATACCATATGTAAGTCCCGAAATGACGTAGTTTGCGTCGAGTGGATGTTAAACCCCATTTCTCCCCCTCCCCCTCTCTCTCTCTCTCTCTCTCTCTCTCTCCTAGGATGTGTAAATAACAAATAGTTCTTGGATCGATATTAGGTCTTAGTAATCAACTACAGTAATCTGAAATTAATCGGTAATTATCATTTAATCACATAATTATCATCTGTAACATTAAGACAAACACCCGTTATCCGATTGTTTTATAATTATACATGTACAATCACCAAAAACAATAATTATAAACACATTTATCTCTCAACAAAACCATGTGATATGTATTGACATATTTTGATGTGCATTTACTATCGTCTCATATTTTCCAAGAATAATGTGATCATCTACTTAAAATACAGATGTGACACTGTGCTTTGATGTTGAAGATAGTGATCATACACTATTCGCATTCACTATAGTGCAATCTGTAATTAAAGTTGTTTAAAAGTCGAGATATCGCGTAACATTTTGAGACGCAATGAAAACTTAGTCCTTGGAAGATTCAATTTAATCTTGTATTTCTGAATGTAACATCATTTGATTACAACGATAACACCTGACAGCGAAGTTTTCACGGTCGTGTAAACGCACCACAGATTAATTCTCTCAAATACCAAAACTTGAGTTGAACAGAATTGTGAAACTTAAATTCACCGTTCTATTCGGCCAATATACCTTTTACAGTTCTGTAGAATATCCAACGACATGACAAGGTTGCCATCTGAACGCATAGAACACACCATAGCGCCGATTCAAGAGGTCATGAGTCTCCGATCATTCCTTGGAAGCTTTGGGTACCATTTCACTATTCTCTTGAGACTGGTCAATCTTCTCGAACAGACAGCCTCCATTGAGTCGGTGCTGATATCGCTCTGTCGGACTGCGTACCAGACGGCCTTACGCTGGGACTTTAGGTACCGTACATATAAAATCATGAACATTGTGTAGACCATAGCTCGACATTACGTGTCCCCCCCCCCCCCATACCGTTATATACTCTATTTTTTGTGTTCAATACTCTTAGAAGTTTAACCAGATTCACCTAGTCATGCATCAGGACTTTTATTTTATATTCTACACTAATCGTGCATTCTAAATGTCCTCGGGCACATAAGACTAAGGGAAACTGGCCAATATTTAACACAAGTTTACACATCCAGCCGAGTATCTAAACATCTTGTTAATTGTATTTATTTTGTTAAATGGTGGATTGTGTTAGGTGACTGCTGTAGATATTAACTTTGAAATTGGAGCAACAGATCGAGAGATCCCACTTTTAAAGACAGCAAGCTGGCACTGCCAGTCAGGATACGCCCATATTTTCGAGAGATGGATAGAGAACAAACAATGCCGAAAGTGATTTTTTACTACAATCAAAGGCCATAATTCATTAAAGGGACAGTCCCGTATTATACAGAGGCTCAAAAATAAAAGTCTGAGAATGTATGAAAATAAAACGCCAAAATATATGGGAATGGTGTATATACCTTGTCTCAAAATTTCAACTCAAAATATTGAGTCATTTGGACGTGAACGCCAAAATTGCTTATCCGGACACGTAACCCTTTTAAGATTGATGGTCATTTTTTTCATTTGGAGACCTTATAATCGATTAACGTTTCTTGAGAGGTCTATACAGTGAATGACCCATGTACTGTACTTGATAACAAAAGGTAAATTTTACCTACATATTATTTTTATAGAAAATAGTCTGGTTTTATCCAGATACTGTATGATACAAAGGTCTCCATTTCCAGATGCAGGCTGTCAGGTTTAAGTTATTTACAAGCGTATCACAAAAATCGGGTTAGTTGATCGGCCTTAGATAATGGGTTTTAAATGATTTTAACACAAAATTAAGCAGTTTTATTCCCAAAAAAGTTATCGGGATTGGCCCTTTAAGTTACATTTTGATATGAGCAAATATCGAAAAGAATCAAGATCTTTAGGTTATAAACACACATTTCAAGTTTTATCAAAATCGAATTAAAATTGTGACCTCTACAGGCAACGCCGGATTAACCGTGGTGGGGGCCCTGGGGCCTGGAACATGTGGGGGGCCCCTGATCACCGACCGCGAGCGCCGAAGGCGCGAAGTTTGGCAAATGGGGCCTGGGGCAGGGCCGTATGTAGGATTGTAAAAGTTGGAGTGTTGGGGACGCCAATATAATGCCCGAGTTACTAAGTGCGGAACGGTGCGTGTGTGTATGTGAGGTGGGGGTCTGGAAGCCCCTTCCCCTAAAATTTTGAAAATAAGATTGTCACAAACGCGTTTTCTACTCACTTGGAGATGCAATCAGCGTTGCTCCCGTGTGTCAATTTCGGCAGCGCTATTTCTCCTTTTGATGTCAAGCACACCAAAATGAGACACTCCTTATCCTTTAAACTAGAACTAGTCCGAAACACCATAAGGCGACGTGGATTAGAGCGATCAGAACGAAAATCTCTAATCATGCCATTTTGTGGCGGCGCTCCCAAAGACCAACAAGGTCCTGTCAAATGTGAATAAGGGCGACCAAAACTAACCCTTTAATTTCATGTGGTGGGTCAAGCGCCGACCCAGAAAGATGTGATAGGAGAGGCCCTTCGCCTATGGGGTTGCACCCTTATCTAGGGTCCTCCCTCAGAAAATTTTGAAAATAACTATGCAGGAAACACGTTTTTCTGCCATTGGGGTGATATCTGAGTGGCAATTTTGTATTTTATATGGCGGAAGATTTTTTGGGAGAGGCATTTGCTCCTTATGTCCAAACCTTGGGTTCGCGCCTGTGGTGGCGCCCGATCGCCTCCACATAAGAGATATAAGCAAGTGTGAATCAGGTGTCGGCGCCATTAAAACCAACCGACTCATCAGTGCCTTAAGAGCATCAATTTGAGGCCGGAAACATGATTTCCTGGCATTTCAGGCACCTGTGTGGAGCCATTTAGAAGTACCTCCCCTAGAAAAAAAATAGACTTCTGTCACAAAATTAGCGCATTCTGGCGTTATTTCAGTGAACCAATCCATGCGAGTGCTATGAAATGATGGCATTTCTAGAGGAGGGGGCTGGACGCAACTGAGATTTTTTTATGTGGGGGCCCCTAATGTGGGGGACCCTGGGGCCTGTGCCCCATGGTTAATCCGGCCCTGGTGATAAATGAGAGATATATGAAATGATGGCATTTCTAGAGGAGGGGGCTGGACGCAACTGCGATATTTTGTGGGGGGCCCCCTGATGTGGGGGGCCCTGGGGCCTGTGCCCCATGGTGCCCCATGGTAAATCCGGCCCTGTCTACAGGGCCCACAATCTTGATATACCATGTTTTAACAGTATTCGCGTACAAACGGCGGCCATTTTGTATGGTAATTTTGGTCCGATTTTTCCGAAATTCGAGCTTAACCTTCCTGAGGGTGTAACGGTAATATAATTTAAACGATTTTTTTAATCGGATAATAATTATGAATTCCAGAGGGACCACAAACTAAACAAAGGCAATTTTTCGGACAATCAGGGGCCATAATTCAGGAAGTTACGATCCGATATGCGCATATATCGAAAGGTTATAACCCTGCACTTCAAATTTCATCAAAATCGAATTAAAATTGTGACCTCTACAGGGTCCACAACCTTGGAATACTATTTTTTAACAGTATTCCCGTACAAACGGCGGCCATTTTGTATGGCAATTTTGGTCCGATTTTCCCGAAATTGGAACTCAACTTTCCTTAGGATGGAACGGTGGTATAATCAAACGGTTTTTCAAATCAAATAATTGTCACCTCCAGAGGTACCACAAGCTGAAATAGGTGATTTTTCGGACAATCAAGGGCGATAATTCAGGAAAGTATGTTTCTATAGGCGCAAATATCCAAAGGAACCAAGATCTTTGGGTTATAAACATGCATGTCAAGTTTCATAAAAATCGATTCAAAATTATGGCCTCTATAAGGTCCTCAAGCTAAAAACGTGATTTTTTGTACAATCAGGGGCCATAATCCACGAAGTTTTGATCCTATACATGCCAATATCGAAAGCAACCGAGATCTTTTGGGGATAAACCTATATTTCAAGTTTCGTCAAAATCGGGTTAAAAATTGTGACCTGTACAGGGTCCACAGATAATTGTGGACGAACGGACGTCCGGACGGACAGGGGCGACGACATAATACGTCCACATGAAAATGTGGGCGTAGAAAAATGTACGCTAAATCAAATTCTTAAAATAAACATATGTAAGTGTCAAAAAGACGTCTAGGTACGACCTGGACTGATTACGAGCACGACAAATATTTGCTAAAGACCAATTGTAGAACTTTAATACATGTACATATTTTGGAAAAAAAAGAAGAACGCTACTTATTGCAAGCTCATATGCCAATACGAAAAGACAATCTGTGATTTTTGAGTCCAAAGATATCAACGAGATTTAAACTTTTCTTTCTGTCGAGATGTAGGCAACTAATTTACGTCAGTACTAAGCATGCTGCAAACAAAAACGCCGTGTCATATATTATACCCTTACGTAAGTAGCTGTCGCATTCATAAGCCTCGAAAAAATGGAAAACCGGTGCCGATCATTGTATTCTTCCACATGCAAGATATACGAGACCAATCTGACAATTCAAGGCTATATATAATGTTCTGTTTATCTTATAATTATGATGTTTAAGAGTAACCTGCTCCTCGTCTGTCAGCTGTTTAAGTCTATAATTATCAGTTGTGGGCTGTAAATATTATAACAGCTGTTAAGACAAGGATTAATATGACAGCGATACAAATATTTATCGATGCTATGTCAGGATTTAATGGGAAGAAGATAATACCATTATCTAATACGCTTAGCAATAGCTCCTAAATTTTATTGATCGGTATTCACATGTTTTTTTGTTTTTCTTGTGGCTGGTTTTATTTGAGTTTGCGATCAATTTCTCGCTTGATTTCAACTGCATTGGTTGCCTATTGTTTTAAGAATTACATATAAAATACTTCTATTGACTGTTAAGTGTCTTAATTGTATGGCAGCCCTTTACCTGTCCTGTCTTTTGAATATTTATAAACCCTCTCGAACGTTACAGTCATCCAAAGGGTGTGTCCTCACTGTGCCCACTTTTGATTAATCCAATTAAGGTCTAATTAGGATTAGTGTATTAAGCGGATTAGGATTAGGTGTTATAGGTAATTAGATGAAAAAAAACCCCAAATATTTTATGTAATTTTTCGATGTTTTATATACATTTAATAAAAATATAACATACATGGATATATCATACATCACATTAGCACTTTATAATTTAATGAAAATATAATCTCATTGGTCAAAATATAACATACATGGATATATCATACATCACATTAGCACTTTATAATTTAATGAAAATATAACAATTTTCGATGTTTTATATATAAAATATGAAATAAAAGTATAACATACATGGCTATATCATACTTCACACAAAAACAAGATAAACAATGAAAATTTACAATGTAGTTAAACGGGCTACGCCATCGACATACTCGAAAACAGTCTTAATACCGTTCTGAAGATCTGTTTTCAGAGTTTGGAGTCGGGTTTCTAGTTGCCTGTACTTTCTTCTCTTAGGCCGTAATTGTCCGTTGGCACCTAACTGGAGAATGGTTACTTCGGAGTAAGCTTGTTCATTCTTTAAAAAAGCCACCAACTTAAAAATATTTGGGTGAGGGGTGGCAATAATGGATGTTATCTTGGAATGCCATCCTTCAACATGGTTCATTGTGCGTGGACCTTCAGTGTGGAAATGGTTCCACATCATTCTGCCATGCTACCCCTCCACCCAGAACTCAGTTACGTAATCTGCAATTTGCAACACTCTGGCATCTTGGAGTGGTGCATCATCAAGGGCACACAGCCATACATCTTCAACCTGCTGTAATGGAATTAATGGTAATACTGCTGCTTGCTTGACGATTTTATTGATTTCTGGCACCCGAGAAAAATATGGTTGTAGTCCATATTTCTGCGCATTACGCCAAATACACTGACCAAAGTGAAAAAAACAACCTTTTTTCTGACCTCGGCAACACAGTTCTCACCAATTATAAGACTGAATATTTAGTCACTTTCAATATTTGTTTTTTTCCTTCTAATTACCTATAACACCTAATCCTAATCCGCTTAATACACTTATCCTAATTAGACCTTAATTGGATTAATCAAAAGTGGGCACAGTGAGATGTAACCATCCAAAGAAAGACAACTTTTTATTAACGGAAAAAAGAGCCAACCTTTCAAGTTATGGAGAGCGATCGTTTTCGTTTCAAGCGCCAAAGCAGTGGAATTTCTTACCCTTTAGTATTCGCAGCTGTACCTCTTTAACAACTTTTAAATCTAAACTTAAACCTTTTTTTATTCCAAGAGGCATTTAATTGTTGAATTAATTTTAAATACCATATGTATTTTATATATATTTATTTATTTATTTTTGTACTGATTTTATAGATATTTAGTTTCTTACTGTTTCTATAAAAAAAATTTTACATTCTATTCATGTATTTATTGTAAAGCGCACCTGAGCACGTACGTGAAAGATAGCGCTATATAAGTGATGTATAATAATAATAATAATAATAATTATAATTTAAGGCTCTCCTGTTCTCAACCTTTCTTTTTGTCTATGGCTCAATGCAATTCCATAGCAAAGTGAGTGATCCTACCTTCCAGTGCCAATCTAATTAAAATACAGATCTATATTTCGTTTCGTTTTTTATGCTTTCGATGGCCTCGCTACATGTAGATCTAACAACTTATAGTGGGAAGTCCCGTTCTATGACGTAGAAAACGCCATTTGACCCTTTAAGGTCAGTCATTCGATTAATCGATCAGAATCGTTGTTACAAGTGGCTATGTTTTTATTCTACTTTTGCTTTGTTTTGAATTCTAGCGGAGTTCATGTCTACCCACAGTTCCGTGCAATAGAGGTCTAACCCCCGATTCGACAGACAATTTGATTGCCTGACCCCTCATTTCAAGCTGAACACGAGTTAAACAACAAAACTTCCAGATCCTAGCGTGTAGTTAAGACAAGTAAAACAAAATTTTGAACTATAAAAACGAAACGAAATTGGATCTGTGTTTTAATCAGATTGTTCCAGTGCCTAAATAAATGACTTCTGAAACAGACAAATACACGGGCAGAAATTATCCCGTATATCTGTTATCACTGGTCACTTCAGTCAGTGATATGGAAGGATAACTCGTGTTTTCCTTTTGCTTTCGTCAGTTCCGTTTGTTACACCTTGATTTCCCATCTATATATTGAACGTAATAAACCAGTTATATTACATAATATGTGATAATGACTGACACCAATATTGTCCGTTAAATATCCTAGAAGTCATGGCAGCCTCCCCCCCCCCTTTTGTTTTTACATAAACCAGCATCTGGAGGGGTAGGTTCTCAGAACTAAGCAGATATACGCTATATTACATTACAAGTTGTTGGGTCTACGGACTTTAAGACTACTCGTAATTAATTATGAAACAGCCGTCACTGGTTTAAATTTAGTCTTAGAACGGAAAGTGCCACCGGATGTTTCAAGCCCGGTTCTCATAGCAATACCCGTATTCTTGGCTTTGAGTGGGTGTTATCTACCTTTAAGATTTAATGTCAACAATTTGCAACGTATAAAGACATCTAATTTGTATATAGAATAGTCTATTGTATTATACAGTCATACTAAACTTGTCTTTCAGTTTTATCGCCTAGTCTACAGTAGAAATGGTTGGAAAATATGTCTTGGTAGCCATTGTAGCCTGTCTGGTAATGGAGACTGTTACATCATCGCCTTTAAAAGCCATGGTAATATTTAAACCTCCATCTATTCCCGAATGATTAACTTGATGAGTTTTTAAAATGAACCATACTCTTAAAACGGAGAACGCCGCTAATTAAATTGGACTTTTATAGATATAAAAGAATTGTGGTTGTACCAAATGTGTTTATTACGTTCGGCTTTATGTTACTCTAGACAAAACCGTATTACTTTAATTATTACTGTCTGGCTATAAGTAATACCGGGATTTCATAATTTCTTTCATTGTTTTAAGCTATTGTATGTTTACGTCCTTTTCCTACTTCGTTTTTAATTACAATCATGATGAAAAGTGTCTGATAGTTTAGTTTAAAGGAGCTAGATATGTATTCTTTGGCACGTGGAATTAAACACAAATGAGTCGCAACGTATATAATAGTGTAAAATGATGTATATATTAACCGGTTTTTACTGTAATTTCTAATCGGTTATGTGAGGCGAAATACGCGAAGAGTCCAATTTGAAGGGCAGTCTTTACCGGTAGTATTCTCATGTGGGATGTGTTTAGCCTGGTTCATCAAGTCACTTCATTTTACAATTTTCACTTTGGCTTAAATGTTAGATATCTTTTCACGCTAAAATAAACACACCTATATTGATTTAAAATGACCGATAAGTCGTGTTTGCAATGCTGAAGACTATCGATTATATCAGATTAAAGACATGCCTCCTTTAATTATAAAGGGTGGTTTAAACATGTCGAGATTGGAAATAAAAGTTTTGTTGGTTTCTATATCGGCCCACGTGGTAAATATTTCGAAATTAGAAATACAACTTATTTGTGTTTTTATATTTTTGTTTCTTACAGAGAGCCCAAGTGGTAATACCGTTTATATGTTCTTGTAGACTAACTGCAGAGTCAACTTTTATAAAGACCGGCTAAGTTCGTATTGGGCGTAGTTTTTCTTTTGGTGCGTTTTCAAGATATCCAGGGTCAAAGGTCAAATGTTGTCATTAATACTGAAAGTGACTGCGCGGCCATTTTTGTATCATGAAAACTTGTTGAAAATGATCGAAATTAATCTCTCTTTCGATACAAATGTAAACTTACTAAATACACCTTTGTTCTAAGTGACACCGAAGCTTAAAATATCAGATTGTCCGTTTTTGCACGAGGAAGATAAATGTTAGCGTAAAATATAAAAACTAAAGCCAAACCACGTCTAATTAATAATAGGAACATTTAAAATTGATCTTTAGGTGGTCTCAGTACCGAACGTTTCACAACGATTGCTAAACATAATGAAACTAGTTATCCAAAAAACAATTAAATAGTTTCATGGTTGGACTTCAGTCTGGTTTTGTGACCATTTTATGGGGATACCCCCGCACTGACCCTCCAGACTAGAACAGAAACGCCACATAATATTCATGTATAGCTAGTTTCTGTACAGCGATTTTATTTATTATTATTATGTAAATCGTTATGATATTTTCTATTTTTCATGATCTGCTACATTGACGTACCATACTTATAGTTATATAAAGGTTAGTAGTCCTACTATTTTGCTCTTACGTTATCTCACTCCTGGTGGAAGTGGGCGTTAAACTCTCTTTTTTTTTGCTCCTTAAATGGATGTTATATGTCTGTTAATGTTCACCTGACTTAGATATTATTTGATACATGGTTTTTAGAATTTGGAAAGCTAGACAGGGTTTTCAGTGATGTGAGAGACAAAGAGACATAGATGTACCACATTGTATTACTTGGTTTTAGCCCACATCGAAACTTCATTCCAAACCAATCCCCAACCAATTCGTATAGATTTATTTCTTAAGGCCACCTGCAGATTTGGTCAAAGATCACGTGATGTAAACAAGGCTAGCGCTAACCCTAATCCTAACTCACCAGTACCCCTGGTCCTCACCTTATCTTTACCCTTATCCAAACTCTAACCACAAGCACGTGTCCTAATCTTATTTACATCTCAGCGACCTTGACGGAATCTGGAGTTGGCCTTAAGAAATAGATCTAGCCAATCAATTCTGCACCTGCACGACATAAATATTACGCTAATGCGAAACACCAGATGTCAGCCTGTCAAAACCTCGGAAACTAATTATATTCTATTGCACGATTATTAACGAACGTCACTGGCGAGTAGAAACCGAATGTTTATTAGAAATTGGGAATCGGATGGCTGAATGGTTAGCGTGCGCGCTATACCATTAAGCCTGTCATCGAATCAACTGGCGTTGTTTCGAATCCACGGTCGTACGTGGCAAAGAGTTGGGTCGCCCGTCCAGCCTCGTGGGTTTTATCCGGGTCTTCCGGTTCCCTCCCACTGCTAAAGACCCCTACGAGCGAGCGAATTATTGAAATAAAATATTAAACCATATGTTAGTCCCGAAATGACCTAGGTTGTGTCTCTCTCTCTTATCATCAATTTATAATAATAAAACATGTGTGGTCTCTCAATGCCGTCTTCATTAGCCCAGTCGGAGCAGAACAGTAGGACGTTAAATCCCTATTTCTTTACATTTCATTTCTCTGATGGCCAAGAGTAGTAAAGACAATTAAAAAAAACGAAATTTTGAATTAAAAAAAAAAGAAACAAATTTGGGTTCGTGTTTTAATAAGATATCCAATACCAATTTATTCCGACTTCATTTTATTCTAACTATCACCTTTCTTTATGAGTACCATTATATCAAAAATCAGGAATGATATTATCAGTACACGTTGCCATTTAGAAGTCTATAATTAAGGAGTAATTTAAAGTAAGTTATAAATAACACGACCATAAATTGCAAACGCCGGAGTAAACGCTTAGAATATTATATTTCTTTTTAAATAGAAATACCACAACTTGCTAGAGGTTTAAGACTAGCAATTATTTCCACCAATTTCATCATAGAATGTAGTTTTTTGTATTTTTAACAATTCTATCTTTCTCCCATTTACCCGTTTTATATGACAATTTTTGTTGACCTTTTGGTCTAGAATCGAAAAAGAGTTTTTGAATTTACATTTTCTGTCAAAGTTTGTTAAATACTTACGGTTTTTAGGAACGAATAGAAGTAAACACGAATGACAACTGCCTACATGTTCAACATTTGTATCAGATAATTGCGTCATGTCAGACTATTTATGGTTATGAAGATTTTGATCACCGGAATGTTCCAGAAAATGTTATATGCCATAAAATGTTATGAAATTAACATTTAAGTCAATATGAAGATAATTGCAGCCTATAACAATATCGACGCATATGGGTCTTTATCTAATATGAGATATAATACGCAAAACGGGAATTGAAGTCCTGCGTTAAATGTTTGAAAATGTTGTCAATATTTTGATATCGATATTTTTAAGTGTTATGTACACTGTTGGCTTCCATAATAACATCAGGGCGTTGGTGGACGCATCTTGTCGGATGTCGTAGAGAGCCACTCGCCCAAGTTAGCAAAGTTATTAATATTTTTCCAAACTCATGTTCACAAGTGTCAACGTTCTCCTCGTCCCCCGTGGCAGTTGTATTCATCTATATGAATACATGTATTAAAATTTGTTTGGGCATGTTTTCAAGAACCTAATAACAAGAGTGTTGCACCAATTGAACTCAAAAGACAAGCGCACTCGATGATGTGATGAATGGCACTAAAAAGTCTAATTAGAACTTGGTCTGTAACAATTGGAAATTGTATTATTGCACAACCATTTGAATATTAATAGCTACAATAGCATTATGGGCGTCGACGCGTTGATTTTAAAACTTAGATAGTGTTATTATAATACGCTAAAAATAATATTTATAAGGTGGTGCTAAAACTTAAAGAACAATTTTGGTGTTGGGCATTATCATATATGTGATAGAACTGGTTAAACACGTTCAAAATATAATTTTAACACAGAGATCATTGTTATGACACCTGTATTACTCATATATTGTAGCAATGATCTGTGTTAAAATTATATTTGAAATGTGTTTCACCCGTTCTATCACATATGTGATAATGACTGACACCAATATTGTCCTTTAACTGTTGTTAGTAAAAACAAATTATCAAGCTTGTTATATGTGTAATGTCGTCACCCATGTCCATCAGTTCATCCTGCCTATTTTTCAAAAAGGGGTAGTTGTCGAATTCAAATGGGCAGTTTAATTGGCCTTGGACCGGTTGCTCAAAACTAAGTGATTTTAACGATCCGTAAACAGAATGTAATATTGATAACGTGTCGTTTGTTAACGGTCTGTTAAATTTATGTTGCTGTAAAGTCAATTTCATTATCCGTTAGCTAACAGACTGATAAAGTTAATCCAAGAGAAAACTGTTTGTTCATTGGCTGAATTTTAAATTACATGTTTATGTTTAACAATTTCATAGAAGTTAGTATTAACAAAAAACTGAAGACAATGAGACAATTGTGCATTATGTTCACAAATTTGATTAGAGACAAAAAGATAACTGTAGAATTTACTTCAGAAAACACTATAAGAAAAACATAGAATACTTTTTCCCTTAAGAAATTTTAGCATAAATCTGTAGGAAAAATTATGGGATTTGGACTGCAGAAACTGTAGAATATTTGGGGCAAATATTCCCAACAGGCCCCAATTCTGTAGAATACTTTGGAATTTCATCATATAGAAAATGGATAGCCCCCTCGCCCAACCCTCTATAGAATGTTCTATAGAAAATTACACTGGTAATCTATGGCTTTTTGCTAAGGGTAGACTTCAACTGGCAGCCGACTTATGACATCGGTAAACAGATAACGGAGCCCAGCACCTCCATTAAATATAACGGCAAGTTAACGACGTGTTAAAATTAACGGGGCTTCCATTAACAGACTTTCTCTCCGTTAAAGATAACGATTCGTTAACTCCGTGTTAACGAATCGTTAAATGTTAAGAGAGCTTTAAACAACCGGTCCCTGGTCATAAAAAACCTTGTAAACTGGAATATACTGACATATGTTGTGGCTGTTCTGGATAAAAACGGAGTGGCACCGTAGTCTAGCAATCGTCTTCTGTCTGGATAATCATATCCATAGTCAAACATAGGCGGAGTGACAGCTGCATGGTTTACTTTGAGGCACATATACCTGTATCAGCTATTTAATTGGTCCGGTCATAGAACCTTGTAAGCCGGAGTAGCACCGTAGTCTATCCATGAGCTATACTTTTTTCCGGCTAAAATCGACCAAATACACCGAACTTAACTTTAAGCCATAGGCCTACGGATATCAGATAGGGAAAGAAATGGTTTTTAACGTCCACTCGACACAAACATTCATTTCGGGACTATATACAGCTACCAAGGCCACTGCGGTTCAGTGTGTGGTAGAATAAAGAGCTGAATGCGTTAAGTTGAAGAAACCCGGACAACATGATTGCGCCCACACTCGGTCATTCAGTCGACATGATGCAAATTGGTGAGATATGAGTGGGTCGCTTTGACAGTTCACAGTACATTCATTGAATGCTGGATAGTTTTTATTTATATATTCCAAGATATGTGTGACACATCGGTGTCAATAGGGTGTCCTATTCATATTGACGGACATGAAGATATGACAAGGTATGCATTACAATTAATCTAATTTCGAAATATTCAAGTTTTTGTTTTTTCTGATACAGCAAAGATGTTAAAAAGATCTATTTACGACAACAAAATAGACCCACTTCCAGTACACTCGAGGCCCGCAGCATCTGGTGTTGGAGATCAGATGCTGGATGAATTTATTACATATTTATCCCTTAAAGGTATTATAAATAAAATAAATCTAATTACGAACAATCCAAACCAATGGACAAAAAAATGTCCTAAAAAACGGTATAGGCAAAAGAGTGTAATCAGCAAATGGAATGTTCACCGTGTACAAAATACACGCGGATGCGGATCCACCCCCCCCCCCCCTAAATAACAGTATAAAAAATAGATATGCGCCACAAATCACCACTGACACCCCGATTTTTTTTTTTAAAAATTCTCAGGGACCCTCTGAATACACGACAAACAGTGGTAAATGCTAGGTTCCCTCTATCACAACTCGCGCTACGATTAAAATCGTGATTTTTAATTTAATCATGAGGTGATCGTGGTGATCCTACCAGACCTTATATTGTAGTTATCGATCGTGTTAGTCCTATCTTCACGAACCAGATCGTAAACTCAATAGGAAGAATCCTATCGCAATGCATTGCACGTCAGTGGGAATCTAACATTACTGTTGATAATTCAAAAAAATACAAGGAACCATGCGTGCGTTTACTGAATTACAGTATGTTAAACCTAAAATCACACACCCTGTGCTAATTGTACTACAATATCTAGAAATATTCCAACGCCCATTGTTCACGTAACTATATAAAACAAACCACTATGTTAGCGTATGTGGCTTGGGGATAGGTGCGCCTTATCAACCTCGTGGGTTTACTCCGGGTACTCCGGTTTCATCCCACAGGAAAGACCCCTGCGCGTGCGCCAAGACAATGAAAATAATAGTAATAAAAAATACTTGTTTGCGATACCACCTTCGGTGGAAGCGGACGTTAAACACTAAGAACAACAACACTAATAAGCCCGTTATTGGGCTTAGGAACCATTTTAGTTTAAGTATCATTTTATAGATTTCCTACGCAAAGTGTGACTTAAATAGTTGTTCGAGTCTATAGACATAAAATCGTTCCTTGTTTCCGCTAAAGATCATTTTCTCATAATTAATTCTTCATTGCTTATATCATTTTTTAATATCTTTTTCAGAAACTGGTTTACTAGACTTTTGCCTTGGCGGCAGACGTTAAGAAGATTTGATTCATTTCCTGTCATTTGTGTGTTAGTGTTGTTATCTCCCTTTGTAAAAAATACTGATTGTATGTTAGAACAAAAACTTTAAATGGGAAAGAGACGGAGGATTATTGGATCCGTTTGCGTCTTAAAACACCGTTGTAAAACTAAAAATCCAGAACTTTATCAAAGGGTTTTTAGAAAGATGGAGGCCACCGGAAGTTGTAAAATGTTTAATAGTGTGTGTTAAATCAATCAATAAAATAAATATGCTGTCACAATATAATTATGCTGTCACAAATGTAATTATGCTGTCACAAATATAATTATGCTGTCACAAATATAACTATGTTGTTACTAAGTTGACGTGTATGTTATGTTTTAAGCGGAAAAACCTCTCTTGGGATGATATCGTTGCTGCATTTTTTGAAATACTGCAGGTAAAATTACACTGCCGACCAAGATGTATAATCATTAATATATTGCCATACGAATAGCAAAGAGTTATTCGCCATTCGATTTTGTTATTTTTCATTCGTTTTCGTTATTTGTCATTTCAAAAGATGTCGCAAAAGTGTCTCTCGACAAAATGTTTAAATACATATTATTAAACACAGTATACATTTGCGTATTCAATTTAAACAAATGGAAAAATAGTATGTTACTATTAAGTGGTCACGGAATGGTTCTCCACTGTAAGAGACGAGGGACGTATCGTAGGACCTGACAAGGACAGCTGCCTAGTCATTCGGATAGGACGAAAAAACGAGATCCCGTGTACACATTAGCGTGCACGTAAAGATCCATTGACAGTTGGAATTCGATATAAGAATAGATTGTAGTGCCGCTGTCCGGGCAAAATTTCCCTCATAGCACAATGTATGATGTATGCTCGTCTTCATCAGCCAGGTTAGGGGCAGAACAGTAGGACGTTAAACCCAATTTCATATCGTTTTGCTATTACGTAAACGTCATCGGATTTCGGGCACATTATGTAATTTTCCGCCAAAACACATTGGAGACATATAAACTAGGGGTAGTAGATGAATACGCAAGCCTAATATATAGTTCCTTGTCAGAACCCAAGTACTGTACCAGTGACAACGGGGGGGGGGGGACATCCGAAAACCAGATGAGCTTTTTCGGACAACACAGGAATGAATATGGGACCTCCAGTATAACGAGCCAACGCCTTTTACTCGTTGGGCCACCGTAACGAAAACTCTTACATCCTACTTCGATGTTTAATATTTCCGATACACTGATGTGTAAATCGCTTCATACATCATTTAAAGGATAATGATAAACACATATTCATTAAATTCCGAAGCCCCCCCCCCATTAAAAGTGTGATAGTTATACAAATGCCCATATCAAATCTAGGAATGCGTGTTACAGCTACAAACAAATAAATAACTACCCCAAACCCGTCCTCGAAATGAGAAATACCAGTCGTTTATCATTATAATATTGAAGATAATCAAGTTCGCAAAGTATCAATTTAATATGAGATAGGCGAAGAGAGAGAAGAGGGGTACCGTCTACTCGACACAAACTAGGTCCTTTCGGCACTAACATATAGTTCAATTTTACTACAAAAATTCGCTAGCACCTAGGGGTCTTTAGCAGTGGGAGGAAACCGGGTTGATAAATAGGGTGAAGAATATATATATATAGATTATGCTTGTTCTGTCAGATGATTCTTCTGATACATTCAGAAAATGGATATTGTCCCGGTAGTTGTCAAGAAACTTAACGCTTAAAATAATTTACGCGTAGGTGAAGGCCGTAGACGTTCGAATGCACCAAATAGAGAACAGACAGAGAAATAAGAGAGAGATAGATGGGATGTTCACGAACAGACAGAGAAATAAGAGAGAGAGATAGATGGGATGTTCACGTCCGCTCGACCAGCATATGTTGGGGTTTTTTTTACTTTTCTTCTTATGTAATAGATAGGTACAGACAGACTCTTCATCAACTATTGTAATTCTTAAGTTATGTTTGAAACTAATATGGTTTTTGTTTAAATGGATTTTGTCCTGAATGCGGCGTTTTCGTCTACTTTTCTTCGCAGTTCAACTGTAAAGTTCGTTTGCGCGCAGGCCAATGTGAACACGGTTGGACCTCGGATTTACGTCCCATCCGAACGACAAGATACACTTTCCTCATTATTCCGGTGGTTGTCAATAAACTTGTCAAGCTAACGCTTATTATAATTTTAGCCATGTATGCACATGACAAGCCTATAATCAACTTTCTAGATCATTGGATCGTGGAGATCTAAACGGATTTTAACACGGTCGCCATTTAATGATTTAATTTAAGTCTCAAAAACAAGTACCGTTGTTACGATAATAAACAACCTATGTCAAAGCTTGTCAAAACTTTAAGCACGGCAAGCTCTGTATCTAAATCTTAAATAATGCATCTTTAAAATACGGTCATTGAAACGTAAGGCATGTTTGTATTGTTTTCACATATCAGTGAACATTTTTATTTTTGTAAATATGAGGGTCCTGGTTTACTTCTGGGACCCACTTTGTTAAAAGGTATCGGTTCTTCAAATTGGTTTCGATCTGCCCAAGATTTAATATCTCCTTGCAATTGAAAATTACTATCATCGGGATCAGCAAAATCAGATTTTCGCAAAGCCTGAAAATAAAATTCAATGAATTGAAAGACTTTTAACGTGCCCTTCCTACAACGAATTAAGACCGATTGTTACGTATACTTACAATGTATTATATTATAGTCAATAATTAAAGCGAGAGAAAGAGAGAGAGAATTGGGGTTTAACGTCCACTCGACACAAGACTAGGTCATTTCGGGACTAACATATGGTTTAATTTTATTTAAATAATTCGCTTGTTCGTAGGGGTCTTTGCCAGTGGGAGGAAACCGGAGGACCCTGAGAAAACCCACGAGGTTGGACTGGTGACTCAATGACAGGCTTTATGATACAGTGCGCGCATGCCAACCATTCGGCCACCCAACCCCCAAAATACATTAAGAAGTATACACACTCACCTGTTTATTGTTATCGACATTAAAATACTGTGTTAAGTTTATAGCACCATGATAATTTAAGAATCCAGTAGTATTGGCTGTATAGTAAATGTTACTGTAGATTTGGTTTCCTGGAAATACAAGTATCGAATTTTGACCAACCGAAAGTCAAGTTCAAATGACACTGTCAAGAATCTTCATTCAACATTGAAAACACGAATCATTTAAAAAGATGGGCTTTAAGATAAAATAATGAATGAATGAAATGGGGTTTAACGTCCTAAGCTTCTGCACTTAACTTGGGCTAATTCGAGACGGGCATACGCCATACAGTGTGCCATGGGGGTACTGAATTCCAACTGCCAAGGGATCGTTTACGTGCACGCAAATGTGTACATGGAACCTCGGCTTTTCGTCACATCAGAACGACTAGGCAGCGCTTCTTGTCAGGCCCTCCGTCTGCATCACTGACAAGGGGGGACCACGCCGGAAAATCGAGATGACCTTTAATGGCCAATGCAGGGATCGAAAACCCGACTTCCAAGCTAGCGAGCCAGCACCTTATCCAAAGACAAAATAAAAAAAATACATTTTTATACAAATCGTGTACCATTATGCGCTTCAGACTCAGATGTAACAAGAGACTCGAGGGACGAGGCTAGACACATTGCACCAAATCAAACCGTGTATGTAGACTGAAATAACCAGATTGAGTCTGCTGGCTTATTTCGCCGAACATAACTGATTTGAAATTGGAGTAAAAACGGAAATCATTTAATGTAAATCAGTTTATATACATCCATATTACAGTATTATATGTGTTGCAACCCACTTTTGTCAATTTCTAGGCCCCAAATGTTAGCGATTTAGTTCCTTTAAGAGGGTAATGGTTCTCGGCCAACGCCGTAATCGAAAACGAGACCTACAGGTTAGCGAGCAAACGGCTTACGCACTCAGCCACCGCGGCTCCAAGTAAATTTGTTATGGCATCTTTGTATCTTTCTCTCATATATTTGTATGTATGGTTGACATATTGTTTAAAAACCAATATCATAAAAAAAACACAAACTAATTTTAGAAGGAAAACATTACAATTACTAGTCGGGAAGTAAATCTAAATAACAAAACTATAAATGGCTTTGATTACGAATACTAATTATGTCTATAAAAGGACGAAGGCTTTGATATGAAATTAAAACAGTTTACAGCCCCAGGAACATCAAACAGTTCACCACTGTTGTAATTAGTCCAAACTATAGCTTGAAATTGTAATTTGACATGAAATCTATGAAAATATACCTAATCAAGAAACGTTAATGTTTTTTATAAACCATCTCAGAAGATCAAAACATATAATGTAAGATAATGACATGTCCTAAGATGTATGTTAGTAGGAATAAATAAAATAAAATTTAGAAGCTTAAACAAACATAATGCAACAGCTAAATCTGCCTATTGCAGGTCTTTATGTGGGCCTGAAATGTTATCTAAATTATTAATTAGATATTAATTAACTTATCCAGACCATAACCAACTCTCGATGTCAAAGCTAGCCTGTGATATTTACTGGATGAGGATCCGAATTACTGCTCAACTTTCATTCATGATTCAAACATGAAGTGGATAATCGAGACTATGTTTTATTTAGCAATGATGTTCGAGTCTAGGCCGAAAAATTCAATCCCTAAATTCTCGGTTAGAAGTGGATCAATTTGACTGAAATTCTCAGCAAATTCCCTTTATATTATCTAGATTTAATTATTTCAGCATCTTCCATTTAAATTATCGAGTTTTTAACTATCATAGTGAGAACTGCAATCTTTGTACCTAATCTTCTATAATGTATCTTTAAAAATGGCGATTAAACATGAATACAAACTAACGTTTATTTCGTATAACGACCATAAATTATATTATTCAATTTGCATAATTTTAGGACCAATGTTTGTTTGGTAAGAATATTGTTCATTTAATACAACATACAACTGTAATTCTATTACCTTCAGGGGCCCCATGAGTTTTATTATTCTTAGCCATTGCTGCCAGTAAAGGGTATCTCGAAGTCCATAATGCATCCGTGTATGGCATTCGCTGTAAACGCAAAAATAGAATTAAGTTTTAATTTTAATAAACATCTGTGAATGGAAACAACGCAAACATTAATTGTGTTTCGCTTTATTTGTGACTGTCGTTTGTTTGCATGTCTGTCTTTCTGACTGTTCGAGGCTGGGGTGTCGGGTAGTTCAAATACAGCCATATAAATTGGAGAGAAGTGACACAGCGGTTGGCGAGCTAGTTCTGTATAGTAACATAGATAAATGTTTGATCCTCACTAAAAAGTCAGGTCTCATTAAATCACAAATCCTATGTAGTTTGTTTTTTTTAGTTCAAACTTTCGTTTTAATAGTCTTTGCCACACTACGATCTGGAAGAGTTGTTACATAACCTGCGTTCTGGATGATGTGAAGGATTAGCACATGAAACGGTTTGTCATAGCGAGTTCTTGGAGTGCGAGTGTGGCACGGAATTGTGGATATCCTACTAGAAACATCAACACTGATTGGTTAATCCAATGTCTGACATCATTTAGGTCAAAAGTCGCTCTTATGACCCGTGACGCGACCGCCCGCTACAGCTGACCAGATCCTCGCGTAGTAGAGGCCATCGAAAGTATAAAAACGAAATGAAATAAAGATCTGTATTTTAATCAGATTGCAGTTTCGCACAAATATTATATAGACGATTGATTCCTACAGAGACATAACCTTTTGTGGGAGGTAAGGCTAGGGGCGCCGGAACCCGGGTACCAGGGTATACAAATGGTACCCTGCCCTTTTCTGGGGTATACACGTATACCCATGCCCTAATGATGAAAGTTTCCAAACTTTTACTAGTCTATTCAGTTTTAAATATAATGGCTCTCATTATAATGTATTTTAAACTGTTTTATGTTTGATTTTGGAATTCTAGAGGCGGTCTAAACAGCGTTCTCCGAATTGACAAATTTCTAAATTTTTAGAGACCAACGCCCCCCCCCCCCCTTATCTTTTGGTACCCTGGCCCTCGCGCCGTTCCGGTGCCCCTGGGTAAGGCCATCACGGTACCGATACAATGCATATTCACGGAGTCATTCCGATAAGGCGGACGAAAGGCGGTAACATTACACCTTTAAACTTAATTGAGACGTTATCCAGTGCTTACATTTAAATTTACTTCAAGTTGGTCTAAAAACTTTCCTTGTAGTCCTCTACCGTCAACATCTAATCCGACACCAGTAGCATTATATAGTATATTATATCTTATAATATTATCACGACCACCTCCTATATTAGCATGGACTTCATTCTAGAAAAAGACAAATATTCTATAATGTTTTTTTTCAACTGTTCGCGTTAATAATTATTTTATTGATCAGGGGCCGGTTGCTCAAAACTCCGTTATCTTTTAACGATCCGTTAACTTTAATGGAGAGAAAGATTGTTGCTGGAAATAAAAGCCCCAAACATTCGGTGGTACAAAATTTTCCTACAGATTTATGCTAATATTTCTAAAGGAAAAAATAAAGTATTCTATAGTGTTTTCTGTAGTAAATTTAACAAACAACATGTTACCAAGATATAGGTCCGTTAAAGTTTAACGGATCGTTAAGATGACTTCGTTTTGAACAACCGACCCCAGTTCAGTGTTATTCTATTGAGTGCAAGGGAGGTAACTAGATAAAACAAATGGAGGCAGACTACCATAAATTTTCCCATTGAATTCAATGTTAATTCTGGCCTCTTTTCCCAACTCCAACTTTTCCCCAAATTTTCGTTGGGCTGAATGCTTTTCACTGAATGTATTTACACTAAAATCTGTATGAGGATGCCCACCAAAATTTTGAGATACACAAACTTGAAGTAGCATACCCAAAACTATTTGTCGCACATATATATCACCGTAGCCAACCTTAAAACTCCGTTATCCTCCCGCCTCAAAATCATGAATATTTACCAAATCCGGGCAGAAAATACTAATTCAAACCCTCTGCGTCCGTTCTAGACCCAAAAAATCAACAAAACTGCCCATGCAAAGGGGGGGGAGAGAAAGAGAGAGAATTGCTATAAATAAACAAACTACAATTTGTGGGTACTGAGAGTGTGAATTTATAGGTGGTCCGCCTCCAACTAAAGAATGTCCAATGCAATTCACCGTCCAATTCAACCGTCTATAGTAAGCGCAGGGGGTCACACTACAACCATACAATTATACACGACGAAAATTTTATATTTTGCAGCTTGTCCAATAACGAATATTCGAAATAACCTAGAATGTGGGTCAACTAAATTTAATTTTAATTTTTGACCTTTAATTAAACAAGATTTAGCTGATTTACACGACAGTTTTACTATAATAGGGACTGTAATCTGTATCTAACCGGTCGTTTGGCATACAATCTAATTTATTCAAACATTCCCGATGTAAATATCTAGTCAAATCTCGTCGAATCAAAAATATTTGTTTACAGACCCCAGGTGATTGTGACTGTTTTTAGATCCACGGATGACTTGTTTGTATGTGTTCTTTCAATATATCCACAGTCACCGAATCATCATGCAATTTCATGGTGGTTATCTTTGAAATTACCCTACTTTACACATATTGTATACATTATCGAAGAGATGCGTGTTTAAAACGTCCTCGAATGCATGACTGGTTAATACTCTCATATTACCCATAAAGAAAAAGCAACGCGATGCGTATAAATTATTTGGTTTAAAAAGTGTCGTATGCATCACTGAGCCGAAAACATACACGTAGCTTGGTAGTATCCGAATGCTTAACCGATGAGAAACATAACTTTAAAGTTATCGTACGCTTGAGAATAGTGTTTAAACGTTGTATACTTTACAGACGAGATATGATACCTGATCTTAAAGTCGAAAATATTGTTGAAATGTTGTATATTAATATATATTACCGAAGAGAAAACGTTGTTTTCAATAGCAACACTAGAGAACTCGTCATCTAACATAATACCACGAACTTGAGCACCAGGCCAATATCTAAGTGTGTTATGGAAATAATTATATCGGACTGTATTACCTCTCTGAAAAATTAAACAAAAAAACAATTTAAAACTAGATGCAAATACCGATGAACTTCTGTAAATATACGGCTTGAGGGTTATAAACTATTCAGCATGATTTTTCTACACTAAATCCGTTACCAAATTACAATCGCTTGTTGACAATGATCTGGGTCCAATGTTTTTCTTTGGAAAAATTTGGTGACAAAGTTCACACACGTAGACAAAATTGGGGAATAAATTGGATAGTTTTATTTATCAGTGCTCCAGATAAGTTATTCAAATGAAATGTTGCAGCTTATTTTACCATTGTCCAATCTCGATCACAATGTACAGCGCCACCATCACTGGCATTTTGATTACAATCTTGAAAATAATTGTATTCCATTACGTGGTCGTTACCCTGTAAATATACAAACAGTGCCATGGGATACAGAAATGGAGATATTTAATGTCTCATCAGTTACAATTTTTATCTCCGATAAAAGGGGTGGTAATTTACAATATTTTGGACATTAAAATTGCGGTGAGGTTTGATCTATATGTACTATAATTCATCGATGACTTTATTTTGGCCTCATAGCCATGGACAATACATACAATACGGTAACATGACGACCGCAATAGCGAGCGGGGCCTTGTAATGTGTGGTGAACATCACGTTGTTACAAAATTAATACCTTTCTTATGGAATTACACCGGTTGCAAATACAAGCTGTAATGGGAATCGTTTACGAGACAGGGTGTGCTGAAAAGGTCCGGTGGACAGTATATCCCTTTCAGCGCTGAGTGTCTAGTGGTGGTATGTAGCAAAATGGACGAGCGATATCTGGTAAAACTAATTATTTTGTTTTGGGATCTAGAAATATAAACATAAAAATGTCAGGCCCCGAGTTTAGACAGCATTCTTAGGCTTAAGTTGAGAATTCACTCAAAATTGTTCGCCTTATTTGAACTAAAATATAGCCCTTTATAAAAAAAATTGTTGTCTTAATATATTAAATACACCAATAAGATTATATGTGCAAAGTTTTGTGTTTCTAGATCAAAGGTATTTTTCATAATTAGTGATTGAAAGAAGTTATGTGTTTCTGGATCAAAGATATTTTTCATAATTAGTGATTGAAATTTGAGAAGCTCGTAACTTAAGTCTGAGGATGCTTTGTGAACTTGGGGCCGGAATGTTAAATGTACTTACGCCCCAAAAAATACATGCGTACGTAGTGTTGTGAATATGGTTATATCTGATGGTATTATGAACGCCTGCATGGCTAACACCCATAGCACCGGTTACACTTACACGACCGACTCTCCATATATGGTTATCTTCAACTAGATTGTTAGACGGTATTAGATTAGTTCGATCACCACCTGGTAAGAAATAATAAAACATTGGAGGTAACACAAACAGAAGGGGGTGGATATGTTGGATTAGATAAATTCCTATTCCGAAACGTCGGTTGAAATAATAGAGCCAACTATATACGATCAAGTGGCATATTATAAATTGTAAGATGGAGTCGTTTCGTTACGGTATAAGGACCCGATGCTGCTATTTTCATTCAAATGGTAATATCTCTATCCCTTTTTTATTGTAAATACTCAATTTGGTGTGAGGAATGCATTCAAACGGTAATATCCCAACCCCTTATTTATTGTAAAAGCGAAACTTTTGTGAGAACGAATAAACTCCAAATTGAGACCGGGGTACTTAACATCTAAACTGAAATCTGCATTGCAAAATCATTTTTAAGGGTAAGAAGATGATTCTACAAAGCGGAGTACAGCCAAATAAAAACTTAGGAACTATTTGCGCGAGGTCCTATAAATATTTTTCATAATGAAGAGCAATTGAAATACAAACATCTGGAATGTTGCAGGATTTAATTTAGTGACTTAAAATATAGTAATTTACATTGCTGTAGGGTTATTTTAGGTTCCCGCCCATATGTACAATATATAAAATCTGAAAATCCGAAGCACACCTGACAAGTGAGAACACGGGTTGGCAAATCTTGAAGATTGTTGTATGGGTCATAAAGGCTACGAACTATTGCCCGACACATCGACTATACTCACAGCCCCTATTTTAATACAGATTGATTTTATGTATTCAGAGATTTACCTTCAATGCTTACACCACCATCACAGTCGTGTACATCGCATTTAGATACAGTAACATTTCTACAATCTCCACGACAACTTATACCAATCCATCCTGGAGTATAAAACAACAACTTAACCCAATCTGGATAAAATAAACAACTTATACCAACCCATCCTGGATATAAAAAAAATTATATCAATCCATCCTCGATAAAATAAACAACCTCTACCAACCCTTCCTCAATTACAAAACATTATAAATGATATCAACCAATTCTGGATAAATAACCGGCAGTTTTGATAAAATAAACATTGAAACTTATATCAAGTCAACCCGGTTTAAGGAACATTTTCATGGTTTAGTGATGGAAATAGGGATTTCGGAGCTTAATAAAATAACACTACAAACACGTAATTTCACTATTTGCTTGATAAAGAACCCTCTTCGAAACGTTGCTTGAAATAAATAAGTAAATTTTATTCCATATATCTACAAAATTTAAAAAATTAAAAACAGTTGACTAACGTACCTGTATTTTTAACTTCTAGATTTCTAAAAGTTACATTATGTGAACTGGTTGCGGAAAATCCAAATGCACGACAGTTTTCAATTGTAAAATCTTCAAAGTTCATATTACTTACGCCATCTTGCAATCTGTAAAAGTTGTCACAATTCTAAAATCCCCAAAATGCATATTACTTACCCAATTTTGCAATCTGTAAAAATAGTAACAATTCTAAAATTTTCAAAATTTACCATCCGGAAAAATAGTTACGCCATTTTGCAATATGGGATAACAGTTGCAATTCAAAAGCACAAAAGCCGGAAAAGTGGTTTATTTTGCAGGGTTTAATAGGACTGTGGTGTTTGTCTTGTTGTTAGAACATTCAACTAATGTGGTCCAAACAAAATCGGGTAAAATATCCTTGCCAGTTAAAATCCGTCACCACTCTTTGCGTTGTACACGTAACCATATAAATCTAATATCACAACAACTGTGGGAAGTTAGCCAATACTGATAATCTCCTTGCCAAATAATGTTACTACATAACATTAAGTACATAATTCCTACGATATACCTACGTGATACAGTTTTCTAACATAGAAGCGTATACAACATCAGATTGTTGTAAAGTACCGGTTGGTGTATTTGGCCAGAGGTAGAGAAATCCAGTTGTTCTATCAATGTAATATTCTCCCTAAAAATATAATCCACAACCTTTAAATTCTAACATTTGTTAAAATTACACGTATACAATGCATGTGGATCAATAGGTTACTATCGTACGGGTCTAATCGATATACGAATTCAGAAACATAACAAAAACAAAGCGATTTCATATGTTAGTCACAAAACTCCATAGTGATTAATTCCTGTTCAATATACGTTTACATAATAGAAAATAAACCACTGTAAAGATCCATGTCGATCTCGATCAAGTTTACAAAGGACGGGTTAACTCTCTAAATAAAAAGGGGCGTATGTGATAAAGGGGGGGGGGGTGTAAATCACCGTATCCAATTGTGTAGTCGAATGATGTACACGGGACCTAAGTTTTTCGTTCCATCCGCATGACTAGACAGCTGTCCTTGCCAGGCTCGTCGTCCTACAACACTGCCAAGGGGAAACCAGGACGGTAATTCTGGATGACCTGGATGATGCAGAGATCGAAAACTCGACCTCCAGGCTGGCACAAGCGTCTTACCCATTTAGCCACAGTGATCCCCTCTCCTATAAGGCCTAGGAGATTGATATGAGGGGTCCCGAAGACAATGGCGACGCCGCGATAGGAATTAATGCATACTAACACTTCACCATTAAGTGAGACCTTCACAGTCCAGCATTTATGCTATACGTGTACTTCGCTATTCAATAAATTTAAACTTTGTGAAATAAAAGTAAGAGTTTACCGGTTGGTCCAGTTCAGAGAGCATATTAAGGACGCGGAAGTAACCTCCCTGTTTATCATATCCTACATCTCTGTTATCAGTTTGAAGATGACCTGACATCAAAATAAATTTGATATGTTACTCTAACAAAAGAATAGAACGAGTTGTCTAGTTGTTAGTGAACTACAATACGTTCATTAACATTAGTGTCGGCATCCCAATCAAGTCTTAACTGATAGGAAATTCAAGACGCTTAAATAGACACACCGTCATTGGGGGTTGATACTGGGGTATATACTAACCACAAAAAACAACACGCTTTGGATTCCGTGTGCACGGGGTAAGCAATAGTTAATACATGTACTTGGCGATAATCGTTTTAGTTTGTATCGATGTGTAAAGCTGTGTTCACACTGCATGCGCATTAAGTGCGAATTCCAGAGACCGGCCTTCGGAATTCGGATTAAAAGCGGTGCTTCACACTACAGTTTATTCGGATTGAATTCAGAATAAAAAGCGCCACACTGAATGCGCAGTGAAGGTCATTCATATCCAAGATGAAAGAAAACGTGTGAGCTCCGGGCTTAAAATCTTTAATTTCAATGACAACTCAAAGCAGTTCATATCGACTACTTAACATACCTGTTCTAAGACCATAGTATGTTTTATTTGTTAATGTTATCATGTGGTTACTTGGGTCTATTTTAGCTACTTCAGCTGATGCATCTGCCCAACCCCAATACCTGGATAAAAAAAGAGCAGCAGCCATTCGCAAGATATATAAACTTCTCAAATAATAAACATACCCCGTTTCCTCCTCAACGCCCGGTACATGTACAATCTATAGAATATTTCAAAAGCCGAGTAGCAGTGAATGGTTTTGAAAGTCAATTATTAATGTGATTAGTCGATTTCAAACTGATATCCCTTCACAATCCAATATAGCATCTCTTCGTGCTCACAGAAATTATCAATGATCAGACATTCTGGTATGCAATAGTTGTAACCGCTCTGTTTTTCAGGCGGTAATAATAATTGACTTTTCTCCTTTGCATTACTTCGAGAATCGTTAAACCATCATTACTGATCAACATTAACAAAGATCTCTATATTAAAATGTTAGCTGGAATCTGCCAAAACTGTGGACGGTGGTATATACCTTTATATTAAGGGGTTCAAACTATTTTGTGCGTGCATTTAAAATTCTTACCAAAATCCATAGACCCAAGGATCCTTTTCATTCATCCAATGAGTATCGCGTGTTGAATTATGTTGAAATCGGAGTCCAAATTGGCCATCAGGAACACCGACAATATTAATATAAAACTGAGAATGGAAAATAATTTTGTTGGCAACAATGATAATCGAGACAAAATTATACCCCACAATATGTCACTAATTCATAAATAAATCATAATCACCTCGTTTATTTATTGGCCTAATAGGGTAGGTACAATCCAAAGGCAGATTGATTTGGCAAATTGAAACCGACTGAATTTTATAAAAATAATGGTGTCAATTGCTAGTATTGGAATTGTTGAAATGAAGGCGAGACAGGGGATATCTTATGGTGTCAATTTTTAGACTTGTTTCTGTATGCAAATTAGACATCTAATTCGCAACGAGAGATCAACTGATACCGTGTAAGGTGGTAGAACATTTTAATAGACCCTGATATGGATAAAATATAAAGTACCTCATTTGGCCATCTTGCTACTCTTAAGGGCGATCCATTTATAAAAACTTCCAATGGTGCCATTCGGTTGGCATGAAGTCCATAAACAGACATGACTCCATAATCTGTAATTCCAGCATCAGGAAGGTGAATCTGTCGAACCTTAAAAATTGGCACAACAAAACACTTTAGAACCTTCTACATTGTAATCTTTCCGAAATTGTATAGAAAATCATAAGCTCTAAGGCAGTGGGTCCCAACATGCTTTCACTCGCGGACCCATTTGGGACAGCTTTACAAACCACGGTTCCACAATCAAACGGAACACTGCAAGGGGTATGGGGTTCCCCTGCATCGGATTTCCTATACTAAGGTCTAAGCAACCAGTCTGAAAACACCCGTGATATATCAACTTATAACGAGATGATCGCAATTTCCATCGGTGTGCTGGATAACCGCACCTGCAATTAATTGCCTGAATACCAACAATTTCATATTCAATTTTGTGTTATTCTTTTTTTATCACGGTCCCATTTGCAGAACAAAGATATGGTGCATAAACACAACAAAAATAATAAATATTTGTATTTAACCTTTGCATGGGCGACTGTTGGTATTACATTCAGTATTGCTGGATCTGTAACTGGTTGAAAGAGACTCGGGTTTATCCGTTTACCACCACTCTGAAACATAACGACGCCATGTTATGGGCCATTTAAGGTAGAAGACAATATGTCCTGAAAAGTGCAGTCTAATTAAAACATCTTTTTTGAGTTGCGTGTCTATTTATTTTTGACCTTAACTATTACATAAAGGGTAAGATTTACCGACGCGTAAATTGGGCTCGTGTAGTGTTTTGATTTCACCTAGTTTATACATACGGGGCTTTGTAAAAGCCGTAAATGGTAGAATTGAGAAAATGCCCTCTGTTGGTCACTATTATTACCCAGTCGTTTCGTACATCTGTCGTCATAATCTAATTACAACCCCTCATTTCCTGTTCTCCGTTGACCCCCCCCCCCTTTAAAGTAGTAGTAGTAGTAGTCGCAGTGACAGATGACATAATGCCACGATAAATCATCATTCAGAACAGACGAAATTTAAAAACTCCGAAATATCTCGGGAGTCCTACCCTCCATGTAGCAATTAAGTGAAAGACAACCAGTGTCTCAAACAGTATGCAACCATACAACATCCAGAAATGAAACCAAAAAACTGTTTAGAATATGGATTTGAAAACGTTCTAGTTTAAGCCAAGCCTCCGAGACATATCGGTCAAGTTTTGACTTAAGCGATCATGTCCGTCATATACTATTCAAAAGAAGTAGGGGATATCTGATTTTTGGGGCATAATACTAAAATATGCAAATGACTACGAAAAAAGTCACCATAGAACCTAACGGAAAACACATTTCCAGTTACATGTGACGCCCAAACGCACCAATAGCTACCGCATGGAGTGCAGGGGATGTTTGGGATCATCATGGGGGTCCAACCCAAGATTTGCACGACTCTGACTCCTTCGCGCCCGACGTCCTCTCGTGATCCCTTATTTGAGAGATCATCTCATTCAGGCAAGACGTCGGTGGTGTAAGGATCGTCAACACTGGGGTAATCGACGCTGGAGAAATGTGATGTTGTCAGATGAGTCAAGGTTCACTGTTGATATTTTGGACAGACGTAGGAGGGTGTGGCGTCGTCGAAACGAGCGCTTCCAAGACGTTAACGTCATCAGACATGATCGATTTGGGGATGGTTCTGTTATTGTGTGGGGAGGCATCACTGTTGCTGGAGAACGGCTTTACGTGTTGTTGCAGGGCGTGTTACAGGCCAGTACTACCGGGACAACATCTTGGCAGTCAATGTTGTGCCGTTCGCACGACGTCATGGCCGCCGTTTTATCTTCCAGGATGACGAAAGATGTCACAGGGCCAGGATCGTTACAAATTACCTCCAACAACAGAACATCACCACATTACCTTGGCTATTACTGAGTCCCTACCTCTCCCCCATCGATCATGTCTGGGACACGCTTGGACAGAGGTTATGTCAACGTCAATAACGTCCTGCCAATGTCCAAGAACTTGCTGCTGCGTTGCAACAGGAATTGGACAATCTGGACCAAAATGACCTTAGACGTCTCATTAGGAGTATGCCACGTCGGATCAATGCTTGTTTGGCAAACAGAGGAGGATTTACCCGTTACTGACTTTGTTGTGATGCTGTTTCACCCCGGGTATCATTTTACCCTTATAATGGTCAGTCTGTGCCTTACTTAGTCTAACGATCATTTGGAATAAATCGATGAATGTGAACTTCATTTCATTTTGTCATCTGTTTCTTCGTCAGTTTCATTAGGTGACTTTAATAACACTTAAAAATCAAATATCCCCTCCTTTTGAATAGTATATATTGCCGAGTTGCATATAACGAATGTTTTTTATTGTTTATATGTACTGATTCTACTTACCACATGAACTTCTTGGTGCTGGTAAGATCTGAAGGTGACAGATGGTGTATGGGTATGATTAAAATATAAGGTAGATTGCAAGTCATAATAACCTTGCATTAATTCTACAATAACTTCTGAAATATAGTATTGGTAGATTGGCGTTTGAAAGAGTATAAGGTAGGCCAACAATCTTTACATGGATTCTACAATAACTTGGACAAGATTATAAGGTAGTTTGGAAGTTAATCTAAGATAATTCCGGAAAGATTATTAGGTAGAATGAGGCAAAAACATCTACGGTAACATTGCAAAGATTATAAGGTAACTTGGGGGTTAAAAACTTCTGAAAGATTATTATAAGAATGAAGGTTACAGGCATTCGAATCTACAAATCTACAATATCGTCTAAAGGTTACAAATCCTTACAATAATACAATATCTTCTGAAAGACAATAAGGTAGCCTGGAGGATAATCGACATAAAGAATATACGGTAGAATAAATCACAGATTCTTACAGTAACTCTACAATACCTTCTAAAAGATAGTAAGGTAGATTACAAAAAATCACAAATCCAAACATTAATTTTACAAAAGCTTCTGAAAGATATAACACATGCAGTTGGCCATCATTTCAAGTTTATTAAATGCACAAATAGAATCTGGTTTACAATTTGGTAAAGAGATTGTTTCGGTGATTCTGTCACTAATAAATGGTCATGTTTTCTATTGTTACTTGTGCGATGCGCGCAAGCCGGGTATAGCGCGAACAGCGGTGTATTCCAGCCGCGGTGTATTTTGTTACATGCACGCCAATGTTCACATGGTTAGACCTCTAGGTCAAAATATGCCAGGGCCGTATGCGTAGGATTTTAAAATAAAGGCGGGGGTACACCATAGTGGTGGTGGGGAGGGAAATATAATGCCCGAGTTAAAATTTAGACTGCTGCAAATGCGTTTCCCAAGCACTTGGAGATGCAATCAAAGTCGCTAGCAAGTGATCCCGTGTGCCAATTCCGGTGGCGCTATATCTCATTTTGATGTTAAACACACCAAAATGGGAAACTTCTCGTCCTCTTAGCTAGAACTAGCCCGAAACACAAATGAGGCTATGTGGATAGGGCGAGAACCTCTAATAATGCCATCGGCGCCACCAAAGGCCGATAAGGCCCTATCAAATGTCGATAGGGCAACCAAACGAACGCTCTTATATCATGTGGTTGGACGGAGCTGACCCAGAAAGGGGTAATAGGATGGGCATTTCGCCTTTACTCCGCCCTCAGGGAATGTGGAAAAATAATGCTGCTGGAAACACGTTTTTCTGCCACTCTGGTGATATCTAAAAATCAATTTTCTGTTTTATATGGTCGATTTTTTCAGGTCTTGCGTTTTGTCCCATATGTAATAAAATACTCTTTAACTGTCATCAAATTAAACATCATTTAGCTGCTTGGAATTTTATGACCTCAGCTGTTTTTTGATAATATATATATATATATACGTGCAGCGATTATTCGACAGTTCTACCGTGCCAAACGGATAAGTATCGCCAGATACCGCAGTTATTCCTCTACAGCTAAGTGTGACCCGCAAATTATCCTTATGTCTTCCGTGCTCATTCCCACTTGTTCCTCAATTTCTCCGTGATTCTTTTACCGCAGCTCTGCCGTCGAGGTAGAAATATCTATAAACGGAATGCCTGCGGTATACATGCGGACAACTTGCGGCAAATACGTTTGTATACGGAATAATAGCGGAAGACTCTCGGATCTATCCCGGTTGAATTGCGGAAGAGCACCGAAAATTTGTCCGCAAACGATATTTAAAGGAAAGTTCGCGTCACAATTTGGGCTCGCAAAAGTCTGTGGACGACGAGGAATGACTACGGATTCACTGCGCTTCGTAACGGAGCCATACGGAGTGAGAGGAAAGACTTACGGATTTCTTTCCTCAAGTCGTCCGTGGCCCAGTGAAATGGGGGTATTATGCATACGACTATAATAAAGACGGGTTGAGAGGAAGGAGGAGAGACGCAGACGACAGAAAAGCACAGACCGGCGTGTGGACTCACCCGAGTTCAGCCGCTGTCTTGACAGAGGGACAGAATGGTGGATTTAATACAGCTATATGTGTTCCTGTCGTCGTCTAGTTCCTGTGTAGTTAAAGATCCCGCATTGTGGTTGTATGTATGTAATGAATGAATGAAATGGGGTTTAACGTCCTACTATAATGCACCTAACCTGGGCTAATCGAAGACGGGTCTGTTCTATATACCTGGGCCCGGTTCCTAGAAAATTCTTAAAGTAAGCACAAAGTCATACTTCACTTTTACTTACGTAAGAATCTTATAAAAATACCGTCCCTAGAAAATTCCCAAGACCATTCTTACGTAAGCACAAGTCAAGTACAAGTCTAAGCACATTGTGACTGGTAAAGCTTACCATACACTTAGACTACGATGCTCTTTAACGTTATAAAATAACTTTGGTATGCGAATTACGTCATAAATTTGTCGTCTGCTTCATTGTGGTTGATTTTGATTGACATGTCCCCTGTATAGGCCTACATAATTATAAAATGTGCCAAAATATATTTTAAAAAAACGCAGACACATAGGCCTTCAAAGTAACTGAATAATTGTGAGAGCGCCTGATCAGCCTGTGTGTTTGTAGCCTATTGTTTACTAATTGGCAAATACATAAATTGGTTTCAAGGTAGACCTATAAGGCCCTAGATGCAAAATTTTCTATAGCATTCTTAATTTCTTTTTGAGAAGAATTTTCCCTGTCTTGTAATTGTCTCTTTGGTATCAAAAGGTGTCGGAAATGCCGTCGAATAACTCTACGGTCAGCCATCTTTTTGAAGCAGAAACAGACTTAAGGTTGGTAAGCAAGCCCTATACCTTGCTTGGGACTTGTGCTTTGACTGGCTATGTTTAAGAACGAAGTTGTGCTTAAGTTTTTTCTCGGAACGCATAATAACGTTCTTGTGCTTACAATGAAGTCTACTTAAAATCGAAGCACAAGGCCGTTCTTAAGAATTTTCTGGGAACACAAAATAAGGTAAGTTTACTTAAATGCAAAGTCGACTAAAATCTAAGCATAAGAACGTGCTTAAGAATTTTCTAGGAATCGGGCCCAGATGTAAATAAATCGTATATTTACTAAACTGATCTCTATTATCACTAAAGGATAGTGTTAAACCTACGCATGTAATTTATTGAAATAAAAAAGAATCACACGTTAGTTCCGAAATTATCTAGTTTATGTCAAGTGCGAGTTTATTCCCTTGCTTACTTAAAACAAAACACAATACAGCATAGACACACAAAAACCTTTTATATCTAAACCCTACACACATCATGGTCACATATGTCGATATACATTTACCATGGACCTTATAATCGAGTGTAATGCATTAGAGTGCGTGATTCTGTTTGCTGATGTACTTAGTCACGACTGTTGTGTAGCTCAGTATAATATTATTTCATGGATCTTTAGTGTTCTAACAGTATATTCTGGCGTCTACATCTAATATAAATTCCAAATAAATTATATAAGCTGATATAAATTCAAACGTTTATTATTATAGAGACGTTTAAAAATTACATATAATGAATATAACATATCTAAACAATATGATGTGAGTAATTAACGGTGTATTACGATTCACGATACATTGTACATTATAATTACCATATTACAATTCGAAATACATTTAATATCGTTTATGTCTGGCATTGTTATGTGACGTGCGATATTGAACGTATGTGCATAGCTGTTTATGAAATGGAAGGGTGGGATGGCTGAATGGTTAGCGTTCGCGCGCTGTATCGTAAAGGCTGTCAGTGAGTTAACTGGCGTGATTTTGAATCCCCGGGTGACGTGGCAAGGAGTAGGGTAGGTAGCCTGTCAAACCTCGTGGGTTGTCTACGGGTCCTCCGGTTACCTCCCACTGCTAAAGACCCATACGCGCAAGCGAATTATTGAAATAAAAGTTAACCATATGTTAGTCCCGAAATGAAATTTTTTATATCATATTATGTAATTCTTGATATAATATTTCACATACCATTTGTAACTGGCAATCTCTAGCGTCTGGTTATTCCAGTCTACATCGAGAGTATTTATTGCGCATGCTCTCCACATAAAAATACGCCATCACCTTTTGACATGACTTGTGGAATATGCATAGCATCGTTGTTATTCGAGTCCCTTATTACAAATGGAACCGAAACGCATTATGGTACACGATTCGTGTACCAATGGTAAAATGTTTATTTTATCTTAAATATTGGATATCAGAAGCTCATCTTTTCCCGGTATGATCGCAACATCAATGTTGATTTAAATTGACTAATAATTCTTGTTTTCAATGTCGAAGATTTTGTATAATATTGAGTTAGAGACTTTGAAAAATTTAAACAATTATTTTGAACAAACATATACTGTAACATATCCATAAGATACTATTCATTAATATGACGCTTAAAACATACTCATACACAGGGTTTATATGGTTGTATAACGTAAAGTTAATATTATTGCTGACATGAATTATATATTATCACTATCTTATCTCAAGTTAACCTTTATATAAGGTGTTTATTTTGTTGACCACATAAACTGTTTGTTGACCCACTAAGCTGTTTGTTGAAGACCAACCCTGGCTTATATAAAGCAAATTGGATACGAATCGAAAACAGTATGACGGCTACCCAGACCTTGTTGCTGGTTGCGAAGGGCCTCCACGTCAGTTCAAGCTTCAGATCCCGAAAAAGTAGGGCCGATACTGAATACATATACACAATATTGTTCTTCGGTTTACATATGTCCATATTCGACAGCTTTTTCAAGGACTGGTTAATATAATTTCAACACATAGATCATTGCTATGATAGATGCGTAATTGTCCTTTAATAATGTTTACTATTATCACCTGATAGTTAAACTATCACTTGTTAAACACTTTCCAAATATAATTTTAACACAGAGATCATTGCTACGATAGATGCGTAATTGTCCTTTAATAATGTTTGCTAATAACTTTATAATTTTGATATAATTTACGCGTGGTATTTGAACATAATTACTTAAGTGTGTTTAAACGAATTTAGATGCAGCACAAAACCTTTTCTGTAAATTATTCAATTCCTCAAAGAAGCGCAAACCTCATAAGGAACTGGTACACTACTAAGTCCAAAAATACTGTCCATCGAATATTTCTCAATGTGAGCTGGTTTGGTTAATACAGAGTTCTGAAATATTCCAGTTATAAATAAAAACAGTTCCATTCTGGCCAAACCCTCGCCCACGCATTTTCGTCTCCCCCATGAGAATGGATTAAAATTGCCAGCCAAAAGTGTATCCAATTGTCCCGCTTGATCAAGATAACGTTCCGGGCGAAAATTAAATGGGTCACCCCACAACTCTTTATCGTGACTTATTGTGTACAGGTTGATAAACACAGCAGTACCTTTAGGAATTGTGTAGCCGTTCAACTGGGTATCTATGGTCGTTGCATGTGGTATTGAAAGTGGGGAAATGTCGGCAAACCGCGATATCTCATGTATAGTGGCCATGCAGTACGGCATCTTTGTCCTGTCTTCTAGTCTAGGTTGGCGATTACCTAGAACATCGTCAATCTCTGCATGAAGCTTTCTTTGGGCCTCTGGGTTAGCTGTTAGGAGTAATAATCCCCAGTTCAAAGTTGCTGATACTGTATCAAATCCAGCTCCAGTGAAATCGTCAAGCGTTTGAAAAATTCTTTCGGGCGTTAAAACGGAGTTGGGATCTTCTTCGGCCGCTTTTGCAGCTGTAGTGAAGCCATCTGCAAGATGTCGCATATGAGAAGGCGAATAAGACTTTAAAGAGTCCGCATACTTTGCACTCCTGACGGCGGTTATGTTTTTTCTTAACCGAAGAAAAGTCGAGATCTTCTCGGGCATGACAAATCTCAACCAAGGCATCACATTAACCGGATTTCCGGATGCCGCAAACTTCGCAAACTCTTTGGAATTTTCAAGAAAAGTGTTGAAATTGCCTTCTTCGCGAATATTGGTGTGGGCCCCGTAGCATACTTGATAAATAAAGCTTCCTACACTAGCATATATTATTTCGCCTGGAAAGAATGGTTTACCATTCTGATTATTGAATTCTGAAACTGCTATTTTCGCTTCATCAAATATCATTTCCTCTATGGAATTCCTTCGAGCATTGGAAAAGAGATGCAAGCAGTTGTAGGCGATTTTTTTGTGAAGTATAGTGGAATGGTCAAAATGTCCAAAGGTTAATGTATCGTTTCCTATCAAAGTAGTGGTGTAAAAGTTTGGTCTTCCAGCAAACTCGTCTCCTCGTTTCACCAAAACCTCTTTAATCAATTCTTTACCACTGATGACAATTACCGGAAAACTTCCCATCTGGATACTGAAGATGTCGCCGTATTTTTCCCGAAGCTTAGCGAATGTCAAGTGAGGATGCGTACCAAAGTAAGGCAGGTATCCTAGTAAAGGAACCCCTCGAGGACCGGGAGGCCAATTGTCTTTCCACACCATGTTGAATAATACTTTTGCACCGATCAGTGTTGTGAGAAATATACCCAATGTAGCTGCCGTCCCGTCTGTCGTGCCCTTGAGATACGATGTTATATCCGGGAGCACCATGGTTAGATTTCAACTTTATATCCCTTCGTTATTAATATTCGCATATCTACTCCATCGACTGACACGACGTATTGTGGACGCGTCCCATCAGGCGAGACATATTATAGATATAAATAATGCAGGTATATATACATGTATACGGAGGCCTTTTACGGCAACTTAACTATCGAGGACTAAGTGCGAGCAGGCGATGAAACAGGGCGACAAATCGATGGAAACAGTACGAGAGTGCGACACATCAGATTTGAATATACCGTAAATAATTAAACTAACAGACAACACCATGTATAAAAATGGCTGACAAGTGTATTCACAGAATGTCTTTGAAGTCTATTTAATTTAAACCAGTTTCCTAAAACGAACTAAAAAACATTTTCAAAAAAGTATACTTTAGCACTGGATTTGCATCACAACTGCACTTTCTCCTTGTTTTTTGATATTCAGACTTGACTTTCAAAAAGATGTATACTTGAATAATGTCTTCAATCTAAAGATATCATAAATGAGCACGCTAGCTGACCAGTGGGTTTACATTAAAATTGCACTTTCTCCTTGTGTATATATATTGGCGAATAATGAAAAAGAGTAACTTGCTTTTCGATATTTAAACTTAAACCTCAAAAAAGCAGATATATGGTACCTTAACTTCAGAATATCCCCAAAACACTGTTTGTCAATCAAGAAAATCATTAATGTGGATGGCTGATACTAGAGTCACATAATAAAATGACCGCAATAGGCTTCCATAGTTATAGATATATCTACTAGTATATTCGCCTTTGTATGGAGGCAGACCACCATTAAATTTCACACTACAAATTGTAGTTCGTCTATTTATAGCAATTCTCTCTCCTTCTCTTTTCTCCCCCTTTGCATGGACATTTTTGCTGATTTGTTGGTCTAGAATGGAAGAAGAGGGTTTGAATTAATATTTTCTGCCAGGTTTTGGTAAATATTCATGATTTTGGGCGGAAGGATAACTGAGTTATCAGGTTGGCTACGGTGATAAGTACGGCAACTAGTTACATGTTTTGGGTATGCTTCTTCAAGTTGGTGTATCTCAAAATTTTGGTGGTCAACCTGATACAAATTTGAGTGCAAAGATATGGTCATTTGTTCCTCTGTCTATAGTGAAAAGCATTCAGCTCAACGAAAATTTGGGGGAATGTTGGAGGTCGGCAAAGAGGCCAGAATTAACATTGAGGTCAATGGGGAAATTAATGGTGGTCTGCCTCCTATATGTCAACAATCTGACAGTGGACGAAAGGCCTGAATTTGATGATATGATCTCTAAATTGCCAGGAAATGTGATATATGACATTTTGATAATAAAAAAAGGGAAATGGTAAAATTTCAAAAATATTTGACAAATTTGTGAGGAAATTTTGTGATTTTAGTCCAAATTTGGTGATTTTCAGTGTTTATTTACTTTTGAAAATTAGTGGAAAATATTTTAATGTATAATTTTTACTTTTTATGCACCATAAATGTTAGACGGGAAGAAAGTACAATAATTTCACTGAATTTTGCCTAAAAATCATGAAAATTTGCCTGAAAATCTACAGATTACCCCCAACACTGTTGTCAAAATTTTAGTTATTCATCTGTTGTAAAATGCAACAAATTGTGTTGCATGGTTTTATTTCCTTTGTTAAATAACTTGGAAAGGATCCATGTGTTTGTCAGATATTGAAAAAGTATCCATGTGTTTGTCATAAATCTAAAAATTAAGAAATTTAGTCTAATTATGTACTGCTGAGGTATGTTAGAATTTCCAAACCACGAGTGCAGTGCATTTTGCTGCTGTGTTCCTCTGACTTAACACAATTTTAATCTTTTAAAACCTGAAATTGTTGCATTTCCCTTCTCGAGAAAATAAAATCTATGTGTTTGCAGCGAAATTTCTCTGTCTTCATTTCATTCAGACTGGCTCACCCTCCCCACCCCACCCCTTTTCTGGAACATGATATTTGGATATCCAATTGAACATATATTGACTCCAAATTTACAGTAATTGGATTTTGTGCTTGAATTGTAACCAGGCATTTTATTTTCCACAAACAAATAGTTACATATAAGATTTCAAGGATTTCTAAGACTTTTTGTTTATGGCCAAACATGTAATCCTATGACAGTTTTTCCAAATGAGTCCACACCCCAAAATTGATGTGTTGTAGATTTGTCTTTTGCAGCTTAATGTTTTACATTTTGGGTATAAATCTATTATTTGTGGTGATCTTTTAAAATGTGGCACTTGCAGAACAATAAAATGTTAATTATTAGTGTTTTCATACTCCTTTTATGCTAAGAATTATGTCAAAACTCCCCATTTCCACCTCATTTTGTCAGGAATTTGATTGGAAAATTAAAACAACATGTTTCCACAAAATTTTTACACTATGTAATTTCAAGGATACCTCTGATTGTTAAAATTATTTAAATGCTGAAATATTCCCATTTTTTGAGAAAAAAAAAGTGTTTTGTGACCTTTTTATTAGAGTGGCTGGTTATCCCCTGAATACAGCATTTCTTTCACATTTATGAATCCATATTTTAAAAAATGATTCATACTTCTTACAAGTACATGTGTTTGTGTGTATGTATACAAGCCAGGGATAGAAGAGCATGGATATTAGCCATATTCCATCAACAGTATTACTTATGTGGACACAAGTTGGATTTGGTACCACAGCAACATTTTTCGGGGGTGGGCTTACAAGTTTCATTATAGTTCCATACAGTTACCTTCAATGCAACCAATTTGCAGCTGTTTTTCTTTAAGATTGGCCAAGGTTTCTTGAAATAAATGCCTTTCACCTCAGACTTTCCAAGAAATAGGGAAATATTGGCATTTTGAGACATACAAAGTGTAAAAAATGGGCCATTTTGTAGAAAAAGGTAAAAAAAAATACAATTTTTGAAAAATATTCCAATATTTTGAATATTTTTGATGGGACTTGTTTTAAACTCTTTAAATCTTTTTGCAGAACTTACATTTTGACAAAATTAACAAAGAATCTTCAATTCTAGAACAGAAGGCCCATGGGCATGACCTGCAACCTGGTATACAAAACAGTACATAACTTTAGAGGGACACCATTTCTTCTGTAATTTTTTTTTTAAAGTCTGTATTATAATAATTTTGAAAAAATAAATGTGAAGCTATAAAGAAAAGAATTTTGATGATATATGAACATTTAAAACCATATAGGAGGCAGACCACCATTAAATTTCACACTCTCGTAGTTCGTCTATTTATAGCAATTCTCTCTCCTTCTCTTTTCTCCCCCTTTGCATGGACATTTTTGCTGATTTGTTGGTCTAGAATGGAAGAAGAGGGTTTGAATTAATATTTTCTGCCAGGTTTTGGTAAATATTCATGATTTTGAGGCGGAAGGATAACTGAGTTATCAGGTTGGCTACGGTGATAAGTACGGCAACTAGTTACATGTTTTGGGTATGCTTCTTCAAGTTGGTGTATCTCAAAATTTTGGTGGTCAACCTGATACAAATTTGAGTGCAAAGATATGGTCATTTGTTCCTCTGTCTATAGTGAAAAGCATTCAGCTCAACGAAAATTTGGGGGAATGTTGGAGGTCGGCAAAGAGGCCAGAATTAACATTGAAGTCAATGGGGAAATTAATGGTGGTCTGCCTCCGTATGTGTAATAGTACATGTAGAAGTCTCACTTCAATACCTAAGGTAACTTCACGGGTCGTTAGCTATTTAGTTTTATATGTCTCCTTCCATAAATATAAACATTCAAAAATGAAAAACATCTGAAATTACAACTAGCATATTAACTCACAACACTTTACAGTTTACATAGTAGCTAGGTTACCATATCCATTTTAAAATTTACAGAATATAACTGAACAGAAATTACAATAATCAAAATTCAAATATAAAATATATTGTTTACGTAGGGATAAATCCACCTGATCGTATAATTAAGTAATTGGAGACCTGTGATTTCAATTATATGATATGGATGGGAAAATAGACAGAATAGTTTTGTGTGATTATATTACGCTGACATGTATTGAAGGGGACATCTCAATGTGCCCCCTGCTATTGTTCTCATGGGGGGATTAATCAAGCAAGGAGATTATCGAATACAATGGTGTTAAAAGTATAGTCGTTTTTTTTAAACTACTAGGTTTAAACTAATCAACAAATTTATTCACAATAAATTACATAAAAGTAACAAGAAATACATGTATCAAACATCACTGAATGTGATATGGCTCCAGTATCTTCAATTTCACTTTTACTCCATTTAACAGCTCGATTTTAGACCCTTAATTTTTTTGTCAGTAAAAAAATAGTTTCGGGCACATTTTGAAAGATATAATGTTATTTGGGGTGGCAACTGTCCTTATATAATGATACTGAGTTTCTGATCATATATTTGATTGATTTATGAGTACTTTCTGAATGAAAGGTAGGTGAATAATATTTAATACTCGCTTGAATTTAACTTTTATAATTTAATCGTTAAAATAATCTTAATCTTAAGTAGATGAACAGTACTAATAAGGATACAGTCTTTAATCCTTTGTTTACTTATATTTTTACGGGGTGTTCTCATCCAGCTCAAAATATTGATTAGGGGGATTAAGGGTTTAGGGCTGGGGGATTATCGTCTGTATCTGAAATGTGTTCACCTAATTAGATATGGATTAACCGTTTAATAAGTGTCATGTAAACTGTGTTTAATAAGTCTCATGTGAACTGTTTTTATGAGTGATTTTTTACAAAGTAATGAATCAATTTGGTTCAATAACTGGGAACTGTGTTTAATAAGTCTCATGTGGACTGTAGAGGACTGGCACAGCAAATTAAATAAGCTTGTTGGCCATCCCCATCCAAATATCTAAAAACTAGTTACTGTGCTGAAAAGAGAGCAGACGCTGACTGAAATAAGAATTTTACAGCACAGTGCTAACGGCATTTCCAGACCAAAGAAGAAAGCCTATCGTCAACTAGTAGAGAGACTTCAAGCATTAAAAGATCAGTTCCAAAATGGTCAAAGAGACATCATGCTTTATGTAGATGCGGTATCCCATCTTGTCCATTCAGACAAAAAAGAATGAAATGTTGATGGACATTGTTAATGTTATTAATTTTAATGTTATGAAAAGGTCGTTTACTTGCCCATAATGAAATATATAATTTTAATGTTGATGCTCATTTCATAGTGTTATTTAGTTATTTATTTCTTATATTAAATTTTTTCATTTACATTAAAAGTAATAGAATAAACATGTTTTATATAATAAATATTGAATAATACATTATCAAGTGAATTTGTTTTAATATTAGGTTTAACCTTATGAAATAAACAGTGCCCAATGTGAAACAGACTACAGCTAATCCTTCTTTAGAAATTCCAATTAACACCTGAGTCACGCTAACATGTTTATTTAAGTTTTGAGCTGGGTGAGAATGAACCATTTTTACACCCCTACCCTATAGCGCCAGTTGATTGGGAGTCACAGTGAGATTAAATCGTATTAAATATTATCATCACTGTCATATCTCCAGTTAATCACCGTCAGATGACAATGTAGACTAAAGATACGTAACACTAGGGATGATTTCTAAGTCTAGTAATCGAACGACGAGTGTTAATAGATATCCAATCCGAACATAAACTGATAGATTTCAGAATTGTATTTATAAGAATACGTATCTGATATCTAATCAAGACATGCTTACTTTTATATAATTTAGTTACTTAAAGGACCTAAGTCCGTAACTCAAAATCCTCCAAAATCTTCGACATCGAAAACACGAATTATTGGTCAATTTAAATCAACATTGATGATGTAAACTTACCAGGAAATGATGAGCTTCTGATATCCGATATTTAAGATAAAATAATTTTTCTAACATTGGTACACGAATCGTGTACCATATTGCGCTCCGGTCCTAGTTTTATTGAGAGACTCGAGGGACGAGGCTAGACACATTGCACTGTATCACACTGCATATGTGGACTGGAATAACCAGGCGCTAAAAAAATGCACTGGGTTGAGACTGAATGGCTTGTTTCGCCGAACATAACTGATTTGAAATTGGAGTAAAACGGAAAGCATTTAATGTAAATCAGTTTATATACATTCATATTACAGTATTATATGAGTTTCGACCCACTTTTGTTAATTTCTGGATCCCAAATGTTAGCGATTTAGCTCCTTTAAACTGATCCTTGAACTTAGTGTATCAACAGTTATACAATTTCTGGGCCAAAAATAAAGGGGTCCATACACGCTCAATAAATCCGTCAATATTATTTAGCCAATATATTGACTAAGTATATTGACTCAATAATATTGACAGGAATTGTACACACAGTGTTCAATATTTCTATCAATTTGGTCATTTTTCAAAACGGATGTTGAAGATGGAATGAAAATATTGAAGCAATTATTGACAGATTTTCCACACACGATCAATATTGCCATTCAATAAATTCACCGTATTTCAATATATTGATGAATCATTGACAATATTTACATCAATATAGCCCACACACGTTCAATAATATTGAGTCAACATATTGGGCCAATAATATTGACGGAATTATTGAACGTGTATGGGCCCCTTTAGATATACATTGAACTCAACCTTGAACTCACAATGTCACAGATAGATTAACCCTTGTTGGGTTGTTGACCCAATTAACTGGTTTCTTTTCGAGCGGTACCTCACGGATGAAATCATACGACCGTCCCTTTCCACGCTAACCAACCTCGGTTATGATACACTTTTTTTTATTTTAGTGAAATATGCAGTGAAATTTAAGAAAAACAATTTATTTCTACACGGAACAATATATGGTAAAATTCCAACTAACTCTGCATGGGTTCCAACAAATTGTTTTAATTCAGTCTTTTAACCATGCGTATATTTTCAATCAAAACCACTTATCATTTTATTACTCTTAATTACAAGATAAGTACAATTAATATGCATATACACTAATAGCATAACAATCTGAGGGGTTAGATGGCCGAATGGTTAGCACGCGCGTGCTGTATCATAAAGTCTGTCATTGAGTCACCTGGCGTGGTTTCGAATCCCCGGTTGTACGTTGCAAGGAGTGGGGTCGCCTGTCCAACCTCGTGGGTTTTCCTCGGGTCCTCTGGTTTCCTCCCACTGCTACAGACCCCTATGCGCGAATTGTTGAAACACAATTAAAAACCATGTTAGTTCCAAAATGACCTAGTTTGTGACGAGTGGACATTAAACCCCATTTCTATCTCGCACTTAATCATTCTCTGATTTGGTTTTAAAAGACATAGGTCGACTTTCCCCGGGGCGAGAGCACACACAATGTTAAAGATGCATTATGTAATATTTGGACAAATGAGAGCAATTATATTCGAAGCGCTTATACCAACCCGATACTGATAACGAATAAACTTGCACCTCCCTGTTAACTAATCTGTTAATAGGCTGTAATACCAAGTCTGACACGCAAACTGGGGATATTTCGTATTTCATCAATAGTATAACATCATCATCTACGTACCTTTTGCTTGATAGTTTGCCAGTGTATCTCGGGCTTTGTGCAGTGTCTTGTAAGGATGCAAGGAAGATAACCTGTGGGAATAACATATCATTGAAAACATGGCACGTGCCAAAATTATATGGAAACATATAGCTGCAATATGGGACAAAAGAACCTTCATATAAAATTTTAACATGCTTTAGTTATGTAAACTTACCCTGTATTGGAATCGGAGCCTGTAGGACTTACATAAAGATGAACTGTTTCACTAACAATTCCCGAAATTATACACAGTAAAACAATAGCAGAAAACATAATTACTAAATTACAAGCAGTACCAGATATAGTGTGCAAAAAGTCAAGATCATTTTACAATGCGAATACATTATCAATTATTATCTTTGAAGAATTGCTGGGTTGCAAAGTGATAAGATACTGGGACTTTTTTCTGACCCAGATTTACCGAGATTCTAGCGATAATATAATGTTCTACTTCTCTAGTACCTGCACACTGTAAATTACAATAACATAATGATGTACTTCTCTAGTACCTGCACCCCGTTGATTACAATAACATAATGATGTATTTCTCTAGCACCTGAACACTGTTGACTATTGTAACACAGTGATCTATTTCTCTAATACTTGCACCCTGTTGATTACAATAACATAATGATCTATTTCTCTAACACTTGAACACTGTCATATTCCTGAAGCAACGGCCCGAGAAATCCCTCTCTGGCCATTGCTGGATTCGCTTCAGATTCTTGAACTTTTAAGTAAGTGTGTCTATTCTTCTCGTTCAATCAAATCTACCACTTACGTACAGTAACATGACAGTCCGTCGTTAGGATCTTCCTTAATATTTTGGACAAAGATTTAAGGTATTAAAAACGTTGAAAGTCTGTTCGTTACCATACAGTAGTGTTACTTTACGTCAATACCGATAGCCTTGTTTGTCACGCAATTAGTTTTGCTGCAATATCCTGCTATGCGCTGGTTAATATAGCATAAAAAAACGCGCAGCCATGACGTAACGTTATGTAAACACAGTTGCCCTAATTAAACGTCCTGTTTTAATAGGACCACTGACCAGTTATAATTAGTGACAATAATACCCACTCAGTCCAGCAGGGAGTAGTAGGATTAGCTCTAATCAAACGGATCACTGCGAAGAGGATGGAACACTGTTGACTATTGTAACACAGTAATCTATTTCTCTAGTACCTAAACCCCGTTGGTTACAATAACGTAATAATTTGTTTATCTAGTACCTCTAGGACATGAACACTGTTGAATGCAATAACATAATGATGTATTTCTCTAGTACCTAAACCCCGTTGATTACAATAACGTAATAATTTGTTTCTCTAGTACCTCTAGGACATGAACACTGTTGAATGCAATAACATAATGATCTATTTATGTGGATTGATAATGTTACATTACAATAATATAATAGGGATTCATCTCGTCCGAGTCTGAACACAGATTACAATATTTCTTAAAAATGTTTCTCTAAAGTCTGATTATCTCTATCACTACCACTGCCTAAATACTATGGCTGCTTACAAACAGAGATAAAATATGGATCTAAACTGTCTGAACACCATGGATCCCAAACATTACAATGATACCATAAAGATCTAAACTGTCTGAACACCATGGATTCCAAACTTTACAATGATACCACACAGATCTAGATACTGAAAACCATGGATCCCAAACATTACAATGATACCATAAAGATCTAGATACTGAACACCATGGATCCAAAACATTACAATGATACCACACAGATCTAGATACTGAACACAATGGATCCAAAACATTACAATGATACCATAACGATCTAGATACTGAACACCATGGATTCCAAACTTTACAATGATACCACACAGATCTAGATACTGAACACCATGGATCCCAAACATTACAATGATACCATAAAGATCTAGATACTGAACACCATGGATTCCAAACTTTACAATGATACCACACAGATCTAGATACTGAACACCATGGATCCCAAACATTACAATGATACCATAAAGATCTAGATTCTGAACACCATGGATTCCAAACCTTACAAAGATACCACACAGATCTAGATACTGAACACCATGGATTACAAACTTTACAATGATACCATACAGATCTAGATACTGAACACCATGGATTACAAATTTTACAATGATACCATACATATTTAGATACTGAACACCAAATTTACAGTGATAACATAAAGGTCTAGATACTGAACACCATGGATTACAAACTTTACAATGATACCATAAAGATCTAAATAATGAACACCATGGATTCCAAACATTACAATGATACCATAAAGATCTAGATACTGAACACCATAGATTCCAAACTTTACAGTGATATCATAAAGATCTATATACTGAACACCATGGATTACAAACATTACAATGATACCATAAAGATCTAGATAATAAACACCATGGATTCCAAACTTTACAATGATACCACATAGATCTAGATACTGAACACCATGGATTACAAACTTTACAATGATACCATACAGATCTAGATACTGAACACCATGGATTACAAACTTTACAGTGATAACATAAAGATCTAGATAATAAACACCATGGATTCCAAACTTTACAGTGATAACATAAAGATCTAGATACTGAACAGTATGGATTACAAACTTTACAGTGCACGTAAAAGAACCCTTGGCAGTTGGAATTTAGTTGATGCCCGGGCAAAATTTCCCTCATAGCACACTGTATGGCGTATGCCCGTCTTCAATTAGCCCGGGTTAGGTGCTTAAGCGTTGGCCGTTAAACCCCATTTCATTCATTCATTCCATAAAGATCAAGATACTGAACACTATGGATTATAAACTTTACAGTGATACCATACATATCTAGATACTGAACACCATGAATTACAAACTTTACAGTGATACAATAAAGATCTATATTACAAACATTACAATGATACCATGCAGCTCTAGATACTGAACAGCATGAATTACAAACTTTACAATGATACAATAAAGATCTAGATTGCAAACATTACAATGGTACCATGCAGCTCTAGATACTGAACACCATGAATTACAAACTTTATAGTGATACCATATAGCTCTAGATACTGAACACCATGAATTAAAAATTTAATTCTGATAATCTTCACCTAACGGGCCAGGCAGGGTAAGCTTACTCTTCCGGACACCTGTTACCACTGTTTGTCGTGTATTTTGTACACAGTGAACATTCCATATGCTGATTACACTTTTTTGCCAGAGTTCACTATTTTGCCTATACCGAATTTTGTCTAATGGTTTGGATTGTTCGTACTTGGTTTTATTTTATTTATACATGTGCCTATTTTGCAACACACCGCAAACAATTATACATGTTATATCTCCCAATTTGACACCAGATTGCATAGAAGTTACTAGCAACACCCAGGAGACACGTTTACATGTTCATTTGCACCCTGTTGCGGGGTGTTGGCGACATGGTACAACAACAGGCTGACTGAACAAGTGCACCGGAAATTGACCTAATATGTTTATTATTGTCGCAAGGAATATATTAGGTGAATTCTATCGTTCAGCAATTACGTACCTCTGGGAAGCTAATAGTAAAGTAATCAGTCATATGGAACCGGATTTGGTGTCATTTTTGAACCTCAAGAAATCAAAGGTCAAGTTAAAACGCACTTCAAAGGCCGCGTTATAAAGCGCATCAAAGGTCAAGTAAGATATAAAACATAATATTTTTATCAGTACGATTTCATTCCCTTAGGAAGATCCAATTCCTCGCCGTTTGACATTTCTCGGGATATAGGTCAAGTGAGATGTTAAACATAATATTTATACGATATCATTCCCGTAGAAATCTCCAATTCCTAATCGTTGTCATTTTAGATCTACATATTCTCTGATATAGGCCAAGGTTTTGAGAATATTAACATGTGCTAAACCGTTCAATTAACAATTTATTGGAATACTTAATACTTTAGTATTAGTTTGTAAGAATGGAAGTTGGTTGTAGAATAATGTTAAGAATAGCTGTTATACTCGTGTTACTACCAACAACTTGGACAGCTGCTATACATCTGTATGTTAGTCCACAAGGTTCGGATACCAACACAGGGTGAGTTGTTAGTCTTTAGTGGTAACTCAGTGATTATGACACTGTCCTAAAACATAGGAATAAGTCATGAAAGGTTCTCTGTATTTTTCCATCGCCAGTGGAGGTCGCGAAAGGTCCTTGGTATTTCCCCGCAAGTGGAGGTCGCGAAAGGTCCTCGGTATTTTTCCTTCGTCAGTGGAGGTCGCGAAAGGACCTCGGTAGTTTTCCCGTGTCCTTGGAGGTCGCGAAAGGTCCTTGGTATTTCCCCGCAAGTGGAGGTCGCGAAAGGTCCTCGGTATTTTTCCTTCGTCAGTGGAGGTCGCGAAAGGACCTCGGTAGTTTTCCCGTGTCCTTGGAGTGATTGGTAAGGAGAAGCATCTAGTCGTCCGGACAGGTTTAATCAATGACGCCCCCCTGTTGATTCGACATGTATTTAAAGTAACCTTTGCATGTAAAAACTAAATACATAAAGAGTTATAAAAATCGCCTCTGTCTATTTTGTTAGGCCGGTTGGTGCATAATACTAAGACGGTATACCCAATTTCATTTCATTTCTGGAACACTGAGTTCTATGTAATGGGTACACAAAAGCTGAATGATATTAATGTTGTAGTTGTCCTAAGCGTCAATGTTTTGCTTGATTCCTCGAATAAAGTATTGGCTATTTGGTTGTTGTTGTGATACTTTTTTTTTCGTACTTTTTGCCTTCGTTACCTTTTAAAGTTAACTGAGATATGTGCAAGGTATGATAACTGTCATATTGTACTTTTCCAGGTTGGACCCCTCCACGCCATTGAAAACACTACAAAGAGCACGGGATAGAATTGATGAACCTGGAATTCTCGGAAACGGTTGGTTATCTAGTCGCTATCTGCTACTCATCCTGTTGTTCTTCTTCTTCTTCACCTTGTTCTTGCGGTGAAGATCTTTGAAAAAGTCCAAGGCTCCGTCGATTTGAGTCCGATCGACAGGAAGAATTCTGCGTCAATTGGTGACTTATATATTTGAGTTCCTGGTTCATAGTACGATTGTGCTTGGTCTTTTAAATCTTCGCATGATCCAGTAGACATGGTACAAGGGTTAATCAGCAAAATGGATGTATGAGATGTGTTGTTGACGTTTGGGAAAGTAGACGAGGGGAAATACAATGATACCATAAAGATCTAGATACTGAACACCATGGATTCCAAACTTTACAATGATACCACACAGATCTAGATACTGAACACCATGGATCCCAAACATTACAATGATACCATAAAGATCTAGATTCTGAACACCATGGATTCCAAACCTTACAAAGATACCACACAGATCTAGATACTGAACACCATGGATTACAAACTTTACAATGATACCATACAGATCTAGATACTGAACACCATGGATTACAAATTTTACAATGATACCATACATATTTAGATACTGAACACCAAATTTACAGTGATAACATAAAGGTCTAGATACTGAACACCATGGATTACAAACTTTACAATGATACCATAAAGATCTAAATAATGAACACCATGGATTCCAAACATTACAATGATACCATAAAGATCTAGATACTGAACACCATAGATTCCAAACTTTACAGTGATATCATAAAGATCTATATACTGAACACCATGGATTACAAACATTACAATGATACCATAAAGATCTAGATAATAAACACCATGGATTCCAAACTTTACAATGATACCACACAGATCTAGATACTGAACACCATGGATTACAAACTTTACAATGATACCATACAGATCTAGATACTGAACACCATGGATTACAAACTTTACAGTGATAACATAAAGATCTAGATAATAAACACCATGGATTCCAAACTTTACAGTGATAACATAAAGATCTAGATACTGAACAGTATGGATTACAAACTTTACAGTGCACGTAAAAGAACCCTTGGCAGTTGGAATTTAGTTGATGCCCGGGCAAAATTTCCCTCATAGCACACTGTATGGCGTATGCCCGTCTTCAATTAGCCCGGGTTAGGTGCTTAAGCGTTGGCCGTTAAACCCCATTTCATTCATTCATTCCATAAAGATCAAGATACTGAACACTATGGATTATAAACTTTACAGTGATACCATACATATCTAGATACTGAACACCATGAATTACAAACTTTACAGTGATACAATAAAGATCTATATTACAAACATTACAATGATACCATGCAGCTCTAGATACTGAACAGCATGAATTACAAACTTTACAATGATACAATAAAGATCTAGATTGCAAACATTACAATGGTACCATGCAGCTCTAGATACTGAACACCATGAATTACAAACTTTATAGTGATACCATATAGCTCTAGATACTGAACACCATGAATTAAAAATTTAATTCTGATAATCTTCACCTAACGGGCCAGGCAGGGTAAGCTTACTCTTCCGGACACCTGTTACCACTGTTTGTCGTGTATTTTGTACACAGTGAACATTCCATATGCTGATTACACTTTTTTGCCAGAGTTCACTATTTTGCCTATACCGAATTTTGTCTAATGGTTTGGATTGTTCGTACTTGGTTTTATTTTATTTATACATGTGCCTATTTTGCAACACACCGCAAACAATTATACATGTTATATCTCCCAATTTGACACCAGATTGCATAGAAGTTACTAGCAACACCCAGGAGACACGTTTACATGTTCATTTGCACCCTGTTGCGGGGTGTTGGCGACATGGTACAACAACAGGCTGACTGAACAAGTGCACCGGAAATTGACCTAATATGTTTATTATTGTCGCAAGGAATATATTAGGTGAATTCTATCGTTCAGCAATTACGTACCTCTGGGAAGCTAATAGTAAAGTAATCAGTCATATGGAACCGGATTTGGTGTCATTTTTGAACCTCAAGAAATCAAAGGTCAAGTTAAAACGCACTTCAAAGGCCGCGTTATAAAGCGCATCAAAGGTCAAGTAAGATATAAAACATAATATTTTTATCAGTACGATTTCATTCCCTTAGGAAGATCCAATTCCTCGCCGTTTGACATTTCTCGGGATATAGGTCAAGTGAGATGTTAAACATAATATTTATACGATATCATTCCCGTAGAAATCTCCAATTCCTAATCGTTGTCATTTTAGATCTACATATTCTCTGATATAGGCCAAGGTTTTGAGAATATTAACATGTGCTAAACCGTTCAATTAACAATTTATTGGAATACTTAATACTTTAGTATTAGTTTGTAAGAATGGAAGTTGGTTGTAGAATAATGTTAAGAATAGCTGTTATACTCGTGTTACTACCAACAACTTGGACAGCTGCTATACATCTGTATGTTAGTCCACAAGGTTCGGATACCAACACAGGGTGAGTTGTTAGTCTTTAGTGGTAACTCAGTGATTATGACACTGTCCTAAAACATAGGAATAAGTCATGAAAGGTTCTCTGTATTTTTCCATCGCCAGTGGAGGTCGCGAAAGGTCCTTGGTATTTCCCCGCAAGTGGAGGTCGCGAAAGGTCCTCGGTATTTTTCCTTCGTCAGTGGAGGTCGCGAAAGGACCTCGGTAGTTTTCCCGTGTCCTTGGAGGTCGCGAAAGGTCCTTGGTATTTCCCCGCAAGTGGAGGTCGCGAAAGGTCCTCGGTATTTTTCCTTCGTCAGTGGAGGTCGCGAAAGGACCTCGGTAGTTTTCCCGTGTCCTTGGAGTGATTGGTAAGGAGAAGCATCTAGTCGTCCGGACAGGTTTAATCAATGACGCCCCCCTGTTGATTCGACATGTATTTAAAGTAACCTTTGCATGTAAAAACTAAATACATAAAGAGTTATAAAAATCGCCTCTGTCTATTTTGTTAGGCCGGTTGGTGCATAATACTAAGACGGTATACCCAATTTCATTTCATTTCTGGAACACTGAGTTCTATGTAATGGGTACACAAAAGCTGAATGATATTAATGTTGTAGTTGTCCTAAGCGTCAATGTTTTGCTTGATTCCTCGAATAAAGTATTGGCTATTTGGTTGTTGTTGTGATACTTTTTTTTTCGTACTTTTTGCCTTCGTTACCTTTTAAAGTTAACTGAGATATGTGCAAGGTATGATAACTGTCATATTGTACTTTTCCAGGTTAGACCCCTCCACGCCATTGAAAACACTACAAAGAGCACGGGATAGAATTGATGAACCTGGAATTCTCGGAAACGGTTGGTTATCTAGTCGCTATCTGCTACTCATCCTGTTGTTCTTCTTCTTCTTCACCTTGTTCTTGCGGTGAAGATCTTTGAAAAAGTCCAAGGCTCCGTCGATTTGAGTCCGATCGACAGGAAGAATTCTGCGTCAATTGGTGACTTATATATTTGAGTTCCTGGTTCATAGTACGATTGTGCTTGGTCTTTTAAATCTTCGCATGATCCAGTAGACATGGTACAAGGGTTAATCAGCAAAATGGATGTATGAGATGTGTTGTTGACGTTTGGGAAAGTAGACGAGGGGAAATATGTAGGGAGTGATAGTTAGATGTATTATGAATGGTTAGAGTGGCTGTGGTGTTACGGTGAAATACTTTGCCGCCAGCGTAACACCACAGCTTTATGAATTGTTAGACATGAGTGATGTAATAAGTCAGACGATAATGAATAACATATTTCTGATTTTACTGTCGTCTTTTCCCACTTGCTCTTGTTGTACGCCATTTTGAAACTAGCTGACGAAGACAGCTCGGGCGGCGATTGTTCGACTCCGGGCTGCTCTGTCAGTACTATCATGTCACTCGATATTAACTCGGTAATTCACGGAATTCCACAATAAAAAACACGGTAATATCGTGTTTCGTCAAAGCTCCGCGATGCGCGTACTGTATGTTTTAACCTTGACCTATTACTCGGTGATAAGCCTCCGCCGCAAAAAGAGTTCTCGTCTTTTATTATTAGTATAATGACTTCCTCATGTGCGGCAGGTTAGTTTGCTTCTAAAAACACTGTTTTCCGTTCCAAAAAATACAAAAGTAATGATCTACCAGACAACCATGGTTCTATTCACCGAGACTAGATAATTTCTCTCGGTGTAAGGATATTATCGCTATGGATAAGTTCATACACTGTTGAGAAAATAATTCCATTGGTTTGCTTAGCAACAAATCGAGCTTGAATCAACTCTGTACTGAAAATTCTGTGCGTGATATATATTAACTGTCTTCGCACATTCGGTTTATAATTAGCGATACACAGGTACAGTGGCAAGTGTTCTACTTCACAGACTAATACCTAAAAAATACCTCCGCGCAAAATCCCAGATTTTGGTACATGTAAAATATAAAGAAATAGTGCCCGTGCGCAGGCCAGTAATAGAAAAACTAAGAGTTCGCGCACAATGCACGAACGGTACCCGGCGCGAGGTCATCGAGAAATTGTAAGGTGTTGAAGATATATGTTACACCAATAAATGTCATTAGTTATAGCAACAATGCGCCATCATATCAAATTTGTCACGATTTAACCCACACTAACATCATGTACTCAGATTAGTTATTTTACATTTAATAAAGATAACAAAATCAAAATACCAACCTTAAATAATGTCCGGCTTGGGTTCAATCTTAATTCAATTTAATTAAAATTCCACAAACCTTTGTAAAATACTGAACGGCATTGAATCATTTCTGGACTGATATTTCAATTAAACTGTTGCAGAGATATACGTAGAGTTGATGTCTGGATACCACGATTTACTGATACCCTTGAATCTCACCCACGGTTATACAGCATTAGTTACATTCAGGTCGTATCAACATGAAGAAGTACATGTGGTAACTACAGTTATATTAAGAGAATTATTTAAGTAAAACATAGTATATGTTAGTCACAAGATAGCCTGGGTCCTATAGTCAATGTTGAGATGACATTAAACGAATGTTTCTTTTTACGCAAGCGCACCAGGAGCCCCCTACCACCCCACCCTCCTGGTCTGTGTAATTATGCTTGTGTTATTGGTCTTGATTTTGCCCGACCGCATTCACCAACTGTGGACAGCTGATAAGAGTGATTACAGTAGGAATATATTCTCAGCTGATAATAATTCCTGAAGAAATCGGACTAGAAGCAACTCTTGATTAACTCCAGATATTATAATATCTTATTTGAATTAACCATGGTCGTGTCTGATTCGTATTAAAAAAATGTAAAGAATCTTGAATAATTTCCTGTATTATTGAACCGTCCGTTTAATGAATCATGGCCATGTTTGAATTGTATATTACCGGAAGTGCTATTTAATTTCAGACTGGTGGCAAAAGAATAACACCCAGTCTTTTTCAACCAGTAACAGATCCTGTCATCCTTAAAAGAATTCCAGAGGAAGCCCATGAAATGGTTAGATTACATTTCTAAATGTACACTTTATGTACCTATCCACTAGCGGCATCTCTATAGAGGTTCTTGTAATGATGATGGTTGAAACGTGAATGGACATACTTATAATAAAACGGACCCGAAAACACCAGCATTTGTAGCCTGCCCACTCAATGTATCTGGGACCTAGAAAATCACAAAAGTCGGTCGCAACGTATATCATATTTATTTACGATTTACATTCAATGGTTTCCGTTTTTACTCCAATTTCAAATCAGTTATGTTCGGGGAAATAGGCCAACAATCTCAATCTAGTGCATATGACTAGCGTCTGGTTATTCCAGTCTGCATAGCTCCGTTTGATTTAGTGCAAATTGTCTAGCCTTGTCCCTCGAGTCTCTCAATACAACTGGGTCTGAAGCGCATTTGGTACCAATATTAAAAAAATTATTTTATCTTAAATATCGGATATGAGAAGCTCTTCTTTTCCCGGTAAGTTTACATTATCAATGTTGATTTAAATTGACCAATAATTCGTGTTTTCGGTGTCAAAGGTTTCTGAGGATTTTGAGTTACGCCGTAAGTCCTTTGATTTTATAATTGTATATTTTTTGCTATGTCTGTTTTCTGTCTTGTCCGCAGGTTTACCTTGTATATTTTTGTTTTGCGTGTAGTGCAGTCCCCCTGCACTTACTATTATAATAAGTCCTTTAAAACAAAGTCTATTAGAGGGCCGTTAAATAGCATTTCATTAAAAGGCAAAAGACGTGTTTAATTCTCAAAAGAAGTGCACAGCCGTACATATCTAAACAATAAGCTGAACAACGCGTTAATGTCGCATATATCTTCCCAGTTAACAGAGATCATTTTTTGGAACACAGTTGCATATGAAATCATTGTACAAAATAACACTCTCTCTAGCTATAAGTAATAAGTATTGATGGTTGGGATACCTAAGGTCGTACATGGCTGTTCAAAATCTTTTTTATCATTCTTTATTGCATCTTTTTTTTTCTTTCGAACATAAGGTTCGTCAAATTCATTTACCTGATGCTGGTATTACTGATTATGGAACTATGTCTATTTATGGATTTTATCGAGAACGTATTGCACCTTTAGAATTGTTTATCAATGGAAATCCTTTACGACTTGCACGATGGCCAAATGATGTAAGTAATTTATGCTGGGTCAAACTAATAAAGTAATTGGGTCAAGCTAACATTTTACTAAGTGTACGGAATGGGAGGAGGGGTGGTCTCATTATAAGCTTATGTTGTAAACTATAGACAGACTCGCACACCAGGGGCGGATTACCCCATAGGCAGTGTAGGCAGCTGCCTAGGGACCAAGAACAAAATGAAAAAGGGTCCATAACATTTTTGACGACCTTTTTAAATTTAATGTTTTACATTATTTTCAAGAAATTAAGTTTATTGTTTTCATTTTATCCAACAATTGGCTGTTGCCGTGTCAATTTGGTTATCTCTGGCCGACTGACATGGTAATGTTTGACAAAGCTGTAGTGCTTGACATTATTCCATCAGTATATCCTCGGAATTTCGTTTCTCTTACAGAGATCTTAGTTTTACTACGGCAAATAAGTTCCGCAAAGGGCCCAGCTGGTCGATCAGCGTAGGGCACATCAGCGCCTTGATCTGCCTCTGACGCACATCGGGAGAAAATGTTTCTTGTGTGGGTAAATCGGCCATTGAAAGTTAGACTTTGAACATAATTTATTAGTTTTGAAACAAACCTAAATGACTATCGATATGGGTTATCTCTAAATTTGTTAACCGGCAGTTAACCGTTAGACTAAACCCCTTCATCGGTTTAAATTATTGAATTGTCACTAAGGATGGAAGGCGGGGAAAGGCGCTGTGTCGATCACTTTATATTTCAATAAAACGGCACACTATGCACACACAGATATCACGTTCGCGGTCTAAGGACCGTTGGCAATATGAACTAGCACATTTACAAGCCTAACGATAGAATTGTTCACTTTTCTAGTTTTTCATCAATATAGTGAGTGTACCGGATGGAAGAAGGGGTTCGAGATTTGGTTACAACAATTCTCGTGATGCTAGATGGGTTGGAGAAAAGGAACCCTGGGCTTATGGATATTGGTAAGTGATAGTAACACGCTAATTCCCGTTTCTTATCTTTTTATGTTTTGCCAGGAGATAGTTTAAAACGCGTTGATTTTTTAAAATTGATATCACTTACGCCTGACTTTTCCGTTAGAAGTGGTAATTACCGGAGCTGATAGGTCACGGGAGAATCCATTGAATTGCTTCTGTTGGTCGAACAAACACAATGGAGAGAGAGAGAGAGAGTGAGAGAGAGCTAGATATGGGGTTTTACGTCGACTGAACACAAACTAGGTCATTTCGGAACTAATATATGTTTAAATTATATTTCAATAATATGTTTTGCCAGGAGAACAAAACAAAATGGAGAAAGAGAGAGAGAGAGAGAGAGAGGTGGGGTTTAAAGTCCAGGAGAACAAACAAAAAGGAGAGAGGGATGGGGTTTAACGTCCACTGAACACAAACTAGGTCATTTCGGGACTAACATATGGTTAAATTATATTTCAATAATTCGCTTGTGCGTAGGGTTATTTAGCTGTGGGAGGAAACCAGAGGACCCGGAGAAAACCCGCAAGGTTGGACAGGCGACCCTACTCCTTGCCACGTACAACCGGGGATTCGAAACCACGCCAGTTGAGTCAATGACGGGCTTTATGGTACAGTGCTAACCATTTGGCACCCCCGCTCCCTAAAAATGGCTATATAAAAGTTCAAATATTATAAGGTTTATTATTGGGAAATTTTATTGTATCTGCTATATTTGTTCCGAGTTTACTAAACTAAGTGTAATATTTATTCGTTCTTTATAATCTGTAGGTTTTTTAGCTGGGCAGACCAATCAGCAGAAATTGCTACTGTAAATACCAGCTCACATGAAATAACGCTGACTGTACCGACCCATTATGGTCTAAAAACCGGTAATTATTACAATTCGTTCCGCAGTAGCCCATTAATAGCGGACGTAACACGCACAGCTTATTCTCCAATAGCACAAAATTTGATAATTCAAATTAAAATTTTCTTCACGTATCGTATCTGTGACGGGATACGTGATGTAAATTCTCCCAAGAAAATAAAAACGCGAAGAAATTATCTCCCCGCATCCCGCCAACCTCGGACATTATAGTTATACGTAATATGTGAATTCTCCCAATTTTAGAACAAAAAAATGAAAAACGTGAAGAGAGTATCTCCACGAATCACTACTCCTGGAATAGGTTTGCCTTGTTTCATGACGTCATGATTCTACTCACCGAATATCTGTTATCGGCAACGGCAGGAACCATATTGCGTCAAAAATTATTTTAATTCTGTAAATTCGAAGCGTTCCAGTAACATAGTTCAGCATCTCTAGCGACAGAAATGTCCTCCGTGAGGAATGGGGTTTAATATTCCATCAACAGGATACATCGGTCAACTACGGGTTGTTTTATGGTTACGTGTGTAATTAGAAGTAAGAGAATGTTGCCCCGGCACCTACTCTTCTTCGATTATCCAACTACTAAGGGTTCCTTTACACACCGACTGCTCGACTATACTGCCCGTCCTCCATAAAGAGAACAATACTGTAATACACATTTAAGAAGTTCTTATATTCTGTAATAGTCACAAAAGGAACTTATATGTGTCGAGTTGACGTGGAACCCCCATCCTCCTCTCTTTATACTTTGTAGTAATCCATCATTTTGGGGTTTTGTCGCTTACGATACATTCATTTGGAAGTATGTTTTACTTAAACCCCGTGTATAAATACAAGTTCATTAGACACACTTTTTTGAGAAATTCCATTGTGTATCTGCATCTATTAATTTAGTATCTGTAGACTGGTATGTTTATATTTTACAGGTCATTTGCAGAAAAAAGACAATATACACGTTGGTGACGCTCAACAAGGAGGTTACTTCCGGGTCATCAATATGTTATCAGAATTAGATCAACCGGTACGTGTAATTACAAATCACATTGAAATCAGATTTATCAGTAGAAGAAATGCTGTGAACTCAAAATAATCAATTCCTCTATATTTACGATGCCTTGGTAGCACCCATTATGTGACTTTCCGGCTGTCCTATATTCCCGGGAGTTATAGCGTAAGTCTAGGGTCTTTTGATATTTGGAATCCAAGGTGATTCGTCCTGTATTGCTAACCATATTGTTCGGATTTTCCCTTGTCAGTGATGCAGGTCATAGCAAGAGAAGTTCATAGCTTTGCTGTCGGAACAAAGGTGCTCCCATCAACAATTGCGTGTCATTAAGAAGGCGTTAACGCACTTGCATTTCATATTCGTTGCTTCGGGTTCAATTACAGTAGAACTTGCTACGGCGTGCACTCCTAATCAGCGAACACCTGCTCAACGAACACCAAAAAATCTCCCCGAGCGATTTTTAACCTCTACTAAACACGCACCTGTATCCATTTAAGTATTACAATTATTTGTAAATCAATATAGGCATATTATACACCATGATCTGTTATCTACTAGAGATCATCCATATTTAGTTCTATATCAGTTTAATATTACAGGGTGAATACTACATTGATAGATCTACTGGTATTCTATATATGTGGCCCAACACACCAACAGGTTATCTCAATGATTCAGATATTATATATGCTTCTATACTAGATGACTGTATCTCGTAAGTATTATTTCTACTTAAAGAAGCTAAGTACCTATAACTCAATAACATCCCAAATCTTCGACAATTAAAACACGACTTTTTTGTCCATTTAAATCAACATTGATGTTGTGATCTTACCGGGAAAAGACGGGCTTCTGATATCCATTATTTAAGACAAAATTTTAAAAATTACTATTCGTACACGAATCGTGTACCATGATGCGTTTCAGGCCCATGCGGATAGGGGCGGATGGGGGGGGGCTAGCAAATGGTTAGCGCATATGCGTTGTATCAAAGGGTCTGTCATTGAGTCAACTGACGCGGGTTTTCTCCGTATCTCCGGTTTCCTCCCACTGCGCAAGCGAGTTGTTGGAATAGAATCTAACTATATGTTAGTCCTCCCGAAATCTCTCTCTCTCTCTCTCTCACACACTCATGCTTGACTTAAACGTCCAAATTTTTGCCTTTATATACAGAATAGATGAAGGTGCTAACAATATAACTTTCCAAGACTTTACCATAGAAGCCTGTCGTCGTTTCGGTATCGTCGGAACCGACTTGGAAGGCGTTTCATTTTTGAACCTAGAGGCAAAAAATTTGGGTATGTATTTTGTCTTGTGGGATAACCAACAGTTATATGATACAAAATGATGTTCAGTTTATAGCAGGATGAAGACAACTGAACAATTGAAATACTGATTATCTTGCTATGTGTCCTCCAGAAAGAGAGAGCGATAGAGAGACAGAGAGAGAGAGAGAGAGAGAGAGAGAGAGAGAGAGAGAGAGAGGCGGGTTTAACGTCCACACGACACAAACTAGGTTATTTCGAGACTAACATGTGGTTTCATTCTATTCAATAATTCGCTTGTGCGTAGGGGTCTTTATCGGGGATTCGAAACCACACCAGTTGACTCACTGACAGGCCGTATGATACCATTCGTCCCCCCAACCCCCTCCTCCAGAAAGAGCCACATAGTAAGCCTAATGGTAAAGCATGCCATCCCCAATATTGCCAGAATCAGGGTCGTCATTCATTCATATGATTAGAGCGTTGAATTCGGGTAACGTATATACTTGAGATAATATATTAAGGTGGCTGATAAAATTAATAGAAAAGATAAGAAACAGTTAGTATTAAATATGTAGTGATCGAATTGTAACATTGTTATATATTGAAGGATCATATGGTATACGATCTGCTGGTGATAGTAGAAACATTACAGTATCTGGATGTGAGATACATGATACTGATGGTGGCATCAACGTCTCGGGTAAGTTGGACCAGCTTATTTAGTGAAGTGGGATAAGGTTTGATGTCTTGCTTTTCTGCACGAACTGCATTGCATTATGAGACGAGTTTTCCCCTGGACTTCTCTTTTTTCTAATATCAATGGATCTTTAACATAATGTCCATGGCGGAATCCCCGAGGATTTTTCAATACATGGATCAAAGTGGTGACATCTTGGTTAGTGAGCCAGCGCCATATTTGCCCGCGCTTCCATGTCTCCGGCATGTTTGTGAACTTGTGAATTTAGATCTCATACCATCATAGATTTAATACCATCAGACAGTTACTGTTGTTATTGTTGGTTCAGATCTGAAACTATCTTAGATTTAACACCATCAGACATTTATCGTTGTTATTGTAGGTTCAGATGAAATAGATCTGAAACTATCTTAGATTTAACACCATCAGACATTTATCGTTGTTATTGTAGGTTCAGATGAAATAGATCTGAAACTAACATAGATTTAATACCATATGACAGTTATTGTTGTTATCGTAGGTGCAGATCGAATAGATCTCAAACCATCATAGATTTGATACCATCAGACAGTTATTATTGCTATTGTAGGTACAGATGAAATAGATCTGAAACCATCATAGATTTACTGCCACCAGGCAGTTATTATTGTTATCGTAGATACAGATGAAATAGATCTGAAACCATTATAGTTCTAATACCATCGGACAGTTATTATTGTTATTGCGGGTGGATATAGAATAGATCGGATGCCATTATATAATTTATTATAATATTGTTCTACTTGTAGATAGAATAAATCTGATATAACATTGTTCTACTTGCAGGTGGTGATAGGATAGATCTGATACCATCAGGAAATGTTATAGAAGATAACCATATTTATAAAGTTGGTCGTGAAACATCTGTTGGTGCTGACGGTATCAGCCATTCCGGTGTCAATAACATAATCAGAAACAACTATATACACCATGGAACATATTCATGTATACTTTGGTCTGTAAGTATATTCAGTTTAGTATACTCTTCTAACTTTTTAATTTTATTTGATTAGGTCATTGGAAAATTAGTTGCGGACATGATAGAAATTATATTTATCGTCCACCCCTTCAAACTAAGCTCCTGGAATAACCTAAAAATAAACTGCCACCCGTAGAGTCATAACAATGAGTTTTGTTATCACAGTTTTTGACATTTCGGGATATTTTGAAACAAGTTAGATTTAGACAAATAGCTGATCATTGCTACTATATTAGATGTAATTAAAAAAAAGATAAAACAAAATGAAAATGTTGAAAATATCATTGGATATTTGACAAGATGTGTGCGCTGATTATATCCAATTATATTTATCGTCCACCCCTTCAAACTAAGCTCCTGGAATAACCTAAAAATAAACTGCCAGCCGTAGAGTCATAACAATGAGTTTTGTTATCACAGTTTTTGACATTTCGGGATATTTTGAAACAAGTTAGATTTAGACAAATAGCTGATCATTGCTACTATATTAGATGTAATTAAAAAAAAGATAATACAAAATGAAAATGTTGAAAATATCATTGGATATTTGACAAGATGTGTGCACTGATTATAACCACTGTAATGTTTGTTCAAGACTTATCCTCGCTTCACCATTTATAGATTATATCATTAAATGGCCGAACCGTTCTAATCTACTTTAAATCAGACAAATACGATGACATCGATCGTTGATTATGGTTGTGTCATAATTAATAGTTTATATAGCATTAAGGCCCAAAGAAGGACCTGTAATAGGCAGATAGAGCTCTTGAATAATGTGACCGTTTTATTGTATATAATAAATTTCAGGGTAACGATCATATAATGGAATATAACCATTTCGAAGATTGTTGTCAGAATGCAACCGATGGCGGTGCTGTTCATTCTGGAAGAGACTGGACTATGGTAGGTATTTACATATCCTCAGTGTTATCCATTAGTTAGTTCGAATTTTACCGAGTTTTCCAGTCCACCTAGAGCTATTTATCTGCGCAACCCTTCATCATCCATAATGTACCTATTTCCACTCAAATAGTTTGGTGGCAAATAATGTCCATTCAGAAATATAGTGCACTGTCTTCCATCGATTAGATACAGTCCTTGTTTATCCAGAATAATAATTTGTTGGCCTTTTGTTAGTTATATTTCTGACAGAATACAAGCAAAAAAACATCTGTTAAATTTTGATCTTTCAGCGTGGAAATTATATACGATATAATTATTTTCAAAATACACTGCGAACCTGGCCAGGCGGACAAATTCGTGGAGTTATGTTAGATGATGAATTTTCCAGTGTTACTATTGAACGTAATGTTTTCTTCACAGTAAGTTGGTTTTAATGTATTTGTATTAACATATTGTCGCACTAGACACATAATCTAAGACTGGTACACTCAAACCACGTTTTTTTTGGTTATTTTAGGAAGATGCTGATTTTGATAGATCAATGTATTCCGTTTATATATATAATTATTACCCATTCCTGCATTCTCCATAGCTATTTTCGTTGATTTATTAGACTCGAACAAGTATTTTGTTTTTAATTTTATGTCGGGTTTTTCTGAATATTTCTGATTAGGTGCCATTTGTTTTATTTCACATTTTGTGATATTTATCTTTTCTACTGAACAATTATCTTTTTGATTCGGTATTTTCAGAATGAAGTCCATGCCAATATTGGTGGTGGTCGAGATACTGTTATCAGATATAATGTGTTTTATAATGCTACTGAAATATCTGTTGATGTTGATGGTAGAGGATTAAATGGATCAGATCTACCAGAACTTGAAGCAGCACTCAAGGTATTCACATGTTTTAGTTTAGTTGCCATTCATAATGATTTCGGGGTGTTTTATACATAATGTCAAATTGAACATAAAATATACTTATTTATTGCATTTGTGTAAATATGCTTATATGTAAGTATATTTGACCGAATGAGCGCAGATCTATCGTTTTGAACACCAATGAACACCTCTTCATTGTAAAGTTTTCTAACCAACCAGTGTCTTTAATGTTCTGTCCTGTCCGTTCCTCAAATACCCCAGTCATATAAACAGCCCACAGTAAATCCTAAAAGTTGGTCAATGGAAAGAATAAAATAAACGATCTACAGCAAAATTTATACAAGTCATCAAAATTTCGTTTGAGCGCAAATATACAGAGGATTGGACAGTTTTAATACGTCCGAAGGAACCTTAATCTTGTATACGGCAAACTTCATGTATGTTGATAGCAAACCAGGACTGTTTTCTGAATATACAAACCTGGAACTCAATGAGATTTATTCAAGCTTAGGACAGAAACACACAAGTCTTCACAAAAGTATCAATATGATGAACCATTGTTTTTTTCCTAATCATAGAATCATGTAATGTATCTTCCAGGCTGTACCCTATACCGATGCTTTATGGTCCTCGCGATACCCAAAGTTAGCAGCCATGGCAGATGATAAAGTTCCTGGAGCTCCACGGGGTATCTTTGTTTAGTTTATTACCGTTGTTCACCTATTTATTTCACTTTAAAAGTCTAAGTCTAGTCTTACTTTTACCAGATTCCATATAATATCCGTTAATATACGTCGGTTTTAAATGGGTAAATCACAGTTCACCAGAAAGAGTATACTTACTCTCTGAAACATTTAGTATTTGTATTTACTGTTCAAAAATGAGTGCTTACTTTCCGAACAATTAATATTCATTAATTGTATTTACGAAGATCAAATATGGGTGCTTACTCCACGAAACAATTAATATTTAGTGTCATTTAAAATCGATAGTACTGTATGCCATTCAGCTTCTAAAATCCTGGTAATAACGTAATCAAGGGTTTCGTGCTTTTGCAAGAATTTACCTTGTTTTTAAAAACAGTTATATTGTTCACCTTTCGTGAATACAATCTATTCATCCAAAACAATATAGGTCTATTGTTGCATATAAATACATTACAAAAGGTGAACAATCTAATAATACCAATTTTAATTGTTTTGAAAAATAAACCATTTCGGTTGTAATTTGTTTATTTTAGGAAACCAAATCTACAAGAACATATATTATACCGTTAATGGCGACAGACTTATAAATTACCATCGTACCTATATAGTAAATAATACATATTTTAATCTGACAGATAATTACCAGGTAGCTTATTAATATATATATTATATCTATATTGGAATGTTTGTATATTTTTCTGTTTCTAGGTAATCAGATCTACAGGAATATATACTATATGGTGAAGGGTTCTAAATTAATAAGTTATCACGGTGCATATTTAGTAAATAGTACATATTTTAATGTCACAGATAATATCCAGGTATGCATTGTTTTATTGTAAGCCATACAAATAGCTATTTCAACGTCTTAGGTAAATGAAATGGGATATCGGTATTCCATAAAAGAGTCATGTTCCTGGAGCAACGACCACAAGTTTTGCAACATCTAGCTGTTACCAGAATGGTCATTTCGAACTTATAGCAACATTATCAACCTTTGCTAGAGACACGTGGACAATGGAAAATAGCGATGTCCGATCACAGATCGTGACAAAAACACACTCAAATCAATTATGGCGATCTCAATGCAAACCTTGGCATTGAACGAACCTTGAACTTTGCAACTAGATTATCACAGGTATACATTTTAGCTGGAAAGCGCGAGATTTGGTGTTTGCGATAATATTTTCTATCGAAAAATCTGAGAGGTCCCCAGTTGGGTTAGTAACCAAACTAAAGCAATGACGAAATATGCAGGGTATTACGTAAATGGCTTGGTAAGATTTACGGAGTGCAGGATCAAGCCTTCTTTTGAAGATGTATAAGAATAAGCATGCTCTGGCCCGTACACGGAACCATGAATACTCTAAACAGTTTTACCTACTATGTGGACGTGAATTCTAGATGACATATCAATTTACTGAAACGTTTGGTAGAAACTTGTACCATATATTTAAATATAATTTAATACTCCAAGAATGCCAGTCATGTGTATAATCCAAACTAAAGAAATAAAACTACGTGCAGTTTCGGGTTGGATAAAATGCATATGGGTCTCATATATTGAGTACACCTAAAAACCCTTATATAATAGCACACTGTATGGCATATACCACGCTCGTCTTTATTAGCCCAGTCAGAGCAGAACCATAGGTCGTTTCATTAAATAGTAGGTTGTATATTATACTCGCTATATTTCAAATCTTATAGCGTAGTATATCGTTACATAATATTTTTTTCAGGTGCAGTCCTCAGATTTTGTGGATCCTGAAAAGTATAATTTTCAGCTACAGGGAAAAGCTAAAACCTGGGCGGATCAAAATGGCTTTGGAGAACCGATTCCTTTCAGTCAAGTTGGTCCACGATTTGCTCCCGGACCAACCTATTTAAACAAAGGTATAACCTTATTATGAATGTTCGAACGGAATAGAATATGAATTGAGTTAAGCACCTCGTCAATACAATATTTCGTCATTTTTAAACTAAAGTTCAGGTTTTTTTTGGTCTAATTGACATTAAATTCCAAGAGGGACCTACACTATTTTGCTAGATTACACTATTTTGCCTATACCGTTTTTTGGGGACTTCGAATTTTGTCTAATGGTTTGGATTGTTCGTACTTGGTTTATTTCATTTCGTCCCATAGATGACTAGGCAACATTTCCCTCACATGTTTGCAGTCCTGACTAATTAGAAGCTCGTAAAATACTATGATTCTTCTCAGTCCATCTCGTCATTCGAAGTCGAGTATCCAGTGCGTACTCCTCCAACACGACTACTGTGGTCCCGGGTATGAACAGTCCCACTGGACCATTTAAATACGTTCCATTATAGTAATCTGGTAAAACTGATGATTGCAATGACCGCCCATGTTCTCTGCAATGATTACTTGTTGACTTTGTCTTTCGCCTGTCAACAGCCTTGTACTATCGACAGGCATGCATCCAAAACAATCTACTAGGATTAGAGGTATTCATTTGATATGGGCTCGACTTTCCGAATCATGCCGCAGTTCAAGTATATTCAGTATACATTATTATTTTATTGTGTTGTAGTATACCACTAATGGACAGTCTTTTTTGTGGTTGGAAACGTAAAAAAAACGGGATACAGTAACGCAGCAAACGTTGTTGAATGTGAAGTTTTAATCTCTTTTATTTACAGTGCCAAGAAAATTTTCTGGAAATTGGAATTCCCGGCGAACAGTTCACTGAGCTATGAAGAATATATTTTGTATTCATTAAATTGACTATTATAAACACATTACGGATAATCTGCTGCAATATTCGGATCGAAAAAGAAAGAGATACCCCACCCCACCCCTACCCCTATTAGCAAAATAGTTTTTTTTTATGGACGAATTGTACCCGGTGACGCAGTTCTCTGTGAATGTTAGGGCGAGTTGAGGTGAGGGTGCAGAACGTCGTGGCAACCTTGTCATTTAAACGAAATTAACTGAAAAGGATGACATACCAGAATTGTGTTGAAATGTGGTTTAACGTCCATCTATTCTGCATCAACTCGGCTACTGAAGACGTCTATAGTTCAATCAGCGTGCTAACATCTATACCTCCTAAATCGAATTCAAACCGACTGGGGTTCTTTTCCATCCCTGCAAATGTGTATGCGTGACATTGCTTTTCCCCCATGAAATTGAAACACCGGAATATCCAGAGGAACTTTAACAGACCAGGGATCAAAGACTCCCGTAATGGTCCATATTCCAATTAAAACACTACCCAAATTAAACAGCTGAAACACTGCACGTGCCATACAATTGAATACTGGTATCTAATAATTAAAAAGCTACCCATACTATACACCATTGGAAACCTATACCATAAAGTTAAACAAATACACATAACATATCCGTGTTTAGCAGTTGATAATATCCATAACAAACAGTTTGGTAGTTTTAGTTAAACATAACTGTTTATGTTAGGGACCATACAGTGCATTATAAACATTCGGAAGTACACGTACCATTTTCAGATTTAGATTATCTTCAGTATCGTACTTAGGGTCAGAGAAATAATATTCTGATCACTTTCGTCTTTAAAATATAAGCGGGATGTTTAAACAGTGTATACAAATTTAGAATGGTTGACACAACAATCTTTAAAATGCAATTTAATACAATATCTACTAGAGATAATTTTCAGATTACTGTAGGTAGTTTGCTGTTGTATGGACCTTATAAGGAACATAAATACAACGATGTCATAAACTATATCTATAAATATTATTTTACATAACAAAGTAGGAGTTAAACAGGGGTGTGTGTTGCGTCAAGCCTTCTCTAATATATATGCGGTGATGAATCTATAAACGCCCCTGGGCAAAGCAATCTACTCTGCACAACTTCTACAACGCTTGATCCACCATTCATTTAGTATACAAGAGCAATAGGGTTGGATGGATGCCACATGCGCGCTGTATCATAAGGTCTGTCATTGAGTCAACTGGTTTGGTTTCGAATTTCGATCCCCAGTTGTACGTGGCAAGGAGTGTGGTCGCCTGTCCAGCCTCGTGGGTTTTCTCCGGGTCCTCCAGTTTCCTCCCACTGCTAAAGACTCCTACACGAGGGTTAAATAAAATTGAACCATATTTTAGTCCCGAAACGACCAAATTTGTGTCGAATGAACATTAAACCCAAGCTAGCTCTCTCTCTGGGGCACTCGATATTCCCATTCGATATTCCCATGCGATTGGCATCCCCAAAAATTGGCTTGTATTTCTTGTCAGACCGACAAGTGTGCAGGACGATTTATAACCGTAGTCTTCACCAAAATAAAACAAATAGATCTTTTCATTCATCTGTTTATTTCAAATAAAATAAAAAATGATGACATATTTCTTTATGAATAGGATTTCTGTTTTTGCATGATAATGAGTTGTCAGATGAATATTATCAGGGAATCTTTGGTAAGCTACTTGACAGTTTTGTTATTTGAAAATCTTCCAATATATTTTAACAGTGTTAAACTTATTATTGTTAAAACCAAATGTAAATATATTTCTTTCCTAATAATGTTTTAAACAACTTTTAAATTTCTAAATAATATGACTGAGAATAGCTTCATCTGTTTAAAATAAACATTCATTTGAATCACCATGTTATACTTTCTTTTTGTAAATATCGCGCCGACTTAATATACAAATGTTTTAAACAACTTTTAAATTTCTAAATAATATGACTGAGAATAGCTTCATCTGTCTAAAATAAACATTCATTTGAATCACCATGCTATATTTTTTTTGGTAAATATCGCGCCGACTTAATATACAAATTTAAATGATATGTATAGTTTATTGTTATGATTTGGTATCGATAAAAATATACACTAATATACAAATTTAAGTGATATATAATATAGTATATTGTTATGATTTGGTATCGATAAAAATATACACTAATATACAAATTTAAATGATATATATAGTATATTGTTATGATTTTGTATCGATAAAATATACACTAATATACAAATTTAAATGATATATAATATAGTATATTGTTATGATTTGATATCGATAAAAATATACAATAATATACAAATTTAAATGATATGTGTAGTATATTGTTATGATTTGGTATCGATATAAATATACACTAATATACAAATTTAAATGATATGTATAATATATTTCTATGATTTGGTATCGATAAAAATATACACTAAAGATTTAATTATAACATAATATTGGAGACAAAGTTACATTATAAATATATATATATATCACATTTATTACTTTGTTATTTCTTCTGTAGCCAAAGTTTAGCACATGTAGACGGACAACTAAAATAAAGGAAATAAAACAATTATTAATGAGATTAATCATTTGCGAAAGAATATAGTACTATATAGCAAACAAATTACTGTTGTTATACTCCTCTGTCGACCATTGACAATGGTGTATGGGCCTTTAAACTGGCGGCGCCTTCACAACCTCTTGGGTTTCCTCCGGGCACTCCGGTTTTCCCCACTGCAACAGAGCCCTACGCGCAAGCGAATTATTGAAATAAAAATTGAAAACCATACGCTAGTCCTAAAATGACCTAGTTTGTGTCGAGTGGACGTTAAACCCCATTTCTCCCTCTCTCTCTTTAAACTGGCCAATGCGTTCGGCTTGAGTAAGAAACATTTTAACCAACCACGGTGAGTGACTAAAATTAAACGTCACACAGATCAAAATTGATAAAGAAGTAGTTAGATATTTATGTATAGTGTAAGTCGATCGAAATTAAAACCGGAACGAAATACAAATTTATTAGGATGGAAACTGATCATCGCCGTGGCTATTTTCTATTATATCGACATGACATCATGGACACGTTCTTCCATAAATTCCGTGTTTGTATCCTCATTTACATGTACTCACCTCATCGACGTAACCTCGGAAGTTATTAAGGCTGGTACCACGACCAATCTGTAGAGCACATTGGCTTCTCTTTACGGCACCTGGAAGAAAAATTATCATTACAATTTGAATATTAACAAAACTTTGCATAGCGATACATCTTTTTTTTTAAAAAGTGCTACGGTGCGCTATTCATTCAAATTATTTAAGACAAAATAAATAATTTAATGTTTATAGATGAAGGATAAACATCAAATACCATAAAATAAATCCTCGTAAATAATAATAAACAGATATTAAATGAAGCACTAAAAATAACAAGTTTGGATTTGTTTTCTTTTGGTATGGTTAGAAATGGGCAACTGTCTAAATTAAACTTAACTTGTCTACAACATAAATGGCGGCTTTAAAATTTAGATCCCAGCTTCCCCCCTTGTAAGAATATATTATACAAAATTGCATATACATGTCACATTTCTATGGAATACAATTACTGTCCATATATTGACTCCTTATATTTTATAGCTTATCATTGCCTGATAAAATCTAAAGAAGTCGCTCAGTAATCAGCAGTAATTGTATTCCACAGAACTGTGACCTGTATTATTACAGTTAGATTACTAAATGAGAGAGAGAGAGAGAGAGAGAGAGAGAGAGAGAGAGAGAGAGAAAGAGAGAGAGAAATGGGGTTTAACGTCCACTCGACACAAACTAGGTCATTTTTGGACTAACATATGGTTTGGTTTTTTTTCAATAATTCGCTTGCGTGTAGGGGTTTAAGTAGTGGGAGGAAGCCGGAGGACCAAGAGAAAACCCACGAGATCGGACAGGTGACCTACTCCTTGTCACGTATTCGAAACCATGTGCTAACCATTCGGCTATTTAACCCCTCTCCATAACTCGATTAAGTAATACTAGTAATTGAAGCAGTTGGTACAACATAATTACTATAATGTCTCTCAGCTTGTATTTAAAAATTGAATTGAACCGTCTGTTATGATAGTTAAATTGAATTGAACCGTCTGTAATGATAGTTAAATTGAATTGAACCGTCTGTAATGACAGTTAAATTGAATTGAACCGTCTGTAATGATAGTTAAATTGAATTGAACCGTCTGTTATGATAGTTAAATTGAATTGAACCGTCTGTAATGATAGTTAAATTGAATTTAATCGTCTGTAATGATAGTTAAATTGAATTTAATCGTCTGTCATGGTAGTTAAATTGTTATCAACAATTACTTACCATCAGTAACACTGTGGACTTCATTCCCATTAACTGATCCTGATAGAAGTTTACCTTCTACTTTATAGACGAGATTATTCCAGCCAACCTGTAGAAACAAGATAGTTCAGTGGGTTAATTTGTGTATAAAAAAGGTTTGTTCAAATTTTCACCACTACAGAATATATAGCGCTGTGGCGTCCTGGGGCCAGTTGCTCAAAGCTCGGTTATCTTTTAACGATCCGTGAACTTTCATGGAGAGAAAGATTGTTGCTGGAAATAAAGGCCCTGAACATTCTGTGGTGCAAATTTTTCCTACAGATTTATGCTAATAATTCTAATGGAAAAAATAAAGTATTCTATAGTGTTTTCGGTAGTAAATTTACCAATATATGTCTGTTACCAAGATGTGTCCGTTAGAGTTTAACGGTTCGTTAAAATAACTAAGTTTTGACTAATCGACCCCATGTCAGCATTATATACTTCGCACAAAAACACAAGCAGATAAATTATTGGTGTACAAAATGCAACCCTCGTGCTTTCCCATCCCAAATGTATCAGGAAGAGATGTTATTTCGGGTCGTTTTTGAAAAATAAACGTAGATTTTATGTGAAAGAAATGTAATGATCTGACAAAGTTGATTTATAAATTCACGCAAAATTAGTGGAAACCTACACACATACTACACAAAATTGGTCAATTTGATTGGTCGGTTGCAATCGCGCGTCTAACCTCGCGCTTCTTTATGGGAAACAGAGGCTTGGTGCAATCCGTCATATCAAACATCTACTTCATGAAGAGGTTGACAGATGACAGACACTTCAGCTCAGTATCTCGCGTGGACTGTCACTCACAATCTTATTTTGAATAAATAAATGTTAAATAAAGACTATTTTTGTGTTATTACATAAATACAAATGGTAATCTATGTATACTATTTTCTTTATTAGATCTGGGTGTATTCGATTGAGTAGAAATGGCATTAACGTTCTACTGGTCTATCCCTACTGGGCTAATGTAGACTGGACTAAGCTAAACAGTGGGCTACAGGGGACATTTTGCCCTGACAACGGCATTATGGCCCAATTTTCATATCAGTTATAACTATCAAAGGTTCTTCTACGTGCAAGCAGACGTGTTCAAGTGGTGTCGTTATTTGAACCATCCGAATCTCTATGCGTTATACCTTGTCATCAGGTAGCAAGTAGAACTTTTGCTTTCAGCAAATTTTCATCTGGAAATCAACTTTTTTGATTATTTAAAGGCCTGCCGCTATATAAATACGGTGATCTTATTAATCCTGATGATTCTAATTGAACGGTTTCAAAATAAAATGTTCAAATGGCTTACCACAGCGGGAACAGAAACAACTCCAGCTTTACCAGTGACGGTTTGTAGACCAAATAGTGTTGCGTGTTGATCCAAGGCGATGAGGAGGGATCCTGGTTTTCCACAATCACCGTTGGATACAATAGCTTCCTGTCCATAAACAGCGCCATTCTTTCTGTACGTCACTTTAATGATGAGTTTGGAGCCGAACTCAACATTGGAGAATCTTGGGATTCTCAATCCACTTTGACCGTCAAAGTACGCCACGCCTGCGCTCACGGTGACACCAATATTCTCAACATAATTACCATTTCCAGACTGATCGCTTACATCGTTGTCAAATGGCAAATATACGATTCGCTTACATTCTGAAAAATAATAATATTATAATAAAATAAAACACATTTTCAAGCTTTTCAACTCTTTAATTAACCAAAGCAAGTTATTAACCGTAACATCGGTTGAAAAGCTTAATGTCGAGGTTGGCATCGTTTAATGGACTTTGGAGCCTAGATTTGTGTATCGCAGTAATTTGTATTGAAACACTGTTTAGGTTTAGCAATTCTTTAGCATGAATATGAATATGGAAAAGAAGAAAGTCTTAAAGGGGACGGGATGGAGAGAGAGACATAGACAAACAGACAGGAAGACAGACAGACAGAGGGGGAGAGCGTAACGGGGTTTAACGTCCGCCCGACACAAACTAGGTCATTATGAGACTAGGGTTCTTTAGCAGTGGGGGAGGGTACCGGAGGACCCAGAGAAAACCCAAGAAGTTCGAAAGGCGACCCTACTCCCTGCCACGTACAACCGGGGATTCGAATCCACGCCAGTTGACTCAATGACAAGCTTTATGATACAGCACGCACGTGCTAACCATTCGGCCATCCAATCCCCTGTCTTAGAGGGGACGTAACATAATTGCACGTTCAGTTCAAAGTTTAAGGGGTAATGAAATAAATCGACACCAGTGAGATAATCCTCCTGTTTGTAATCTGGTTTATTGGTACTTACGGTCTGTGACTGGGGTGTCGACAGCGTCAACCAAAATAGTACATCCACATTCTACAGGGTTGTAGGCGGTACCTGATGCGCATGACATTTGAACCCAGTGATAATCTGACACGAGTTGTTCAAAGACTCGGTTATTGCCGTAAACAGCTCGTTTGTCACAAACTGAAATTAAAGCATATAAAAGGTTTTTGTTGCGGCCATTATCTGCGTTAAAAAATGATGTACTCAGTATGATTATCTAAGTTAAGAAACTTTAGATAATCTTTTAGCTTTTTAGCAATCGGATTAAATGACGTTGGTGATTCATCTAAAAGCGGAACATGTGTCCTCCTTTCAGTGCAATAAAACGATGTATGCGGTTGTAAAGGGATTGGTTGGCCTACTTGATGCAGGATCGTATAAATCACTTTGGATGTAGTCGTGAAAGCTGGTGTTTGTCCTGACATGACCCGGCTCAGAGAGACAGATGTATTCTAACATGTAGTTGAACGAGGCGATTAGGGTTTTCATGCTTTGTCTCATCACTCAACTTTTGACTATCCCATTTACTATTTAAACATCAAGAGAAATATTTGTATTATTCACGAAGATAATTATTGTTTGCCTATGATCGCCGATTTTGTTTAGCTTAATAGCCTACACAAACCCTCCCCCACCTCCTCACTTGCCAAAAATACCTATTAAACTATACTGATTTTTACGATCTAATTATATGTCTTGATACGCAAATTCTGGATAAAAGCATTAAATAAAATATATGTTAATGTTCACTTACAAGTATTGACGACATCTCCTGAACAGTAAGCATCACATCCTTGGCTATAAACACACTGTCCGTAACTGTAAGCGAAACCTTTAGCACAGCACTGCCCAACTGATGAGCCGTTGACGCAACCGTAAAATTCTCGACAGTTTCCGCCATGTTTGTACGTCTGCGTGTACATATTTTTGCAAGGATCTAAAGAAAAAAGTATTGTCATTAACAGGTATTATAATAGTAAGTGCAGGAAGACTGCACTACACACAAAACAAAAATATACAAGATAAACCTGCGTACAAGACAGAAAATAGACATTGCAAAAAATAAACAATTATCAAATCAAGTGAATGGAACCGGGGGCCAGCCGTAAGCGTCCACTGCGCTACACAGTCCCGGGCCTGTTGTGGTACAGGCTTCACTAAAATGATTTACAAAAAAGACGTAACAAAATTATAGTGGATGACAAGGGGACCAAGCCTAAGCTGTAGAATATTTCAAAAGCTTCACATATCTTTGAGTATAACTTACAGCAATTTCAAAATTCATGCTGCATTTCTTCATTTGAAAGCATTGATATACATATAATATCCCAGTTGATATAAAACTATATTTTCTTTTTAAGACATTGTAATGAATCACCACGTATTTTTGTACAGAACTTTGACTATAATGTACAGAAGTCGTACTTAACGACTATTTTCAAAAATTGGATATAATTACTAGTTGGTAAAAACGATCTGTACTTACCAGCAGCACACTGGACTGCAGCAGGGTGGTTACAGGTCAAAAGATCCTGGTCCCAGAAAACTCCCTGAGCACATTCTCTTACAACAGAGTTAATGACGCCCTCTAAGCCGAACTCACACTGGATGTATTTCTGGCAATCGATAGGGTGTGGGTTATAACCGATACCATTGGACATCTTGCATCCTGAACAAGGGTCGGGTTTTACAGTTGTGGTGGTGGTTGTGGTTGGTGTGGTTGTAGGTGTGGTTGTAGGAATGGTTGTAGTGGGTGCTGGTGTGGTTGTAGTAGTAGTGGTGGTGGTGGTGGTTGTTGTAGTAGCTAAAACAAAAGAATGCATGGTTTTAAATATTTTGTGACCATATAGAAACGCAAGGTGCCATTTATCATTGATATGCTCGGGACTCTTAAAACGAGGTATAAACTATCGCCCGACAGTAGATAAAAACTAGTAACGGATGTATTACATGATTTAGAGGTGGCTTGCTTTACTAGAACACCTAATACCAATTCTCATTTGGGAAGTCCACACAGCTTAACGTTTATGTTGTTTAGAGAGATTGAAGTTCCCCGTTTAGTGGATGTCAATTTTGAAGATATTTGAAATACTGTATTACTCACTTGGACATACGACTTGTACAAGGTTACTCAAAAGGGACCCAATCTGGTTGAAGTTTGCTGTGGTGAGGACTTGGCCATTGGAAGCAATAGATTGGAGTTCAAGGGTGTCGACCTTAGCTCCAACGCCAATGGCGACCATGTTAATTCCTAAGCCTCTGGATAATGCAGCTTGGTGGGCGGTGGCAACAGGGTTCTTCGAAATACCATCGGTAATGACAACGCCAACAACTGGAACACCTGGTCTTCGTGAAGCAGAAACCATGGCATTCATTTCAGCAATAGCAAGAGCGGTGTTAGTACCATCACGAGGATGTCCCAAGCTCTGGATTCCGGAGATGAGACTGGCAGCATTTCCACTGATGTCGATTCTAGCAGTTACATCTGAACTGAATAAAACGACACCGAAACGTGTGTTTTCTGGTTTAACATTCAAATCAATAACCAATGACTCTAAGGCTGTTTTCAACAGGATGAAATCATCAGCTGCAATACTATCCGAACCGTCAACGACTGCGACTACGTCTAATAAACTTTTACAATCTGGGGCAGGAACTGGTTCTGCAACTGCAAGTAAATATACCATAAATGAAGTGATTATTAATTACTAAAAACTTTGATTTATGGTTTCAAATTATCAAATTTATTACCACGTCGTTTATATGAGCGTCTTAGTCCTCTTTCATTCCGGAGAAATCGGCATAACAAATGGTAATTTTTCAAAACCTGACAGTATTGTATGTACCCCACAAGAATACTGTATTTATTTCGCAAATTATCGTTATAATAACTCCAAAACTTTAGTAACCTCTCTCAATTATATAGGAGGACTGACTTTCACATGTATAAGTTTTTCCAAGGTGATAATATTTGAAGGGGGCAACACATCAGATCGACCCAATTGAATTCGTTTTACCAAAATCAACGTGTTTTATCGCTTTTAAGATAAATTAGACTACTCTTTAGGATTTGAAATTCTTATTTTCCAGTGTGATTCTTTTTTTCCAGCGTAGTTCTTATTTTCCAGAGGAATTACCGTTTATAAAATGCAAGATAATTTTGTCTATCACCTACCTGGTGTATGTTGATATGCATCAGCTCGAACTGGTATATGTTGATATTCGGCTGGAAATGGTATATATTGATATTCATCAGCTCGAACGGATAGAAAACACATCAAAAACACCAAAAATAGTCGACAAACCATCTTTATTCTGTAAATTGACAGGGGAAAAAGTTGCTTAACCAAAAACAAATTTAGAAAATTAGTTCGCGCAAAAGATACATTAATGTAATAATAAAATTATAGAATAATATGCTTAAACGACAAATAAATAAATAAATAAATAAAATAAATAAATACAATGAATAATAAATAAATAAATAATTTCAAAAAAATAAATAAATTAAAAAAATAAAATAAAATAATAATAAAAAAAAATATTTTCATTGAATTAAAAATGATAAACACCCAAAATCTTATTAATAAAAATAACAACTCTGAAATATTTTGCTTAAAAAGCATTGCAGGTGTATAATTATATTACTAAGTTTTAACTCGGTGTCTAAGCTTCCTTTTACCTGATTGACGAAATTATTATACTGCTATATTCCCGTTTAATGTCTTCTGAAACTCAAGTCCGAAAATGATTTGATTCACTGCAAAATGTTTCCTTTATATACCATGACCAGAAACCCCTCCCTGCAGAATATAACTCTGACCTCAAATCTAACCTACGCCTGTCCTAAACCTAAACTTCCTCGTTTTACTCCCACCATAGGGAAAAGGGAATACTGATTGATTACTCGTATATTAATGTGCAAATCTGGTAGGCCTGTCTTTCAAGGTGTGTAAAACGTCATTTGTTTTTGAGGTGCATTCGAGCCGTGTCATGATTTGTTTTATTTTACGATAATAAGGTTTTAAGACGTCAACCAACTCGACTTTTCTCATTAATTAAGACGAATGTTGAGAGATTGATGAGTTTCCATCGTTCTGTTTTATTCAAATATTTTTGACTTGTAGTTGAACTTGTTCTCTTAGTATAACATAGTGGTGGTATGCATGAAAACAAATAGTTCAATAAGTGTCGTGCTGCACTGACATATTTTCAAGGAGTCACGATGATTCGACCCCGATGTATCGCATTGCCTATCAGTGGTACACGACAGAGGTCCTTGCAAGAAAAGTTTATCGGATAGGTAAAACTTCTAAAAATGTGATCCCCCTGCAGTTGAAAACACCAGTGTCGGAACAAATGTTCCCCCAAAGCATACTGGTTTCGATTTGATTTGATGGGGAGTTTTGATGTGAGAAATTCTCATTTTTAAAATAAGTTTATATAATACATATATTCTGGAACAATTAACTGGACTGTGCTTTGCTTTCGAAAGTCACGCTCCTATCCAGTCGCCCCCCCCCCCCCACACACACACACACCCCACACACACACCTCCACCCGCGATAAAAAAAAATGCCGACATAGACAGCAGTCAGTGATTATCAAGACGTGGGGTATTGATATGGGGACGTGGTTTCTGGCAATCAAGTCTCACTTGTGACTATGGGCATCGTTCCGAGTTTTCTAGAGGACAATTTAGCAGGATGGAAAACATTTGCGACCGTCCAGTGTTCAAAATTATTCATACATAAGTCTTTAATGTTAAATATTTGGGACCTTTAATAGTAAGTGCAGGGGGAATGCGCCACATATGATTTTTCACAAAAGACAAGACATCATACACAGAAACAACAAACAAACAAAAAAGATAGGGTATTAAATTGAAAAAGTAAGATTTAAGTAAAAAAAAACACGCTATGCTTAACTTGTAATGACCAGTTTAGGGGCCTGTTTACATGGAGAAGCTCGTTGACGAGCTAGCTCAAGTTAAGGCCATCAGCTTATGACGTCATTTCATTTAAATAAAGTTTGATTTATAGAATAGTATTTATAAAAGAAGCCGGTTGGTCCTCCCAATCGGGTTTTCCGATTTGTAAACCGGGAAGCCCGATTAGCAGGGCCAGCTCGTACTTCATATAAATACAGTTTAAGCTTTAGGGGGGGGGGGGGGGTATATGTCCAAATGGAGAGCACATGCGCGCTATAATATCATAAGTGTGCCATTGAGTCAACTGGTGTGATTTCGTTTCCCGGGTTGTACGTGATAAGGAGTGGGGTTACCTGTCCCAACTTCGTGGGTTTTCTCCGGTTTCCTCCCACTAGAGACCCCTACGAGCAATCGAATTATTAAAATAATGTTGAACCATAAGTTAGTCCCGAAATGACCTTTAAGTAATGCAAACGATCAACCCATCCAATTTAATTTGAAACAATTCAACGAGGCCCTGTGGAAGTTTAGAGGCATTTCAAGAATTAATACACTATTTAATGAATATATAAAAATATATTACGGTTACGGAATTTAAAAAGACATAATTTCTGAATTTAAAATTACATAATTTCTGAATTTAAAATTACATAATTTCTGAATTTAAAAAGACATAATTTCTGAATTTAAAAAGACATAATTTCTGAATTTAAAAAGACATAATTTCTGAATTTAAAATATTTGAGATTTGAAACATAGATATAATTTGAATCTCTCACATCTAGAACTGCAATTTGACTGGCCATACATGAGATTGTGCAATGTTATTCGTCTAAAAATATATGAAAATGAAGGAAATCCGTTTTAAAATAATGGCATGTGTGATTTAATGCCCATACAATCGTGTGGTTAGTAATAATGATTTTGATTTTTAATACACTATTTAATGAATATATAAAAATATATTACGGTTACGGAATTTAAAAAGACATAATTTCTGAATTTAAAATTACATAATTTCTGAATTTAAAATTACATAATTTCTGAATTTAAAAAGACATAATTTCTGAATTTAAAAAGACATAATTTCTGAATTTAAAAAGACATAATTTCTGAATTTAAAATATTTGAGATTTGAAACATAGATATAATTTGAATCTCTCACATCTAGAACTGCAATTTGACTGGCCATACATGAGATTGTGCAATGTTATTCGTCTAAAAATATATGAAAATGAAGGAAATCCGTTTTAAAATAATGGCATGTGTGATTTAATGCCCATACAATCGTGTGGTTAGTAATAATGATTTTGATTGGTTGATAATTGCATTCTTCCCCCGTGTTTAGCATGGGTCAAAAGGTACATGCCTTTGGTGATATTTCAGATTTTGACAAATGTTTTCGTGTTTTACTTAGTAGCGAATTGACCTCAGCATTATTCGTAATATACTGCCAACTTGACCTTATTAGTAAAGGGCCCTGTTTCTCGAAATCTTAACAATAGATCAAATCCTTCACGGATAGGAGAAGATGGTTAAGAAAAAAATGCCCAAATAAGGCAATAAAATACGTTTGTGGGGTATCAGTTTGCCGAGTGTTTGCATTAACGCCGATGATTGCCACCGGAGTGACATCCTGCACCCAGAGAACTATTTACTTTAAGAATACATGTAATTCTCAAGAGATGAATGATTAAGTGAACGTTAAAGCTACATTACGTATGATTTAGATATAGGGGGTCATGCAAAATTTTGTAGAAGGTATCGACAACACTTTCGTTTCCATTTGTATAAAAACAACTTTGAGTAAACCTGTAACCAGCACCAGAGACTGGACAATTTGCGAACTTCACAATAAAATGGGCGTTCTTGCAATGTTTTTCGTCCTACCTTATTTGGAATGATTGACAGTTATCAAGCACGCCCGGGTCACGTGACATGAATCATGCGTCTCGACGAGTGCAAAGCAGTCATGCTGAGACCGTCTGAGGGTTGATGTAACGTTGTTGGTAGATATGTCGTGATCACGTGCACAACGTCACACGACCTACATAATGCAGATTGACCTACTAATGAGATTGAAGCTCTTTTTGCCAAGTCTCTAGAGATTACGGGTTTTTTTTTCGTTTTTTTTTTGGAGAGACTGGCCAATTTTTGGTGTGTGGAGAAGACTGGCCACCAGTCTAATGATTGCTACGTATAAAGGAAAGGGTGATCCGCAGTTCCCTGACAACTATAGACCAATTTCATTAACATGCTCATTATGTAAAATACTAGAGAATATCCTATTCAAAAATCTGTGTAATTTTATAAAAGAAAATAACTTGCTATACAAGTATCCGTCTGGTTTCCAACCTAATGATTCTACAGTAAATCAACTTTTAGAAATTTATGATGTTATAATAAGTAACCTTGATAAAGGAAAGCAAATTCGATTTATATTTTGTGATGTGTCAAAAGCGTTTGATAAAGTTTGGCATATAGGTCTATTGTCTAAATTAAAACAATAAGGAATCAATACAAGATTAGGTAAATGGATTGAACACTATTTAAGTTATAGAAAGCAATGTGTGGTTTTAGAAGGTTTCAAATCAAACTATTTGCATACCAATTCTGGCGTACCCCAGGGAAGCGTGCTTGGTCCTTTCCTATTTTTAATTTATTTAAATGATATCTCCGATAACATCACTAACAACATACGATCATTCGCCGATGATACCTCACTTTTACAATTATTGATAATAATCCTCTAAATGGCGAGAAATCTATAACCGAAGATCTAAATATTATCTCATCTTGGGCTAAACAATGGTGCGTAACTTTTAACCCCAATAAAACTAAAAACATTGTTTTTACCAGGAAATCTACAATTCACCCAGACGTTATGTTTGAAAATACAAAAGTTGAAAACGCAACTACTCATTGTCATTTGGGATTAACTTTTCAGTCTAATGCATTATGGTCAAAACACATTTCAAATATATACCAAAAAGCTTGTGGTCGACTAAATATATTACGTATACTGAAATATAAAATTAATGGAATTTCGCTTAATAAAATATATCTTGCTTTTATTCGCCCGATTTTAGAATATGCCGATATTGTATAGTATAACTGTTTAAAGAAAGATTCTGATCTTTTAGAAAGTGTACAAACTGAAGCAGGTAGAATAATAACTGGCCTTAGAAGAAATTCATCTGGGAATCATTGTCTAATCGGAGAATTAAACACAAATTAATTTATCTATATGAAATAAAGAATAACTTAAGTCCCATTTATCTGTCAATATCAAATTATAATCTTCGTAGCGATAGTCTGAACCTCAATCTACCATTTTGTAAAACCAGCTCATATTATAATAGGTCTTTTTCCTGCACAATTAAACTTTGGAATAATTTACTTGAAAATATTAAAACCTCACAAACGTTAAAGGGACTCAAAAATAAAAGTCCGAGTACGCCAAAATATGGAAGAATGGTGTATATACACTGACTAAAAATTTCATCTCAAAATATTGAGTCGTTTAGACGTGAGCGTTAAAACAGCCTATCCGGACACGTAACCCTTTTAAGATTTCGGGTCAATTCTTTCGTTTGGTGACCCAATGATCGATTCCCGTTCCTTAAGAGGTCTATGTTATGTACTTGATAACAAAAGATAAATTTCACCGACACATTATTTTTATAAAATAAAAGTCTGGTTTTATCAAATCACCGCATAATACAGTTTCGGACAACTGGTGCCCCAAAGTGTATTTTGCGGTATCTGGATAAAACCAAACATATTTTTTATAAAAAATATTGTGTAGTTGAAATTTGCCTTTCTTTATCAAGTACGGCACATGGGTTATTCACTGCATAACCCTCTCAAGTAACCGTGATCGGTTATAAGGTCACCCAACAAAACAATTGACCCGAAATTTTAAAAGGGTTACGTGTCCGGATAAGCAGTTTTGACGTTCACGTCCAAACGACTCAATATTTTGAGTTGAAATTCTGAGACAACGTAAATACACCATTCCGCTATATTTTGGCGTTTTATTTTTATCCATTGTCACACTTTTATTTTTGAGCCTCTGTTTAATTTGGGATTGTCCCTTTAAGTAAATTTAAATTGGGCCTCTCACGTGTGTATCCTATACTTAGACCACCACTTTATTATAATACTGGAAATAGAAAAGAAAATATTATCCATTGCCAATTAAGAAATAATAATTTGTTGGTGAAACAAAAGTGTGCCCTAGGTGTAATTCCGTAGATGAAGATAATAACCATTATTTCACATGTCCAGCACACTCTGTTCCAAGAACAATTCTCAAAAATAGTCTATACTACCTCAAACAAAATGTAACAATTGACCTGATCCTATATGGCAACCCTGCTCTCCCAGACAATACCAATTCTATCATATTTCAATTGGTCCAAAAATACATAAAAGACAGCAAGAGATTTTGACAATTTAATATTTATAACTTCTAATTACACTCCATGAAATGTATATATGTTTGTTTCCCACTGCCTGTACATATCCCCATCAATGTATTGTAAACATAAGATTTAACTGTTTTATATGTCCGGAGAGAACTTATATAGGCCTTTGCCTGTTGTTCAATCCAATTCATCTTATTGAATAAAATATTGTTTAAACTAGAGAGAGTATCCGAGATAACATCTCCCCCCTTGGCCCATGATCTAGCGTAGTCCTCTACGGCATCCATAATACGTTTGAAATTTTGATCCCATGAAAATGGTTGCGGTTCCCGGTATTTGGGTCCTTTGGACAAAATTTCACGCAGCTTATTATTCTGGACTATGTTTAAATCACCAGTGACAACATCTCCAGCTGGCGGGTAAAGGAAGGATGACGTAGAGCAAGAACATGGTATAGGGTAGTTCAACTCGGTATAGGGTTATTATATAAGTCTTTTGCATTGATGTCAGATAATGCGTTTCTGTAATTAAATATTTTGGATGTAATGGGTTTAGTATAAGTATAAGAAATCCTAGGAACAGTAACAGTTTTGAAGTAAGGAGGGATGTGTGCTGTGACTTGCTTATGGTGTAATATTTGGCTTAATCCGATAGCGTGAATGCCTTTATTAGCAAATTTCAATATTAGAAATGAACTGTTTGTGGTGTGTGACGCATCGGACTCAGTTGCTATGTCCAGACGACGGTGGGCAATGTCAAGATAATGCGTTTCTGTAATTAAATATTTTGGATGCAATGGGTTTAGTATAAGTATAAGAAATCCTAGGAACAGTAAAAGTTTTGAAGTAAGGAGGGATGTGTGCTGTGACTTGCTTATGGTGTAATATTTGGCTTAATCCGATAGCGTGAATGCCTTTATTAGTAAATTTCAATTTTAGAAATGAACTGTTTGTGGTGTGTGAACAATCGATACAACCCTGTATTCGGTGGATGCAGGGTCAGTACAATTTGAATCCAAACATTCAGCTTTAAGTAATTTCAAAAAAGTAAGTGGAATAGAATATAATTTAGTGATATAGTGTTTAGGTGGTGTGTAGCGACGATGTCCGTGACTACGTTTTCGACGACGAAACTTAGGGAATAACGTCATGACATTAACATCGCTACGCGCAGGGCTAGATACATTCCCAATACTAGCTACATTGTCATTGCATCCATAAGGGGGGGGAGGGGCAGTACCTAATGTTCGTATCCAATATTCCTCTCGGTCACTGCGAAAGGGAGTACTCAAAGTAGGGCTATTTGTATGGTGGTAAATTGGCTCTAATATTGACACTCTCATTGATAGTATAGAGTGGTCCGGTTGGTTAAAATGTCTATAGAGAATCTGGTTACTACCCTTTTTAATGTTGTGACGATGACCATTAATGCGTATGCGCAAAGGCCCTTTTGTTTCACCAACATAAATCAGTCCGCAGAGTGAACATTCTATACCGTAGATAATATTGGAGGTTTTACAATTTAGTTTCTCAAACCCACGTGTAAAATAAGTTTTATTAGTTAAAGAACTAGTCAAATTGGTATTGCTATTCAAAATAGGACAGGTTTTACAATTATTAGACATACATTTAGAAATATAACAGTTAGAATGATATGTTCTTTAAAATATTAGTATGACCTAGATATCCAGATCACCGAGCTAGCGTCACAGTACCGATTCTAGCGGAGGCAAAGTGGGACAGAGACATTTGTCCCACTTTGCCTCCGCTAGATCCGGTACTGGATATCCCCGTGTTCGATCAATATGTTGGCAGAATAAGTTTATAAGAATTTTCCAGCTTAAGGTCCTGTGACAGATTGGTTTGCTCGTAATTTAAAACAACTCAAAGTAGTTTGAATTCGATATAAATGTATGCTGTAGTGCCGCTGTTCGGGCAAGATTTCCCTCGTAGCACACTTTATGCCTGTCTTCATTTACCCAGTTGAAAAAGAACAGTAGGGCGTTAGACCCCATTAGATTTCATTCCGGTCCTCATAATCAAGTGGGTACCTCGTTGAACAATACCCAACCTATACACATTTTTGAGTATTTTCCCGTTTTCTTATACACAAAATAATATATAGTTGTGTATGAGTAAATGACAACAATAATAAATATTAACTCATTTTTTATTTCTTTATTAACTCGAGATATGCGTGGTGATTAACAATCTATCCTGAAAGAAACAAACAAATATATTTAGAAATCAGTATTTGTTCACAGAGTATTTGTTCTATATATCCTTATTTCAACAATTCATTTGCACGCAGAAGTTTCAGAAGGTGGGTGGGGGCAGAGGTGAAGGGAAAGTCCAACGCGTTAGGAGGAGTAGATACCAGGCAGTATGATCTACAGCACATTTTGCCACCAACCTCACTTATATTTTATAGCTATGGATTGGGGATCCATATTAATCAATTATTGAAAAAAAATGAATGATTCGAATGATTAATATTGATCAAGCTTCGAATTACTTGTCTAGTCTAGCTCACACAACTATCATCAAGAGAAAGGTCTTAGTGTGCTCCGCATTTGTTACAGGAAATATAAACAAAAAAAGTCTAGTCTAGCTCACACAACTATCATCAAGAGAAAGGTCTTAGTGTGCTCCGCATTTGTTACGGGAAATATAAACAAAAAAAACCTCACTTCCTACTTGTGGTGGTCCCTGATCACCTCCTGGTGGTCCCTGGCCACCTCCTTGTCCCTGATCACCTCCTGGTGGTCCCTGACCACCTCCTTGTCCCTGATCACCTCCTGGTGGTCCCTGACCACCTCCTTGTCCCTGATCACCTCCTGGTGGTCCCTGACCTGGTGGTCCTTGTCCCTGATCACCTCCTGGTGGTCCCTGACCACCTCCTTGTCCCTGATCACCTCCTGGTGGTCCCTGACCTGGTGGTCCCTGCCCCCCCTGATCACCTCCTGGTGGTCCCTGACCTGGTGGTCCCTGTCCCCCCTGATCACCTCCTGGTGGTCCCTGTCCCCCTTGATCACCTCCTGGTGGTCCCTGTCCCCCCTGATCACCTCCTGGTGGTCCCTGATCACCTCCTGGTGGTCCCTGTCCTCCTCCTGGTGGTTGTTGTTGTCGGCCTTCTTGTTGGCTGTCAAAAGAAGTGGCATTTTCGCCCATTTGAGCGTGGACAATCGCCAGTATCGAGACAATAGAAAATACTGCTAGAACCTTCATCTTTGCAGAATAGGTATAACTAATAATTTAATGCGTTATGATTACACTTAAATAGTTTTTGAACTATCTTTCTGACATGGACAATGTATTTTAGACTCGAAAACAAAATAAATCCAAATAGAATAGTCACGTAATGTGTACATAAAAACATTTGTCTGTAAGGTTTCAATTATTGTAATAGGTATAAACATTTTATAAAGGATGATATTTAAAACCTATTCTATAAAAATCTAGAAAGCATAACATTTGGTTGGGTATAAGGTTCTATACGTCTATTCATAGTTGGAATTTTTACTACAGTATGCTTGCATTCGTATTTCTTGTAGCATATGGCAGACCATTACACAATATTTTCTTCGGGTTGTATTACTGATCATTTTCAATTTTGAGTGAAGTCTGTGTCATAACAGGCCCGGGACTGTACAGCGCAGTGGGCGCTTACGGTTAGCCCCGGATCCATTTACTCTTTTTGAATTGTTTGTTGTTTCTGATGTCTTCTCAATATATTTGTCTTTGGTTTAATCATGTGTGGTGCAGTCCCCCTGCATTACCTATTCAGATCAATATATGGAAAATACCCCCTCAACCCCGCAAAAATTGCAAAAAAAAGGTTTATCAACTGATTAAACATTAAAACAGGGCCGTATCTATCGGGGGTGCAGGGGGTACATTGCACAAACGGTAAAATAAGGCGCCCCCTCAAAAATTTGACAACCTTTCAATTATTAAATAACTTGATTATGATCACACAGTGACATTAGAGGGTTCGTTTTTGTTCACATTTGATAGAGCCTTATTGGTCTTTGGGGGAGCCGCAATAAAGCTTCACGATTCGAGATTCTCGTTCTAGTCACCATATCCACATGGCCTTATTGGCGTTCCGGACTAGTTCCAGTTTAGAGGACCAGAAATTGACAAGCGGGAGTGACTTTGATTGCAGCTCCCACTACGGCAATCTAATTTTCAAAACTTGCTGAGGGAGGGGAAACAAGACCTCTCCCATACACATACACACACACCACTGCAATCAGTAAATCGGGCATTATGTTGGCGCCCCCACCACTCCTCTGCACCCCCACTGCATTAACTCCCGTTTTATTTCTATAATGGGGGGTTAGGATTCCCTAGTGGACTAGAGTGTCGCGCTTCGACCTCTAGCTGGCCGGCCACCTCTGGCTTGTGGCTTTGGTTTCGAGCCCTGGTGTCAGCTTATGTGGCATGGAGATAGGGGCGCCTTATCAACCTCGTGGGTTTCCTCCGGGCATTACGGTTTCCTCCCACTGCTAAAGACCCCATTATGTTAGTCCCGAAATGACCTAGTTGAGTGGACGTTAAACCCCATTTTTCTCTCTCAAATTTCTATAATATGCATTACATACAAAACAATGAACTTTTATTTAAACCAAAATTATTAACACTCAGACTATTTTAGTTACACTTCTTTCGTATCATTTAAGTAGCAAGATTCTGTAAAAATTAAATTAAATTGTGATTAGAGAGATGAGTGGTATTATATGGTATATAATTTAGCAATCGTGGAACCGGGATCGTCCAAGACAATTTATTATGATAATTTTGCCCGGGCAGCGGCGCCATGGACTACTCTTATATCGAAATCCAACAGCCAAGGGATCTTTAACGTGTACGCCAATGTGTACACGGGACCTAGGTTTTTCGTCCCATCCGAACAACAAGACAGCTGTCCTTGTCAGGCTCTCCGTTCTGCATCACTGACAAGGGGGAACCACGCCGGGAAAATCGAGATAAACTTTCTCGGCCAATGCAGGGATCGAACAGTCGACCTCCGCGTGATCCCCCATTTTTATAGCGACCGGCGCCACCGCTAGAGGGCTCAGACAGCATTGCTTACAGCTATGGACGATTTTCAACCCCACTTTATCAGTTTTTCGGTCATATTTTCGCCGAGCTAGTACAGACTTGTCTAAAGGAATTTTGGTCGGAAAATGAGTGATTCTCATAGATAGTGTCTGAAAAAAGGTTATAGGCGGTTGACATGCGGTAAATTAGCTTTTAATAAATTGTTGAAGTTTTCTTTTTTATTGAAACCCCCGTGGAAAGTGGCATATCCTGAAAAGCTGCACCGTGTCGGATTCAAAAGGGACGCAACTGCATCACAATATGGATACAGACCACAGTTAATACCTCATCTATTTTATTGAAATTGTCTGCGCTGATAATCTCAAAGTTTCACTTACAATTATGACATAAACACCAATTTAGTGATCTAAAATGTTGCTGAGGACGGAAACCCCTGTGGGAAGTGGCAAATCCTAGAAATCGGCACCTAGTCGAATTTCAGAAGGGACGCAACTCCATCACAATACGGTTACAGACCACAGTTAATACCTCAACTAACTTTGACAAAAGAAAATGTTGCTTGTCGTTCAGTGTGTATTATTAGATGTAAGCTTATAAATAAGTGTAATTTCATTGCAAATGCATTTTTGAAAATTAAATTAATACAGTGCATTAAAGTTGTCAGAATTTAGTGTTCCATAATTAATGGGAAGAAAATATAGTTGTACCTGTTACATAAAGGTATTAATTTTATTTTACAGGAGTGTGCTATTAAAATTATTTTAATATATAGATTAATAAATCATAAATACATGGAAATAAAGTTTGGTATGCATAATAATAAATAATATTAAATACGGTTAGCTTCATAAATAAATATGATCCTGATTGATAAATATTTTTTTTGGTTTAAATTCTTTTTTGGGGGGGGGGGGTAATATTTTCATTTTATTTTTAAAGTAGTTTATTCTTATTCTGTTCTGAATACTCTTCGACGAAGTTTTGTTTTTAAATATATTGATTATATTGTATCATTATTGATTATGATTATGAAGTGGGACTGAAAATGAAAGCAAACTGTCCGATTTCGTGAAAAGGAGGGTCTGCCAGTTGGCGTTACTAAACGGACAGTAACTCTGTCAATTCTGCTCTGATTTTAAAAAAAATAGTATTGTTACAATGCTGAGCTTTTCAGCTTTTGGGAAATAACAAGGTTATTGACAACAAATAAATATTTAAAAACAACTGCTTGTAGCTAGTTCAAGTTTACATAATTATTTAATCTTCTGTACGGTTATTGCAAACATTAGAAAATAAACTTCTCGACCTATGGATAATGTATTGCATGATGGTGTTAGTGCGTAAATTAGCTTTATTTTGGTTAAAGCTACAATTTCATATTTTTAAGTTATATTTTTAAAATGTATTAAAATATAGCCTTAAAATAGATGGTATCCATACACAGTCCTACCTTGTTAAAGAAGCGTAGGACGTAAAACCCCATTTCATTCATTCATTCCTACCTTGTTAAAGAATAATCCTAGAATTCACTATTGAACTTCAAATTCCAACGTTTGAATATAGCTTATGCATGGAGTGAATGGGAAAACAAGGGAGGTACTTGTGTTATTATTTCCTGTGCCAATGATTTTTAAGGGTGGGAAATAATGCCCAGGGTCGTATAATAGTGAGTTGATAACCTATTGAGCAAAAGACATAGAAATAATTATGTTTTGACTTTCTTAGAAAATATGAGTTTCTCGCTTTAAATAATTATGTCCCTATGACTTTTGGTTTCAGAGATATGAAGTGGGGTTGAAAATTGAATTAAAATGGCCAATTTTGCGAACAAGGGGTCTGCCAGTTCGCGTTAATAAATGGACAATAACTCAGTCAATTCTGCTCCGATTTTCATAAACTTGGTGTTGTTACAATACAGAGATGTGCAGCTTTCGGGAAATAACAAGTTTCTGTAGAAAAAAATAATATTTCATAATAGCTGCCGGTCGCTATTTTTAACAAATATACATCATTCTGCGTGAGCGTGTTACAGACCGTAAATAACTATAGAAACTAGGCTACTCTCTACAGACCACGCTTTAGTGTCGTGTAACGCAAAATGTTAACTTGACATTGAAGCTTATTATATATCTTTTGAAAATATAACACATTTCTAGTCAGGACCTTTTTTTTATCGACTTTTAATATTGGTCCAGCAGTGTGCTCTATTTTGGAAGTTGGGTTGGATGGCCGAATGGTAAGCACGTGCATGCTGTATCTTAAAGCCTGCCATTGAGTCAACTGGCGGAGTTTCTAATCCCGGCTGTACGTGACAGGGAGTAGGGTCGCCTGTCCCACCTCGTGGGTTTTCTCCGGGTCCTCCGGTTTCCTCCCACTGCTAAAGACCCCTACGCGCAAGTGAACTATTGAAATAAAATTAAAACCATATGTTAGTCCCGACATGACCTAGTTTGTGTCGAGTGGACGTAAAACCCATTTCTCTCTCTCTCCCCTCTCTCCCTCTCCCTCCCTATCTCTCTCTCTCTCTCCAAATAAAACTAGAACTGTAATCGGTATATCAACCGAACCCATCAAACAAATATTAATTTGCATTATTAGTGCTTTGTATACGTATGTAACAAAAATATCGAATTAACGTTATGCAAATTTAAAGATGGTTAGCGTGTGCGCGCTATATCATGGAGGTCTGTTATTGAGTCAACTGGCGTGGTTTCGATTCCCTGGTTGTTCCTGACAAGGAGTAGGGCCGTCTGTCCAACCTCGTGGGGTTTCGCTGGATCCTCCGATTTCCTTCCACTGCTAAAGACCTCTACGCACTTGTAAGCGAATTATTGAAATAAAAGTGAACCATTTACATTATTTTAATCCCGACACGACCTAGTTTGTGTCGAGTAGACGTTGAATCCCATTTTCCTCTGCCCCTCTCTTCGCACACATGGAAAATGGGCTTTATGCTGAAGCATATTCAAAGGAATTGTGCGAGCTGTTGATCAGCCATTGCTCTATCAATACTATACGTTACCAGTTAAAAGTTTATCTCGATTTTCCGGCGTGATTTCCCCTTGTCAGTGATGCAGAAGGAGGTCTGACAAAGACAGCTGCCTAGTCGTTCGGATGGGATGAAAAAACGAGTGCACGTAAAGGTCCCATGTACACATTGGTGTGTATGTAAAAGATCCCTTGGCAGTTGGAATTCGAGTAGGCCGTAGTGCCGCTGCTCGGGCGAGATTTCCCTCATAGCACACTGTATGGCGTATGTCCGTCTTCTATTAGCCCCGGTTAGGTGCATAATAGTAGGACGTTAAACCCCATTTCATTCATTCATTCGACCAAGCACTCGTAACCTAGAAATAGAGAAAGGTCGGTACAAAAACATTCCAGTGTATCACCTTTGCCAAATGTGTTCGTCGCAAGTCATAGAAAATGAAATGTGATAAATATCTCAGCCTTCGCAACTCCATTTTATTCCCAGCATTTAATGATACCCCAGCAATCACAATAACTTTTTGATTGTATTTAATCCCCCACAACTTGCAAAAGCTGTTACAGTCTTTGTTTATCTCGCATTTAAGGACAGAACTTGATATTTCCATAATTATGTTCTTTTATTCACCCACATTGAGATGTAGTTTATACACAGTGTTTAAAGTCACGAGACAAAGAATCATATTGATGTTCAATGATTTCCGAATATTGTTATGGCCTTTACTCACTGTATATTGTGGACGCTCTAAAGGATAAAGTTAAAGGGTACATGTAATGGGGGTGGGATTATTTTATTTTTTTGTGCGTGTACCCAATGGTTACTATATCAACTTTATTGCAAGTTCACGGCAATCAAATTGAAATTATTTCAGTTATTGAGGTTAAAGTATCTGAAAGCCAAAAACGGTTTTCAAATTTTCAATTACAACCTTTCCGTAATGTGTATATAATAGCCACTGGCTATCTCTACGCCAAGTTTCGGTTTGTCGTCTTACATGTAAGTGCTCTTTAATATCCAATTGACTTTAAATTTCTACACTGTGTTTCTGTTCATGAGACGAAGAAGCCTGTTGCTTTCAAATGATTTCAGATATAGTTGCTGTCAGAGTGCTAAATGTTATGTGAAAAAAAAACTATTGATTTTCAACGTTTTCCATTCAATAGTATAGACATATCGCCCTTGATTACTGTGATATCTCTCGTGGACGCGATAGAAATATACGATTGACTTTAGGTTTATACACAGTAATTAAGGTCATGAGACCAAGAAGCCTAGTGATTTTCAAAACATGATTTCCGATAATTCTGCCAGAGTTATGACCCTTGACGCTCAACGCACCAAAGTAATCATTCATTTGACATGATACAAAGCTGTTAAGGTCTTGCGATCACGAACAAGTTATAATTTTTGACAACTTGAATAGGCAAATCCTAGTTCCTTTAGGAACTGTCTCTGAGCGAACGATGTCTCGCTAACAGTTCCTCACGGGCCTTATTATCAACTAGTATGAAAATAAAGCTTTACCCCATCTCGGTTCTAAGGCTATTTTAGATCCTTACCGTCTATTTTGCACCGTGAAACTTTTTTGATCACCAAAAGAAATCCCTTCCTGACACAACCGAGACAAATTTATAATAATCCAACACTATTTTCGTGTAGAATTCGATGTTAGAAAAAGACCGGTCTGCGCTGACGTCAGTAAACAAACATGGCGGCCAGATTTGAACGATTTTGTTTATCTTTTTCTATCGTCGAATTCTACATGAAAATAGTGTTGAATTATTATAAATTTGTGTCGGTTGTGTCAGGAAATGTTTTCTTTTGGCGATCAAAGAAGAATCACGGTGCAAAGTAGACGGTAAGGATCTAAAATAGCCTTAGAACCGAGATGGAGAAAAGCCTTATTTTCATACTAGTTGATAATAAGGCCCGTGAGGAACTGTTAGCGAGACATCGTTCGCTCAGAGACAGTTCCTAAAGGAACTAGGCAAATCCATGATATTGAGTGTGTTGGCAGAAGTAGAAGCCAAGCAATTATAATGATTTTTCATTTGTTACTTGATGAGTTGTTGCCCTTGTCAGATTTAGGTGTATTATAAATGTCTCATTACCGACAAAAGGATCAATATGCGACAACTCTTGTTGACTGCCCGGACGAAATAGCTGTTGTGGGGGTATGTTTTGTTGCCAGGCAGTTTATCTTTATAATATGTAAACTTGCATGCTGTTTTTTTAAATTTTAATTATTAGACTGTCATAAATGATGTTCATGCTTTTTTTTTATTTAAATGACATAGTGGACGTTAAACCTCGACCCTCTATAATCTACATAAATAATACTCACGTCAAAGTATTTTGTGTACATTTTATTCCTTATAAGCCCTATCAGTAGCGGATTATCATCGAGGCTGGTGAGGCTGCAGCCTCAGGCCCCAAAGATTTTGTAAAAAAAAATAATTTTTATACTTGTCTGATACGATTAAAAACACATAGACAATGAATGTTAGGGGTGGGGTTATCGCCAAACGGGAATCAACATAGGCCCTGACCCGAAATTAATTAGGCCCACGCCATTTTAAACAGGCCCTCCAGCAACTGCCGCCTCAGGCTTTGTTGAAGCTTAATCTGCCACTGCATATATCATTGCAGACTAATCGTTATGTCGTCGGGTAGGCATTTTTGCGCTAAATTATTTGAAGTTAATTTGAATTTCATGAAAAACTATAGCAGGTACATCTGTAATAACGTTTTGTTGTTGCAGCCGCTTGACGATACCCACGGAGGGTTATTCCACAATAAAAACCCAAGATCAATTTTATAATCCAACAACAACAACAAAATGAAAATAATATATCATCACCAACAACGTTAGAATTCATCAAAGGTTCCGTCCTTTTTTATACGCCCGCATTTTCATGTGTACGTATACCGTCGTCGCCCCTGTCTGTCCGTCCGTCCGTCCATCCACAATTGTTTAAGAACAGCTACGTGCATTTTAGAGTGACACAGTTTTCAACATACGTAAAATGACCACTTTAAGATAACTCACAGAAAATTCAACATGATTCATTTATTCCCAAACGGCTGTAGGATTTTAAGTCAACAACTTGGCCTATCATACCCAACCAACATCAAAAGTTTACGGTCACAACATTTCGAGTAAGATCGTTTTGAAATTTGTGCCCAAAAAAAAGGTCGAAATAATAACACAAATTTTGATCCAAAACTTCAATTTCCATTTATACCCGAAGTTGTCATTTAATTTTTTTTCACTGCATCGCATGACTCCTGTCGCCTAGGGGTCCCCATAGACTTAAGCCCCGTTTACATTACCAAATATTACACATATGTGCATTTTTGCATATTATGTATTAATTACTCACGTGTGCAAAAGTATATTTACTAAGCGTTCACATGTTATATAAGCATTCACAGTAATATCTTGAATACAGTGTTTAGATGCCAATTCCAGTATATTTGCATATATGCAAAAGTATTTAGGGTTAGTATTTATGCAGATTGTGTCATATAAACGCTCAGCAATATTTGCATATGTGTATATATCTGATAATGAGATATACACACATATGCAAATATTGCTGAGCGTTTATATGACACAATCTGCACATAAACTTACCATACATTCTTTTGCATATATGCAAATATACTTTTGCATCTGGCCAAGACTAGGTGCAAATTTGCACCGGCAGTATTTTTACACATGTATGCAAATGCATTTACATGACGAGATTTGCATACATGAGTAATTTTGCATATATGCAAAAGATTTGCATGTGTGCAAATTTCGTCATGTAAACGGGGCTTTTAAGTATGATTGAAAATTAGCTGACTCCCAGGGTTATCATTTTTTTCAATTTTTGCACGGACGCGTTCTTAATCATATTCAGAGATATGAGTTTGAAACTTTTGTATGTCAAATATAAGCTTGCAACATACATTTAAACTTCACAGAATTTACGTTACGATTAAATTTTAAATACACTACTCATGTAATACTAGAATACTTATTATGGATACAATCACTTGGTTTATTATACTGCAACATTTCAACAAGATTTTACAAGTCGTTTTCAAGCAAATACCTAATGTACAAATGGAACATATCATGGGACATGGATGAAATATAAATATATATATATGTACAGTCAACAATATCATTAATGAGCTGTATAGACAGGTGACAAAGATAACTTTAATCTTTTTATAAAAATATAAGTCTACTTGGAGTAAGTTTTTAGTTATGGGTATCGATATAGGACCCTTAGGTTAACTCAAGAGTGACATTTAAATCATTATATTGATATATGTTTTCTGTGATGTCACATAAAGTTGTGATACTTTACCATTCTTTGCGATTCTATTTTTGGGCCAAGAAAAATGTTCAGTTATAATTTTGGAATCATATTCGAGAGATTTATCGATTTAAAGTCGTAATTTTTGTGTGCTCTATCTATTGTGCGGTACCAGTTTCAACCATTCCCTTCAAACTATCCTTGTATTTCTTTCGACAGAATTTCCAAATTTCTCAGACACTAACATGACTGAAGACGATATGAGTAAACAAACAAACATAACCATACAATGAATACACCATTTCGATCAGTAATAACTATAGTATAAGATATGTGATTTTGACTAAGAAAGATATGAGTCAGAACTCGGGGCAGACGTCCCTCCCTTGGGTCCCAGAGTTGTTAAAGCAAGTTGTAAATTTACAGAATATTCAATGAAGTAAAATTAATGTGAAAACAAGTATTTATTGATTTATTTATATTTTTGGAAAAGAGTAGCTGTATCTACAATAATAGATACTGTGTGATATTTATATATATTATATAATATTACTGAGAAAACAAAATCTGGTTCTTTCATACACCTGTTGTTCATAGTTTGTTTGGGGGGTTAGGATGACCTAATGGTCTATAGTGTTGCTTTGACCTCTGGCTTGCGGTTGTGGTTTCGAGCCCTGGTGTGAACGTGTGTGACATGGAGATAGGGGCGCCTTCTCAACCTCGGGGGTTTCCTCCGGGCACTCCGGTTTCCTCCCACTGCCAAAGACCCCTACGCGCAAGCGAATTATTTAGATAATAAATTGAAAACCTTACGTTAGTCCCAAATTTACCAAGTTTGTGTCGAGTGGACGTTGAACCTCTCTCTCTCTCCCTCTCTCTCTCTCTCTCTCTCTCTCTCTCTCTCTGTATTGTTTGTTTGTAGATTTCATTGTGTACTTCACTTAACAAACTGCAAAACCATAATTTTGATATAATTATTTAAAGACGAAATACAGACTTAAAATATGCAGATTTAGCTCTAATTGTTTAGTGATTGATATTTTCAGATGAATATACCAACAGAACATTTTAAAAATAACCTGTTCATACATTGTCTCCTGGATCCCCCTCTCACGATTCTAAAGATGCTATGAACAGATTAGTCAAGTAATTTCATTTATTTAAAAATGTATTTCCCTTATATCTCAGAAGTTTTTGTTTTTAAAATATAAATTAATATTTGGAGAGTAAAATCAATAGAACCAAATATAAACTTCAAATGACCAATTGATCTATTTGAAGAACTTTTGTATGGTCTTAATCTGTACATTAAACTTTATTCTTGCATGTTTGGACTTTACACACTGAATGCTGCTGTTATAACTTTCTCTCTTAAAATAAATATATACGTAAGATAAAGAGGTTTTAGTGGCATAGTGGGCTGATGCATTTATGTGTCCTACCCCCTCCCCCTCCCCTAAAAAAAGAAAAATCTAGGGAAAGACACCAAGATCATCAAATTTGAGTTGATAGTTCCATGGTTATGGTCATTTTATGAAGTTTCAGTGGCAGTGGCCAGTTTTAACGCCATCTTGAAAAAACACTAATGTGTTCTTTAACCCCCCCCCCCCCCCCCCCCCTCTAAAAAAAGAAAAATCTAGCGAAAGACACCAAGATCATAAAATTTGAGTTGATAGTTCTATGGTTATTGTCATTTTATTAAGTTTCGGTGGCCATTTTTGACGGCATCTTGAAAAAAAACCCACTTTTCCGGGGGTCCTACTTTGGTAAATTTTTAGTTTGTTACTAAGAACACTAAACCTTACCAGAAACAGTTGATATAATTTTAGTTGCAATTTGGGGGGGGGGGGTCCATATATAAACCTGACGAATAAGATATAAGAACCAGATGTTATGCCTTTCTAGATTTTTATAGAATAGGTTTTAAATATCATCCTTTATAAAAGTTTATACCTATTACAGTGATTTAATGTAAACATTACGTGACTATTCTATATGTATTTTTTTTTTGTTTTCGAGTCTAGAATTCCATTGTCCATGTCAGAAAGATAGCTCAAAAACTATTTAAGTCAAACCATAACCCATTAAATTATTAGTTATACCTACTCTGCAAAGATGAAGGTTCTAGCAGTATTTTCTATTGTCTCGATACTGGCGATTGTCCACGCTCAGCTGGGCGAAAATGCCACTTCTTTTGACAGCCAACAAGAAGGCCGGCAACAACAACCACCAGGAGGAGGACAGGGACCACCAGGAGGTGATCAGGGACCACCAGGAGGTGATCAGGGGGGGCAGGGACCACCAGGAGGTGATCAGGGGGGACAGGGACCACCAGGAGGTGATCAGGGGGGGCAGGGACCACCAGGAGGTGATCAGGGGGGACAGGGACCACCAGGAGGTGATCAGGGGGGACAGGGACCACCAGGTCAGGGACCACCAGGAGGTGATCAGGGACCACCAGGAGGTGATCAGGGGGGACAGGGACCACCAGGTCAGGGACCACCAGGAGGTGATCAGGGACAAGGAGGAGGTCAGGGACCACCAGGAGGTGATCAGGGACAAGGAGGAGGTCAGGGACCACCAGGAGGTGATCAGGGACAAGGAGGTGGTCAGGGACCACCAGGAGGTGATCAGGGACAAGGAGGTGGTCAGGGACCACCAGGAGGTGATCAGGGACAAGGAGGTGGTCAGGGACCACCAGGAGGTGATCAGGGACAAGGAGGTGGTCAGGGACCACCAGGAGGTGATCAGGGACAAGGAGGTGGCCAGGGACCACCAGGAGGTGATCAGGGACCACCACCAGTAGGAAGTGAGTTTTTTTTGTTTATATTTCCTGTAACAAATGCGGAGCACACTAAGACCTTTCTCTTGATGATAGTTGTGTGAGCTAGACTATACAAGTAATTCGAAGCTTGATCAACATTAATCGTTCGAATCATTCATTTTTTTCCCTAATTGATTAATATGGATCCCCAATCCATAGCTATAAAATATAGGTGAGATTGGTGGCAAAATGTGCTGTAGATCATACTGCCTGGTATCTACCCCTCCTAACGCGTTTGACTTTCCCTTCACCTCTGCCTCCACCCACCTTCTGAAACTTCTGCGTGCACATGAATTGTTGAAATAAGGATATATATAACAAATACTCTGTGAACAAATACTGATTTCTAAATATATTTGTTTGTTTCTTTCAGGATAGATTGTTAATCCTTACGCAAATCTCGAGTTAATAAAGATTTAAAAAATGACTTCATATTTATTACTGTTGGCATTTACTCATACACAACTATATATTATATTTAAATTTTGTGTATAAGAAAGCGGGAACATACCCAGAAATGTGTATAGGTGGGGTATTGATCAATGAAGTACCAACTTGATTATGAGGACCGGAATAAAATCTAATGGGGTTTAACGCCCTTCTGTTCTTATTCAACTGGGTTAATGAAGACAGGCATATAATGCTATGGGGAACACCATGCCCGAACAGCGGCACTACAGCATACATTTATATCAAATTCCAACTGCTGTGAGTTCTTTTAAGTTACGAGCACACCAATCTGTACACATGACCTTGCTGGAAAATTTTTATAAATTTTTGGGTCGAACACGGGGACATCCAGATCATCGAGCCAACGTCTAACGGAGTCACAGGCATGAACACATCTAAAAATAGATGGTATGTTGGACACGTGATTTGTTGTGTTTGGAAGTTGTCTCAGTACCTGAAACCCGGCCACCCCGTTTTTGCGTACAACTTATATTGGACTGTGACAACCTATCACACTGAGGGTCAATCTGAATGACAGACTCACCCTAAAATCTAATGGGGTTTATTGCCTTCTGTTCTTATTCAACTGGGTTAATGAAGACAGGCATATAATGCTCTGGGGAACACCATGCCCGAACAGCGGCACTACAGCATACGTTTATAACAAATTCCAACTGCTGTGAGTTCTTTTAAGTTACAAGCACACCAATCTGTACACAGGACCTTGCTGGAAAATTCTTATAAATTTGTGGGTCGAACACGGGGACATCCAGATCATCGAGCCAGCGTCTAAGAGAATCACAGGCAGGAACACATCTAAAAATAGATGGTATGTTGGACACGTGATTTGTTGTGTTTGGAAGTTGTCTCAGTACCTGAAACCCGGCCACCCCGTTTTTGCGTACAACTTGTATTGGACTGTGACAACCTATCACACTGAGGGTCAATCTGAATGACAGACTCACCCTACCTGTACAGACTCCCCCTACCTTCAGAGAAGTGACTGACACAGTAAATAGCCATGATATCCACATGACGTTATCTTAACGTCACAGATCGCGAGGTCAACGCAAAGAACTCAGCTTGTGAACAAATAAGCGAAAGTAAAATGACTTCGACAAACAGAAAACCTGCGTCGTATCAGGGTTGTCTGTTCAATAACACGGACACAACCTGAGAAAAATAAATCCCCGGAAGAAAATGGGATTTTAACGGAATAAGCCAGTTAAACAGACATTAATTGACACACCGGGTGCCATGCTATTGGCACTATTTTGTGCGTTGGTCGGGTCTAATTCACTACACAATCAATTCTGCTAATGTTTTTAGCGTGGGGAAATACAAATTTAAAATTTTAACGCAATTTTTTAAAAATAGCCAAATTCTGGCTTGGATTACTGAGCAGAATGGTCATCTACTGTATACCTGCGAAAAAAAGCCAGCTACCATTTAATTATTCAATCTCGACTTGTATCAGTGTTATTGCACAGACAACCCTGATACGACGCAGGTTTTCTGTTTGTTTGTTTGTTTACAAGCTGAGTTCTGTGCGTTGACCTCGCGTAAACGTAATATGGATATCATGGCTATTCACTGTGTCAGAGTCAATTCTCTGCAGGTAGGGTGAGTCTGTCGTTCAGATTGGTGTGACTACTACTATCGATTGTGGATCCCACTAATCACAGACAAGAACATTTTTAACACTGACGGTCACGATAATCGTCAATTTCGTCCATAGTATTGCAAAAGGGGACAGTAACATTGTCAATTTTGTTGTGAAAACATTTAAATTTTATATATAATGTTAAGAATGTGAATATCTGTAACATACGGTACTATTCCTTGTTGGTCTTTCTGCAATACTTTGAGTTCTATTGGCAACATAACCTGTCTTGTGGATTCTTGTTTGTGATTTAGAAACCAACCTCTGCTACTCTGTTACTGTTACAACCAAAATAATTTATATATATTTCAATATGTTATTAACAATATGATTAACTGCGTTATTGATGATGACAATAATGAAGAAAATAGGTTGTCGGGAGTCATTTTATAGTTGATGTTTTAGTTTTTGGAATCCGGAGAAAGAACTTCATGATAAACTACAAAATCCTGAAAAGTGTAAATAAACAGTCTCAAAAACTGTGACCAAAATTTCAGAGGCGGATCCAGGGGGAGGGCCCTAGGTGCCCGGGCCCCCCTAAATCCCTAAATAACAGTATAAAAAAATAGATATGCGCCACAAATCACCACTGACACCCCGATTTTTTCAAATATTTTCTCAGGGGCCCCCCCTAACTGGATTTCCTGGATCCGCCTCTGCAAAATTTTCCCCTATAACTCGGCAAAAAAGCAATTCTGAAAAAAAATCAACCAATCTTTTTGATACACAGAGAATTTACAAGATCATTTAAAAGATCTCTGTAATATCGGAGGTAACTCTGCCAAAACAATTGTTTGATTTTGATACAGTTCTTTGTGTTGTCCAAACCCACAACAAAGATTGGTTGCCATACAACGAAACATACACCCACAGCAGCTATATCGTCCGAGGGACATCGGCAAGGGTTGTCGCATTCTTTTGTAGGTAATAAGGGGCATTTAATAGACAATTTCATGCAGATGACATTATACTTTTGGTCGTTTAAGGGTTCACAAGGTTCTAAAAACTAAAACAAGGCCTGGAAGTACTCTACAAAAATTATTAAAAAAATAAATATAAATTTCATACAGATCGGGAGATAACTTTTGTCTGTCTTCAAACATTTACAAGGTTTAACAAAATAAAACAAAGTCCATAACTCTAGAAACTAGAAGTAATTGACGAAAATTTGCTGAAATTCAATAGGCTTTTTCGTTTTACTAATTTTAAGTAGCTAAGTCTGTAACTCAATATCAGCCAACATTTTCGACAATGAAAACACAAATTATTTGTCAATTTAAATCAACATTGATGTTGTGATCTTACCGGAAACAAAAGATAGGTTTCTGATATCCAATATTTATGACAAAATGAAAAAGGATAGTAAGCTGGCACTGCCAGGCAGGATACGCCCACATTTTCGAGAGATCGATAGAGGACAAGCAATACCGAAAGTGATTTTTCCTACAATCAAATGCCATAATTCATTAAGTTACAATTTGATATGCGCAAATATCGAAAAGAATCAAGATCTTTAGGTTATAAACATGCATTTCAAGTTTCATTAAAATCGAATTACAATTGTGACCTCTACAGGTCCTACAACTTTAATATGCCATATTTTTACACTGTTCGCGTTCAAACGGTGGCCATTTTGTCTGGTCATTATGGTCGATATTCTAGAAATTCGAACTCAACCTTCCGTAGGGTGTAATGGTGATAGAGTCAAACGTTTTTTTAAATTGGATATTAATTGTGACCTCCAGAGGGACCATAGGGGATTTTTCGGACAATCAGGGGCCATAATTCAGGAAGTTAAAATCCGATATGCGCAAATATCGAAAGGAACCAAGATCTTTGGGTTATAACCATGCATTTCAAGTTTCATCAAAATCGAATTAAAATTGTGACCATTTTTTAACAGTATTCGCGTACAAACGACGGCCATTTTGTATGGCAATTTTGGTTTCGATTTTCCCGAAATTCGAAATCAACTTTCCTTAGGGTGTAACGGTGACTTAAATCAAACGTTTTTTCAAATCGGATAATAATTGTGACCTCCACAGGGACCAAAAGCTAAACAAAGGCGATTTTGCGTATAAACAGGGGGCCATAATTCAGGAAATTACGATTCAATATGCACAAATATCAAAAGGAGCCAAGATCTTTGGGTTATAACCATGCCTTTCAAGTTTCATCACAATCGAATTAAAATTGTGACCTCTACAGGGTCCACAACAGATAAACCATTTTTTAACAGTATTCGCGTACAAACGGCGACCATTTTGTATGGCAATTTTGATCAGATTTGCCGCAATTCAAACTCAACTTTCCTTAGGGTGTAACGGTGACATAATCAACCGTTTTTTTGAAATCGGATAATAATTGTGACCTCCACAGGGACCACAAGCTAAACAAAGGCGATTTTGAGAATAAACTGGGGCCATAATTCAGGAAATTACGATTCAATATGCGCAAATATCGAAAGGAACCGAGATCTTTGGGTTATAACCATGCATTTCAAGTTTCATCAAAATCGAATTAAAATTGTGACCTCTACAGGGTCCACAACCTTGATATACCATTTTTTAACTGTATTCGCGTACAAACGGCGGCCATTTTGTATGGCAATTTTGGTACGATTTTCCCGAAATTCAAACTCAACCTTCCTTAGTGTGTAACGGTTTTTCAAATCGGATAATAATTGTGACCTCCAAAGGGACCACAAGCTAAACAAAGGCGATTTTGCGTATAATCAGGGGCCATAATTCAGAAAGTCACGATCCGATATGCGCAAATATCGACAGGGACCAAGATCTTTGGGTTATAACCATGCATTTCAAGTTTCATCAAAATCTACAGGGTCCACAACCTTGATATACCATGTTTTAACAGTATTCGCGTACAAACAGCGGCCATTTTGTATGGCAATTTTTTCGAAATTCGAACTCAACCTTCCTTAGGGTGTAACGGTGATATTATCGAACGGTTTTTTAAATCAAATAATAAATGTCACCTCCAGAGGGACCACAAGCTAAAATAGGGGATTTTTCGGACAATCAGGGGCCATAATTCAGGAAATTACGTTCCGATAAGCGCAAATATCATAAGGAACCAAGATCTTTGGGTTATAAACATGCACGTCAAGTTTCATCATAATCGGCTCAAAATTGTGACCTCTATAGGGTCCACAAGCTAAAAACGTGATTTTTCGTACAATCAGGGGCCATAATCCATGAAGTTTCGATCCGATACATGCCAATATCGAAAGCAGCCGAGATCTTTTGGTGATAAAGCTATATTTCAAGTTTCGTCAAAATCGAACAAGAATTATGACCTGTAGAGGGTCCACAAACAATTGTGGACGGACGGACAGGGGCGACGACATAATAGGCCTACGTCCACATGAAAATGTGGGCGTATAAAAATACCATTGTATCATAAGAAAGATAGGAGTCAGAACTCGGGACAGACGTCCCTCCCTTGGGTCCAGTGGCGGAGCCACGGGGGGGTATGGGGGGGTAGTTACCCCCCCACTTTTGAAAATCATGGCCATCCCAATTTTGCTAAAAAATGACATAAAATTTATGGGGGGGGGGGGGGTAGGATCCTTTTTTTGTGCATTATATTATATTAAAGTACAACATCACATGTTGAATTTTCATAAAAGACCACTCCCCCCTCCCAAAATTTAATTTAGGATCCTTTTTTTGTGCATTAATATTATATTAAAGTACAACATCACATGTTGAATTTTCATAAAAGACCACTCCCCCCTCCCAAAATTTTTTTGGATCCCTACGCTCGCCATACTTCTTATTACAACTACTCAGCAACACCTAGCTACATCCCTGGACCAGTGGCAGAGCCACTTTTGAAAATCATGGCCATCCCAATTTTGCTAGAAATGACAAAAAATTTATGGGGGGGGGGTGGATGTAGGATCCTTTTTTTGTGCATTATATTATATTTAAGTGCAACATCACATGTTAGAAAGGGCTTTTCTCGACCTAAAACGGGTGTATCCAATAGCTGGAGAAGGGCGTTTCCCTAAGCAAAAAGGGCGTGGCTAAAAAAAAATTTGGGGGGCAAAGCCCCCAGATCCCCATAGCTTTTTACCCCCCCACTCAGCACCGGCTGGCGCCGCCGCTGCTTGGGTCCCAGAGTTGTTAAAGCAAGTTGTAAATTTACAGAATATTCAATGAAGTAAAATTAATGTGAAAACAAGTATTTATTGATATTTTTGGAAAAGAGTAGCTGTATCTACAATAATAGATACTGTGTGATATTTATATATATTATATAATATTACTGAGAAAACAAAATCTGGTTCTTTCATACACCTGTTGTTCATAGTTTGTTTGGGGGGTTAGGATGACCTAGTGGTCTATAGTGTTGCTTTGACCTCTAGCTTGCGGTTGTGGTTTTGAGCCCTGGTGTGAACGTGTGTGACATGGAGATAGGGGCGCCTTCTCAACCTCGTGGGTTTCCTCCGGGCACTCCGGTTTCCTCCCACAGCCAAAGACCCCTACGCGCAAGCGAATTATTTAGATAATAAATTGAAAACCTTACGTTAGTCCCAAAATTACCAAGTTTGTGTCGAGTGGACGTTAAACCTCTCTCTCTCTCTCTCTCTCTCTCTCTTTCTCTCTCTCTGTATTGTTTGTTTGTTTGTAGATTTCATTGTGTACTTCACTTAACAAACTGCAAAACCATAATTTTGATATAATTATTTAAAGACGAAATACAGACTTAAAATATGCAGATTTAGCTCCATCCTCGGTTACCCAGTGTACACATTCCGTTCTACTCCACTATACCCTGGGTTAATCCATAGGGATTCCACGATTTCAAAATATCAGAATGTAGTTAAACTGTACGAGCCAATCAAAGAACAGTTTACAAATAAGTCTTCCGAAGACCCTTTAGCGACGTTTTTTACGTCATACAACTTGTTTACATAGTTGCAAAGTGTGCAAGAACGAACTTCGGCAGCCATGTTGGGGTATTCTTTGTTGAAAAAAGATGAGAGTTACTTCCCTTCGTTTATTTCCCTTCCAAGTGACGCTTTCTGGGATTGGACGATAAAAATATCACAATCAGCCAGGGCAGATAATTTGAAATCGTGGAATCCCTATGGATTAACCCAGGGTATAGTGGAGTAGAACGGAATGTGTACACTGGGTAACCGAGGATGATTTAGCTCTAACATAATGCATCTTTAATTGTTTAGTGATTGATATTTTCAGATGAATATACCAACAGAACATTTTAAAAATAACCTGTTCATACATTGTCTCCTGGATCCCCCTCTCACGAATCTAAAGATGCTATGAACAGACTAGTCAAGTAATTTCATTTATTTAAACATTTATTTCACTTATATCTCAGAAGTTTTTGTTTTTAAAATATAAATTATTATTTGGAGAGTAAAATCAATAGAACCAAATATAAACTTCAAATGGCCAATTGGTCTATTTGAAGAACTTTTGTATGGTCTTAATCTGTACATTAAACTTTATTCTTGCATGTTTGGACTTTACACACTGAATGCTGATGTTATTACTTTCTCTCTTAAAATAAATATATACGTAAGATAAAGAGGTTTTAGTGGCATAGTGGGCTGATGCATTTATGTGTCCTACCCCCTCCCCCTCCCCTAAAAAAAGAAAAATCTAGGGAAAGACACCAAGATCATCAAATTTGAGTTGATAGTTCCAAGTTTGTGTCGAGTGGACGTTAAACCTCTCTCTCTCTCTCTTTCTCTCTCTCTGTATTGTTTGTTTGTTTGTAGATTTCATTGTGTACTTCACTTAACAAACTGCAAAACCATAATTTTGGATATAATTATTTAAAGACGAAATACAGACTTAAAATATGCAGATTTAGCTCTAACATAATGCATCTTTAATTGTTTAGTGATTGATATTTTCAGATGCATATACCAACAGAACATTTTAAAAATATACCTGTTCATACATTGTCTCCTGGATCCCCCTCTCACGAATCTAAAGAAGCTATGAACAGATTAGTCAAGTAATTTCATTTATTTAAACATTTATTTCACATATATCTCAGAAGTTTTTGTTTTTAAAATATAAATTATTATTTGGAGAGTAAAATCAATAGAACCAAATATAAACTTCAAATGGCCAATTGATCTATTTGAAGAACTTTTGTATGGTCTTAATCTGTACATTAAACTTTATTCTTGTATGTTTGGACTTTACACACTGAATGCTGCTGTTATTACTTTCTCTCTTAAAATAAATATATACGTAAGATAAAGAGGTTTTAGTGGCATAGTGGGCTGATGCATTTATGTGTTCTTTAACCCCCCCCCTCCCCCAAAAAAAGAAAAATCTAGGGAAAGGCACCAAGATCATCAAATTTGAGTTGATAGTTCGTTCCATGGTTATGGTCATTTATGAAGTTTCAGTGGCAGTGGCCAGTTTTGACGCCATTTTGAAAAAAACCCACTTTTCCGGGGGTCCTACTTTGGTAAATTTTTAGTTTGTTACAAAGAACACTAAACCTACCAGAATCAGTTGATAAAACTTTAGTTGCAATTGGGGGGGGGGGTTCCATATATAAACATGACGAATAAGATATAAGAACCAGATGTTATGCCTTTCTAGATTTTTATAGAATAGGTTTTAAATATCATCCTTTATGAAAGTTTATACCTATTACAGTGATTGAAACCTTACAGACAAATGCTTTATGTAAACATTACGTGACTATTCTATATGTATTTATTTTGTTTTCGAGTCTAGAATTCCATTGTCCATGTCAGAAAGATGGCTCAAAAACTATTTAAGTCAAACCATAACCCATTAAATTATTAGTTATACCTACTCTGCAAAGATGAAGGTTCTAGCAGTATTTTCTATTGTCTCGATACTGGCGATTGTCCACGCTCAGCTGGGCGAAAATGCCACTTCTTTTGACAGCCAACAAGAAGGCCGACAACAACAACCACCAGGGGGAGGACAGGGACCACCAGGAGGTGATCAGGGGGGACAGGGACCACCAGGAGGTGATCAGGGACCACCAGGAGGTGATCAGGGGGGACAGGGACCACCAGGTCAGGGACCACCAGGAGGTGATCAGGGGGGACAGGGACCACCAGGTCAGGGACCACCAGGAGGTGATCAGGGACAAGGAGGTGGTCAGGGACCACCAGGAGGTGATCAGGGGGGACAGGGACCACCAGGTCAGGGACCACCAGGAGGTGATCAGGGACAAGGAGGTGGTCAGGGACCACCAGGAGGTGATCAGGGACAAGGAGGTGGCCAGGGACCACCAGGAGGTGATCAGGGACAAGGAGGTGGTCAGGGACCACCAGGAGGTGATCAGGGACAAGGAGGTGGTCAGGGACAGGGACCACCAGGAGGTGATCAGGGACAAGGAGGTGGCCAGGGACCACCAGGAGGTGATCAGGGACCACCAGCAGTAGGAAGTGAGTTTTTTTGTTTATATTTCCTGTAACAAATGCAGAGCACACTAAGACCTTTCTCTTGATGATAGTTGTGTGAGCTAGACTATACAAGTTATTCGAAGCTTGATCAACATTAATCGTTCGAATCATTCATTTTTTTCCCTAATTGATTAATATGGATCCCCAATCCATAGCTATAAAATATAGGTTAGATTGGTGGCAAAATGTGCTGTAGATCATACTGCCTGGTATCTACTCCTAACGCGTTGGACTTTCCCTTCACCTCTGCCCCCACCCACCTTCTGAAACTTCTGCGTGCAAATGAATTGTTGAAATAAGGATATATATAACAAATACTCTGTGAACAAATACTGATTTCTAAATATATTTGTTTGTTTCTTTCAGGATAGATTGTTAATCATCACGCAAATCTCGAGTTAATAAAGATTTAAAAAATGAGTTCATATTTATTATTGTTGGCATTTACATATATATTATATTTAAATTTTGTGTATAAGAAAGCGGGAACATACTTAGAAATGTTTATAGGTGGGGTATTGATCAACGAGGTAGCCATTTGATTATGAGGACCGGAATAAAATCTAATGGGGTTTATTGCCTTCTGTTCTTATTCAACTGGGTTAATGAAGACAGGCATATAATGCTCTGGGGAACACCATGCCCGAACAGTGGCACTACAGCATACGTTTATATCAAATTCCAACTGCTGTGAGTTCTTTTAAGTTACGAGCACACCAATCTGTACACAGGACCTTGCTGGAAAGTTCTTATAAATTTGTGGGTCGAACACGGGGACATCCAGATCATCGAGCCAGCGTCTAAGAGAGTCACAGGCAGGAACACATCTTAAAATAGATGGTATGTTGGACACGTGATTTGTTGTGTTTGGAAGTTGTCTCAGTACCTGAAACCCGGCCACCCCGTTTTTGCGTACAACTTATATTGGACTGTGACAACCTATCACACTGAGGGTCAATCTGAATGACAGACTCACCCTACCTGTACAGACTCCCCCTACCTTCAGAGAAGTGACTGACACAGTAAATAGCCATGATATCCACATGACGTTATCTAAACGTCACAGATCGCGAGGTCAACGCAAAGAACTCAGCTTGTGAACAAATAAACGAAAGTAAAATGACTTCGACAAACAGAAAACCTGCGTCGTATCAGGGTTGTCTGTTCAATAACACGGACACAACCTGAGAAAAATAAATCCCCGGAAGAAAATGGGATTTTAACGGAATTAGCAAGTTAAACAGACATTAATTGACACACCGGGGGCCATGCTATTGGCACTATTTTGTGCGTTGGTCGGGTCTAATTCACTACACAATCAATTCTGCTAATGTTTTTAGCGTGGTGAAGCACAAATTTAAAACTTTAACGCAATTTTTTAAAAATAGCCAAATTCTGGCTTGGATTACTGGGCAGAATGGTCATCTACTGTATACGTGCGAAAAAAAGCCAGCTACCATTTAATTATTCAATCTCGAGTTGTATCAGTGTTATTGCACAGACAACCCTGATACGACACAGGTTTTCTGTTTGTTTGTTTACAAGCTGAGTTCTGTGCGTTGACCTCGGGTAAACGTCATATGGATATCATGGCTATTCACTGTGTCAGAGTCAATTCTTGCAGGTAGGGTGAGTCTGTCGTTCAGATTGGTGTGACTACTACTATCGATTGTGGATCCCACTAATCACAGACAAGAACGTTTTTAACACTGACGGTCACGATGATCGTCAATATCGACAATAGTATTGCAAAAGGGGACAGTAACATTGTCAATTTTGTTGTGAAATCATTTAAATTTTATATATAATGTTTAGAATGTGAATATCTGTAGCATACGGTACTTTTCCTTGTTGGTCACTTTCTGAGTGCTATTGGCAACAGAACCTGTCTTGTGGATTCTTTTTCGTAATCTAGAAACCAACCTCTGCTAATCGGTTCTAAATCTGTTACAACCAAAATAATTTCAATATGTTATTAACAATATGATTAACTGCATTATTGATGATGATAATAATGAAGAAAATAGGTTGTCGGGAGTCATTTTATAGTTGATGTTTTAGTTTTTGGAATCCGGGGAAAGAACTTCATGATACAAAATCCTAAAAAGTGTAAATGAACAGTCTCAAAAACTGTGAGAAAAATATTTCCCCTATAACTCGGCGAAAAGGCAATTCTGAAAAAAAATCAACCAATCTTTTTGATACACAGAGAATTTACAAGATCATTTAAAAGATCTCTGTAATATGGGAGGTAACTCTGCCAAAACAATTGTTTGATTTTGATACAGTTCTTTGTGCTGTCCAAACCAACAACAAAGATTGGTTGCCAGGCAACGAAACATACACCCATATCAGCTATATCGTCCGAGGGACGTCGGCAAGGGTTGTCGCATATTTATTCTTTTGTAGGTAATAAGGGGCATTTAATAGACAATTTCATGCAGATGACATTATACTTTTGGTCGTTTAAGGGTTCACAAGGTTCTAAAAACTCTAGAAACTAGAAGTTATTGACGAAAATTTGCTGAAATTCAATAGGCTTTTTCGTTTTACTCATTTTAAGAAGCTAATTCTGTAACTCAATATCAGCCAAAATTTTCGACAATGAAAACACAAATTATTTGTCAATTTACATCAACATTGATGTTGTGGTCTTACCGGGAAAAAAAAGATAGGTTTCTGATATCCAATATTTATGACAAAATGAAAAAAGATAGTAAGCTGGCACTGCCAGGCACACTGCCAGGCAGGATACGCCCACATTTTGAGGGATAGAGAACAAGCAAACCGAAAGTGATTTTTCCTACAATCAAAGGCTATAATTCATTAAATTACAATTTGATATGCGCAAATATCGAAAAGAATCAAGATCTTTAGGTTATAAACATGCATTTCAAGTTTCATCAAAATCGAATTAAAATTGTGACCTATACTGGGTCCACAACCTTGATATACCTTATTTTAACACTATTCGCGTACAGACGGTGGCCATTTTGTCTAGCAATTATGGTCCGATTTTCTAGAATTCCAACTTAACCTTCCGTACATAGGCGTAGGAGACGGGGGGGGGGAGGCATATGCCCCCCTAAAAATTTATTTTCGGGCAATGAAAAATTCGACGCCCTCTTTTTTCTATTATTGTTTAGTTCTTGCAATGTCTATTTTCTGTCTTGTCCGCAGGTTTATCTTGTGGATTTTGTTTTGTTTGTTTTGCGTGTAGTGCAGTCCTCCTGCATTAACTATTAGAGAAAAAATATAACTAACTTATTTCTATGAGATTCAAACTGCCCGAAAATTATTTTCTCGTCTTTTTTGTCCACTGCATGCCCGAATAAATGTCCGAAGCTCTCTTTAATAGGTATGCCAAAAAACGGTATTGCCCGAAAATAGGTATTGCCCGAAAAACGGGCATCGAGCCTGAAAACGGCAGAGAAAACTAGCAATAAAACGCGTTGGCGACCGCCAAATAATCCAAAATTTTCATTCGCCCATCAAAGAAAACCGGCGCCGCTGTCTATAAACCCGAAATTTTCGGGTATTTCTAGTTTTACTTCCCTAACTGTCATCGAGCCCTAATAAAACACTAATTTTACTTTTCTTGTAATTGAATATAACGAATTTGTACTGAGTTGACTATGGTTTAAAACATTGTCTGGGACCTCTCGACATTGTGCGACATGTTTCGGGCATCGATTAATATTTGTGAATACAGATGCAACAGTCTGATTGGATGGTTGGAATTCAGAGTAGAATTTCGGTTTCAAAACACGGGCTAGAATAGCAGAAACCTATTTCGGTGACTAAACTTTCCATACTACGCGGCGATTGATATGTTGTTTGGAATTCGGGCCAGCCATGCAGGCTATACTGGACCAAATTGAAGTTGCTGTATTCACAGAATGGAATAGAAGGAAAACGCGTTTGCAGCAGTTACATTTTCAAAATTTTCTCCTAAAGGTCCCGTCTTCGTGGACTGTAAACGATTGATTAGAATTCGAGTAAGCCACCTTAATAAGGTTATATTCGAACACTTTGGAATTGCTTTGTTCACCTGCTGAAATAGTAGGAAAACGCATTTGCTACAGTAAAATTTTCTGCTAACGGTCCCGTCTTCGAGGACTGTAAACGATTGATTGGAATTCGAGTCAGCCACCTTAGGCTTTATTAGACCACTTTGAAGTTGCTTTGTTCGCCGGCTGCAATAGCAGGGAAACGTGTTTGCAGCCGTCAAATATTCCAAAATTTGCTTGGGGGATACGAGGTCGTTGCTGTCTTTAAACCCGAAATATTTTGGTATTTAGGGTTCTGCCCCCCTAACTGTCATCGAGCTCCTACGCCTATGCTTCCGTAGGGTGTAACGGTGATAAGAGTCAAACGTTTGTTTTAAATCGGATAATAATCGTTACCTCCAGAGGGACCATAGGCGATTTTTCGAACAAGGGGGCCATAATTCAGAAAGTTATGGTCGGATATGTGCAAATAACGAAAGGAACCAAGATCTTTGGGTTATAACCATGCATTTCAAGTTTTATCAAAGCGAATTAAAATTGTGACCTATACTGCCACTGGGTTCACAACCTTCATATACCATTTTTTAACAGTATTCGCGTTCAAGCGGCGGCAATTTTGTCTGTCAATTTTGGTCTGATTTTCCCGCAATTCGAACTGAAACCTTCCTTAAAGTGTAACGGTGATATAATCAAGCGTTTTTTAAATCGGAAATGATTGTGACCTCCAAAAGGCCCACAAGCCAAATAAAGGCGACTTTGCGTACAATCAGGGGCCATAATTCAGGAAGTTACCATCCGATATGCGCAAATATTGAAAGGATCAGAGAACTTTGGGTTATAACCATGCATTTCAAGTTTTATCAAAATTGAATTAAAATTGAGACCTCTACGGGGTCCACAACCTTGATATACCAATTTATAACAGTATTCGCGTACACGCGGCGGCCATTTTGTATGGCAATTTTGGGCCGATTTTTCTGAGGTTCGAACTCAACCTACCTTAGGGTGTAACGGTGATATAATCAACCGATTTTTTTAAATCGGGTAATAATTGTGACCTCCAGAGGGACCACAAGCTAAACAAAGGCGATTTTGCGTATAATCAGGGGCCATAATTCAGGAAGTTACGATCCGATATGCACAAATATCGAAAAGAACCAAGATCTTTGGGTTACAACCAGGCATTTTAAGTTTCATCAAAATCGAATTAAAATTGTGACCTCTACAGGGTCCACAACCTTGATATACCATTTTTAACAGTATTCGCGTACGAATGTCGGCCATTTTGTATGGCAATTTTGGTCCTCTACAAATACATACAGAATTTCAAGCTACATGACTGCACCAACCAGATACGTTTGTTGTTTGAAATGTCAGTGTATTTAATGTCCTATCCATAGGTTTGCTTTCTGTAAGTATTCATGTGTGGCACAGTCTTACTGCCCTTACTATAAGGATTTGACACCTGATTAGGTAGAGACAGAGAGAGAAATGGGGTTTAACGTCCAAATAACACAACTAGGTCATTTCAGGACTGACATGTGGTTTTAATTTTATTTCAATAATTCGCTTGCGCGTAGGGGTCTTTAGCAGTGGGAGGAAACCTGAGTGCCCAGAGGAAATCCACAAGGTTGAGAAGGCGCCCCTATCTCCATGCCACATACACTCACACCAGGGCTCGAAACCACGGCTGCAAGCAAGAGGTGGCCGGCCAGTTAGAGGTCGAAGCGCAGCACTCTAGATCACTAGGCCATGACAGCTGATTAGGGCGAGACATAAAACAACAGTAGTTCCTAAAGCGGTGGACACACTAGCCGAATGATTCGGCCGAATCAATCGGCGTCGAAATTCGCCTAGTGTGTCCACTGTCATTCGGCCGAATTTCTAATCGGCCGAATGATTCGCCCGAATCAAACATGTTTGATATATTCGGCCGAATATTTATTCGCCCGAATTATATTCGCCTGGTGTGTCCACTTCGCCGAAGCATTCGGCCGAATGTAGAATTCATTAGCCAATCACCACTCATATCGACAAGTCACGTGTTTGTTTGAAGACATAGACGCCGCCGTTTTTAATCATGTGACGTGAAAAGTGATGCAATCGACTGGTGAATCGGCCGAAACATTCGGCTGGTGTGTCCACCCATTCGGCCGAATAAAATTCGGCGCCGATTGATTCGCCCGAACGATTCGGCCGAATCATTCGGCTAGTGTGTCCACCGCTTAAATTTAGCTCAGAAAATGGCTATGCCGATTTCTTCCTAATGGGCTCACAATAGTCTTTGGAGGTCAATATACATCCACACTAAATGTGGGGGATTAATAATCTTTACTAAGTTTACAGATCCAATAGTTTTATTTCTATTATTTTGATTTAAAGTCAATATCGATGTATATCTTTACTTTTACAATATCAATGCTTATTTTATATTTTGATATAAAAACAAAATATGGATGTATATTTTTTATTTTTGTCATTTTGATTTGATGGCCATATTTAATAATGTATATTTATTTTGATGTATATCAATGTATATTTTTGCTGCATTTCCATCAGGTGACCATCCATGTTTATTTTTCATGCTGTTCCTCCAAGAAAAGAAACACTGACTTCATCTTCGTTAGGTTGTAAGCTCACATGCCATGCATTCGGAAAACATACTGAAATATACAAGCCATTCAAAAATTCATCCCAGTTTCAAATTCACTAAGCAAGTTTAAAAATCACTTTCCCCAAATAGATAAAGCAACATATACGAGTAATTTATTAAAGATACATTATGGGAGACAAGATAAAGAGCTGGCAGTTCTCACTATAATAATTAAAAACTAGATCATGAAAAGGGCATTTGCTGACAATTTCGGTCAAATTGATCCACGATGAACCGAATTTACAGATTGATTTTTTTACCTAGCCTGGATCATCATTACTTAAGTCGTTATGATAAAAAAAACATAGTCTTGATTATCTATTTCATGATTAAATCATGAATGAAAGTTGAGCAGCAAATCAGATCATAATCCAGTAAATATCGCAAGCTAGCAATGACACTGAGAGTTGATTGTGGTCTGGATAAGTTAATTAATGTCAAATTAATAATTTAGATAACTATACATGGTAGATGCTATTTGAATTTGCATAAACTATAATCTAACAATATTATTATTATTACAAAATTTATATAGCGCCCCTTTCACAGGTGTGTTCAAGGGCACTTAAAAGTGTAACAAAAAACATACATTCAAAACGTAAATAACACCAAGAGTGTTAGAAATACATTAAATAAGCATAAAAGAACTACAATAGACAAAATATTAGGTGTTACAATTTGTTATAATTATAAGCCTTTAAAAATAAGAAAGTTTTCGTCTGTTTTTTAAAAGTAACTAGTGATGATGAAATTCGAATATTTAAAGGTATTTGATATCCCTGTAATGTACACAAATAATTTATCTTGTATACTTACAGACGTCTCCTGGTTCTGTTTTAACTTGGAACGAGGAACACGTCTTCCCACATCCAGCACGAGGTGTAAATAATAGTGTACGAGAACCAGTGCCTTGTACATAAAACAAATCTCGACTTCTAGCTTCATCAGTCTAAAAATAAAATGAATATCATTATTTTACATGTACAGCTATATGTCAATGGAGTTTATTGTCCAAGCGGCACAAACTGGGTCATGTCGGGACTAACATAGGTTCAACGCTAGTTCAATAATTTGTTTGCACTTAGGGGTCTTGAGCAGTGGGAGGAAACCAAGGACCCAGAGAAAACCCATGAGGTTGAAATGGCGACCCTTCTCCTTGTCACGTACAACCGGAGATTCTAAACCAAGCCAGTTGACTCAATGAAAGGCTTTATGATACACCACGCACTAGCTAACCATCGGACATCCAACCCCCCTCTATACAGAAGAAGACTTTTAATCAACCAGAGAGGAAAGCAAAAACACAGATCAAGATCAAATACAATAAATACTATTCTTATTGAAGTCAACTGAATCAATTATAATTAATGTTATTAACATTTGAAGTAATTACGTCTGTTTCTATTGCTTCCACATCACCATCTTTATGCATCTGATGTTTAACACAGATATGGCAGACACAAAGCCCATTGTTGACCTTCCATTCCAGAGTTACCCCCCTTTATCTGAAGAGGCAGCAGTTTTTAACTGATTTCTTCCATATTTGGTCCCTTCTTCAATTAGCCCAGGTTATGTGCAGAAGCGTAGGACGTTAAACCCCATTTAATTATTCCATATTTGGTGTGAAGCTTTGGGGTATGACAGGATAAAGTCTATTGATATTGTGAGTTCTGTGACTTTCTGTTCTCCCATCCCTCTCCATTTCCAAATATCTTAACGCGATTACAGCTACTGTTTTAAAAGATTCCACCCCTTCTGAAATCCTTGTGAACTCGATAGAGGAAACAGTTTTCAACATATTGGTTTCAAATTTGGTATGATGCATTTGGGTTATGAGAAATAAAACCCTATCTGATAAGCTGCTGTGTTGGTGCATTTCCAAGCTTAATGTGGCTATCTTTTCTAACATTGATCAGTCTTTGTACACTCACCAATGATTCACCATCAGATCCTGGTCCAGATATAAATAAGAACTTCTCAATGACAACCTCAAACTTCTTAGGAAAAACACATGGTCTTGGAAATAATCTCTTTAAGAACTGACTGGTTCCCATTCTACGACTTATCCTGTAAAATATATTAAGTTATTGTAAAAAAAGATGAATATCAATCAATAGCCCTTAGAATATCAGCAAACAATTATGGACCACAAAAAGGACAGACTGCCCTACAGTCATTATTTGGACAAGACCTTCTTTGCTGGAACTTTACCTATTCCTGGTTCAAATATACCAATAACAAAGTTTTTCTTCCAGGAGATCAAAATACTTGATACAATTAGCTGTGAAAGTTGCTGGACGAGTCAGACACAGTGTGACATTACTGTTCCTCATGACATTTCTGTCTGGCGTCGACCTAGACAGGTACTAGATATATCCGTTTGAACCCCACTTATAGGTTGACAAAAACAGATGTATAGTAGTTTGTATGGGATGGAAACTGATGTCTGTATATACATTGGTGTGCATGTAAAAGATCCCTGACAGTTGCGATTTAATATAAGAGTAGGCTGTAACGCCGCTGTCAGGACAAAATTACCTTCATAGGATACTGTATGGTCTTTTAGAGGCATTTAGTAACTGGAAAGACAGATAAACCGTAAGTATGTGTTATAGTTTATTGACACTGTATGGCGTATGCCCCTTTTCATTAGCCCAGTTGGAGCAGAACAGTATGACGTTAAACCCCATTTAATTGCAATTTATTTACAGCTATAGGTACACAGGTGATCACAGCCTGTAATAGCTGTGCAACAGTTTATTTATTGATACCAGAACTTGACAGCCAAATCATATTTAAATTCTTATTCGAAAACTGTGCAGTTGAAGACCATAGATTTGTCAATTCAAGAACTAAAATTGTAGCTTTGTGCCAATTGTGACAATGCTCATCTCTGTTTTAGTTTTAGTATAACTGACAATTTTTAATGATATAAATCGATGAGCCCTAATTTAAACCTCTTCATATCTAACAATTGTTAGCTCTAAATTTCTAAATACATTGTTGCTTTAGTAAAGTACAGTAAAAAAAATTAGGTATGACATACCATTTGATGTGGAAGTTTTTATCATTAGTTATATCCTCTAATATACCTGGCGAATTTAAATCGTTGAGAGATGTTACCCAATCAACTGATGAATGAACAGTCAATGAAGAATCTTGTAACATTTCTTCACGATTGATTAAATTCACGATATCCATTACACTAATAATTTGATTCTGTAAACCCTGAAAATACAACACAAATATGTTAAAATCACAATATAAAGCACTTCGAAATGGAAAATGTGTTGGGTTTTAAAAATTGACACTCGGCATTTCTGTCCAAACAAGGTAAAAAAATGCCTCGTCTGCAGTTCCAAATCAAGGTTTTTTAAATTGCACTTTTTTGAAACAAGGTATTTTGTTCAGAACGAGGCTTGGTGAAAATGCCTCGTTTACAAACGTGTTTTTTTTTTCAAGATAGTTATTAGCGCTATTTGCTATCAGTGAATTTGTTAAAATTAAAATATGTTATTTAAAGTTACATTATTCAAGATAAAGATAAGAACTAGCCATTCTTGCTATAATAGTTCGAAAGTAGGTGATGTAAAAGGAATAATTTGAAAATTTCATTCAAATTACTCTATTGTAAGCGAAGATATTGGCATTTGAAGATTTTGCAGACCTGTGCAATAATTTCAACCACGGTCCTGGTTGATCAAAGCTAAGACTCAAAGCGCCTGGGCTTGCCATATTTGATTTATCACTGAAACAATTTAATCTGTTTAATATCGGAGCGATCTGATGCCATCCAAAGTTGATTAAGGCCTGGATCAGTTAATTAATGTCTAATTAATACTTTAGAAAACATTTCAGGCCCAAATAAAGACCTGGGCCCGGTTCCTAGAAAATTCTTAAAGTAAGCACAAAGTCATACTTCACTTGTACTTATGTAAGAATCTTATAAAAATACCGTCCCTAGAAAATTCTCAAGACCATTCTTACGTAAGCACAAGTCAAGTACAAGTCTAAGCACATTGTGACTGGTAAAGCTTACCATGCACTAAGACTACGATGCTCTTTAACGTCATAAAATAACTTTGGTACGCGAATTACGTCATAAATTTGTTGTCTGCTTCATTGTAGTTGATTTTGATTGACATGTCCCCTGTATAGGCCTACATAATTATAAAATGTGCCAAAATATATTTTAAAAAAACGCAGACACATAGACCTACAAACTAACTGAATAATTGTGAGAGCGCCTGATCAGCCTGTGTGTTTGTAGCCTGTTGTTTACTAATTGGCAAATAGGCTACATAAATTCGTTTCAGGGTAGGCCTATAGGCCTAAGGCCCTAGATGCAAAATTTTCTATAGCATTCTTAATTTCTTTTTGAGACGAATTTTCCCTGTCTTGTAATAGTCTCTTTGGTATCAAAAGGTGACGGAAATGCCGTCGAATAACTCTACGGACAGCCATCTTTTTAAAGCAGAAACAGACTTAAGGTTGGTAAGCAAGCCCTATACCTTGCTTGGGACTTGTGCTTAGACTGGCTATGTTTAAGAACGAAGTTGTGCTTAAGTTTTTTCTTGGAACGCATAATAGCGTTCTTGTGCTTACAATGAAGTCTACTTAAAATCAAAGCACAAGGCCGTTCTTAAGAATTTTCTGGGAACACAAAATAAGGTAAGTTTACTTAAATGCAAAGTCGACTAAAATCTAAGCATAAGAACGTGCTTAAGAATTTTCTAGGAATCGGGCCCAGCACTAGGCAGATTTAGCTCTTGAATAATGCATGTTTAATACAAAAATAAACAAGTTCAAACTATGATGTTAAAATCAGAGAGAGAAAAGACAAGAATACACACCATAGGTGAAGGTGTAAAACACAGCTACCTTGCCTTGATTAATTTATTGCCCAATCAGGTTTAGGTGTAAAGTAACAACTGAGGTGTTGTGAAAGCTAAATTGGGGTTGTAAATTAATCATGGAAGCTGTGTGTTTTACACCTCAGCCTAACTGATATAACAGACAACAAATTAGTGCTTATCTGATCTAAATACAACAAATAATCCATTCTTATTAATCAAAAACGTTTGTTTTTTATATTTATTGTAAAAAAATAACTTGACAATAGCATTGACTGTTTCTGTTGAAACCCCATAAAATTGCACAAAATATTATTGGAGCAAATTCATATAAACGCACAGCGATAAATTTGTCAGTTTATATACCAATTGTCAATTTAATCGGAAATAAAGCACACCTCACACATTAAAATTTAATTAAAACGTTTAATTATGAAGACAGATGGGTATAAATAATGCTAAAAGAATTTATGGTATGGTGTGTATTCTTGTCTTGTCTATTTCTCTGATTATAATATCATAGTTTAATCTGGTTTTATTTTCGTATTAAATAACATAAATTTTAATTTTTACAAATTGGCCGACAGCAAATACTGCTAATAACTATCTTGGAAAAAAAACCACGTTTAATAAACAAGGCATTTATCCAGCCTAGTTCTGAATAAAATACCATGTTCCAAAAACAGAGCAATTAAAAAAAAACCTTTGTTTTGGAACTGCAGACAACAAGGCATTATTTTACCTCGTTTGGACAAAAATGCCAAACGAGGCATTCTAAGGTTTATAGTGTTAGTTTCAATTGACTTTTTTTTAACTTCTGCCTTGATAATATAAAAATATTAAAGATACATTATGTAAGATTTAGATAAAGAACTAGCCATTCTTGCTATAATAGTTCGAAAGTAGATGACGTAAAATGAATAATTTGAAAATTTCATTCAAATTACTCTATTGCAAGCAAAGTTATTGGCCTTTGAAGCCGAGTCTCGGTTTGTCTTGGTCTGTCATATTTGATTAAATCAAAGTAACCCAGAACAATTCTAATCTATTTAATAGAGAAATCTGATGCCATCGAGAGTTGATTTTAAAGGTCTGGATCGGCTAATTAATGTCTAATCAATACTTTAGAAAACATTTCAGGCCTAAGAAAGACCTGCAATAGGCAGATTTAGCTCTTGCATAATGCATCTTTAATGAAAACAAAAAAATAAAGAAACAATCTGTTTGAGAAATGAACTCCTAACTGAAGTTTTGCAAGAAATTTTCAATGACAGGTGGACTATTTCCCAATCTGATTAAAATTTTGTTTTACTGGTCTTTACTACATTAGGCCCTGGAAGAGTTGTTATATTATCGGTTTTCTGGATGATGTGAGGGATTAGCCAATGAAATGGTCTGTTACGGCAAGTTTTTGGCGCAGGTTGCATGGAACTGTGGGTAACCCACTAGAAACATCAACGCTGATTGGTTAACTTAATGTCTGACTTCATAGGGTCAAAAATGGCAGGATGACGCAACTTCAAACTACAAAAATACGAAATATAGATCTTTATTATCTATGTCTGCAACCAAAATTGTCAGGGACAAATTCAAGTCAGGCTTTGTCAGCAGACACATCCCTCTGGTGCCTGTCAATTTGTCTGAAACAAATTTGTCTTTTTGAGGGTTTATTGATTTTATTAATACCTGTCTGGCAAATTTTGATTTGTAATTCATGCATTATAGAATGAAATGTCAGTAGACTCACTCGGAATAAAATAGGTTTCTGGAATAGGTTTTCGTCTAATTGCTTTTCTCGTTTTAATTTAGTTAAACGAACGGAATCAATTCCTTCACACGGGAAACAATCAGCTACTTCTTCCTCAAAGTAAGGATTTCCGACCAGACATTCTTCATTGTGGTAGGCTACATAGAAAAGAAAATATATCCTAATTATACATTTAAATTTGTGTCCACCCCCCGAAATTCCATTTGCGACACATTAGATACACAGGAAACTCCTTGTTGACACATTCAGATCTAACTGTTATGTGCAATCTATGAAAGGAGCTAAATCTCTAACATTTAGGACCTAGAAATTCACAAAAGTGGTTCGCAATGCATGTAATACTGTAATATGAATGTATATAAACTGATTTAAATTCAATGATTTTCGTTTTTACTCCAATTTCAAATCAGTTATGTTTTGCAAAATAAGCCAGCAATGTCAATCATGTGCAAAAGTCTAGCGTCTAGTTATTCCAGTATACAAAACTCTGTTTGACTTGGTGCAATGTGTTTAGCCTCTTCCCTCGAGTCTCTGAATACAACTGGGGCTGAAACCCATTATGGTACACGATTCGTGTACCAATGTTAAAAATTTTTTTGTTATCTTAAATATCGGATATTAGAAGCTCATCTTTTCCTGGTAAGTTTACATCATCAATGTTGATTTAAATTGACCAATAATTCGTGTTTTCGATGTCGACGATTTTGGAGGATTTTGAGTAACGGACTTAGGTCCTTTAATATAAAAGGTCTATCAGATTAAATGTGGTTTTGTCTCCTTGACATTTCGACTCACGACAATCTGGCTTAACAAAAAGAAAACTATGTTCTTGAGCTTGATGCTTTGAGCTCGGGTAGGTGGTGTTTCACTCAGTTGGGGTGGGATGATTTACTCAATACTATCTCAAGATCACCACATACATTGTAACATCCAATACTACAACATAATGATGCAAACTGGATGTATCGTTTTTTTTTATTTTTTAAAAAGGCTGGTCGGATAGCCGTGGCGATAGAGAGGCGGCTTCTCACGAATGCAACGAGGGTTCAATCCCAGCTCAGGGCAAGAACTTTATCGTTGTAAGTGAGAGGGATATTCGGTCTCCTGCCGATCAGGCAGGTTTCCCCCAGGTTCTTCGGTTTCTTCCTGCAGTAATGAACAAAATCATTCGCACGATCTGTGCCAAGGGCCAAATTGGAAAAAGGCCTCTGGCCTAATTTGCTACCCTTGTAAAATCACGTGATTATTATTATTATTATTATTATATAATGTTGGAAATGTACTTTCAATGCGATACTGATGTCTAGCTGTTCCATTTGCCTCCCTATATTATATCACCCAAAACAAGCAAATAATAACACAATACTACCAAATGTCCACCAAATACTAGGCCTACATGATTAGCACATAGTTATATCAGTATAATTACCGCAAGGAATATAGGCCTACTTACTTACTACTTTTTGAAATTAATGGGGTGGGGGGGATAAATAATTGATTTTCTAATTGTCTAGTGGGTCGGTTTTTTATTGTTGTGATACAACCATGTACATTTCAACTATAGGGACATTGGCAGCTCTTTGAAAGGACCTAAGCTCGACATTGAAAACACAAATTATTTGTCAATTTAAATCAACATTGATGATGTAAACTTACCAGGAAAAGATGAGCTTCTGATGTCCGATATTTAAGATAAATTAAATTTTGTGACATTGTTACACGAATCGTGTACCTTAATGCGTTTCAGCTCCAGTTGTAATGAGAGACAGCTAGAGGGACGAGGCTAGACACATTATGCCAAATCAAACAGCCTATATGTAAACTGGAATAACCAGACGCTAGAAATTTGCACTCAGAGTCAATTGAGATTGCTGGCTTATTTCGCTGAACATAACTGATTTGAAATTGGACTGGAGTAAAACCGGAAACCATTGAATGTAAATCAGTTTATATACATTTATTTTACAGTATTATATGCGTTGCGACCCACTTTTGGAAATTTCTATGTACCGGTACCAAATGTTTGCGATTTAGCTTGTTTATAGGCTACCTACAGCTCATGAGTCATGGAGGGGAGTTTTATATCACTAAAAGAATTCTGAATTTCTGTACTCGACAATTCTCCGATGAAGATTTGTAAGAAATAGTGAAGAAACTATATACCGGTGTCACAGTTTCTGTTGGTCGCTGGTGTGTGTTGGTTCCTGGCGCATGCGCAGTTGTAGGAGTCATCTCACACTGTTACCGACACAGTGTGTGTTGACTCCCCGTGATAGGATGACCCCTACGATTTTCTTACGGTCAGATTGGTTTCTACTATTATCTACCAATATATAGTATTACTACTGACAGTAGCCGAGGATGCTGAGTTTCTATTGTTTGTTTATTTCATTTAAAAGGAAAAATACAAATCAACGATCTTATAAAAATTGAAAAATTCCCGTCCACATGCAGAAACAGAAAAAATAATTGCCCCTTGGTATAAACGCAGAATTTGGGTGTTTCATGTTCAAGAAATAGTGGTATTTTCAGATTTAGTTTCAGATGTAGATCCCTAGTTTCTATAAAAACGGATGTTACCGGTTTTCGGATAGAGGCCAAAGCCGATAAATATCCGATACTTATAGTAACTAGTATAGTAGATCCCATGGTTTGCATGATAAAGTTTTTGTATTTGACAAATAAAACACATCATAGGCAACTTGTAAAAATTTTATTATGTACAAAATTAAAATAATGATTCAGAGAAATCCCAATCATATACAGGCCAATATTACACTAAAAACAACGGCAACAAATCACGATCGATAGAACAATTAATCTCAAGCCAATTAACTTAAATCCGTTGATCGTGTAACTACTGATCACTAAAAAAAACAGCTAATCACGATAACAAGTATGTTTATTAATGACAAAACTCTAACTAAGTACATAACACTTTTTCCTGAAATGATCAGTTATTTGAGTTATGAGGAACCATCTCACAATGGCGGAAGTGGATGAAGCTGTGTTGTCCGTGTTGCTAACGCAAACATCCGTCTCAGACATGCGCAAGTGCCCAGGAACCAACACACACCAGGGACCAACAGAAACTGTGACACCGGTACTACATATATATGATAAAACCACTAATTGGTTAACTTCACGTTTTTGTTCTTGTTGTGACTTGCTTTTTTACTGCCTATTATTATGATTATAGTTAATTAGTTATAGGGCCTATAGTAATAGTATATATACCTAGATAAAGGCCTATACTTACTGCTGATGTTATATCTTGCATGAAGTGGCAGAGAAGCCAATCTTATTACTCTCAAAATGTTATAGCCATAAGGTTGTAAAACTTTTCCAACAGCATTAGATATGTAGTCTGTCTGGGTTATCATAAGAGTAAATCCCGACATAAGAATGACGAAGGCAAGCCATACTCGGAAAGCAAACCGGATCTTGCTCCATTTTGTTTGTGATTGTAATTTCTTGGCGATCTTTTCAGTGATACCGATTTCTAGTCTTGTTTTAAATGCAGAGTCAATGCATGAATTAATTTCCACGGATGTCAGGCCCCACTGTTCGCCTAATTGGCGTAATTCAATGACTTCTCTTCGAACCTCTTTTAGGACAGAAACGTCTTCGTCTTCCATCTTTGATTTTCTTCGCGCTATCTGGAGTTGTCTCCCTTCACCAACAATGACCCAACAAGTGGGAGGGCGATTTATTAACCCTTTGTGGCGCACTTAATTTTTAAAGTTTGCGATCAGCACCGGTGTGGAATACTGCGGTTAATAATGGGACACCACTAATAACTGGTATGTGATATGACTATGATGAATGCATACTAAACGAGTAAGTGATGCACTATGCATGATGGACAAAGGGCCTGACAGGGACAATAATTGTCTAGTCGTTCGGATGGGACAGAAAACTGAGGTCCTGTGTAGTCCTACACATTGGATGCACATAAAAGATTTGATACAAGAGTAGGCTGTAGCACTGCTGCTTGGGCAAAATTTCCTTCATAGCACAGTGTATGGCGCATGCCCGTCTTCATTAGCCCAGTTTAGGAGTAGAACAGGATTACCCCATTTCATTTTGTATACATGAGGTATATGATGTTGGCTCACTAGCCTGGTGGCAAAGGTCGCAGATCGCTCCCAGTGTTGGCCGAGAAAGTTCAATGGGATTATCAGGCATGGTTTCTCTGTGTCAGTGGTACAGAACGAAGGGCCTGTCGAGGACAGCTGTATAGTTTTTTGTAGGCCTATGGGATGAAAAACTGTGGTCCCATGTACACATTGGCGTGCATGTATGTAGGCCTACATGTAAAAGTTCCCCTGACAGATTGAATTTGATATGAAAAAAGGCCTTGGCGCCACTGTCCGGGCAAAATTCCCTCAAAGCACACTGTAGACAAATGCCGGTCTTCATTAGCCTAGTCAGATCAGAACAGTAGAGCGGTAAACCCCATTACATTTCTTTTTGTAGACTTGGGAGAGTCATTTTTCAGAACAAAATGAAATTGGATTTAATGTCCTACTAATTCTGCATGGTATTCCTTAGAGTGCCAGTGGGATCACGGTGGCTAAGTGGATAGGGCGCTGGTTCGCTAGCCTGGAGCTTGAGTGTTCGATCCCTGCATTGGCCGAGAAAGTTCATCTCGATTTTACTGGCGTGATTTCCCCTTGTCAGTGATGCAGAAGGAGGGCCTGACAAGGACAGCTGCCTAGTCGTTCGGATGGGACGAAAAACCGAGGTCCCGTGTACAAATTGGAGTGCACGTAAAAGATCCCTTGGCAGTTGGAATTTGATATAAGAGTAGGCCGTAGCGCCGCTGCCCGGGCAAAATTTCCCTCATTGCACACTGTGGCGTATGCCCGTCTTCAATTAGCCCAGGTACGGTGCTTAAGCGTAGGACGTTAAACCCCATTTCATTCATTCATTCCTTAGAGTGCCGCAAGCATTAGTGGTTTGGTGTAATCCCTAGAGCCTTTTTCACATTGCGAAAATCAGTTTATATCATCAATTAAAGATAGTAAGCTGGCACTGCCAGGCAGGATACGCCCACATTTTCGAGAGATGGATAGAGAACAAGCAAAACCGAAAGTGATTTTTCCTACAATCAAAGGCCATAATACATTAAGTTGCAATTTAATATGTACAAATATCGAAAAGAATCAAGATCTTTAGGTTATGAACATGCAATTATAGTTGCATCGAAATCAAAATTAAAATTGTGACCTCTACAGGGTCCAAAACTTGGATATACCATATTTTTACACTATTCGCATACAAACGGCGGCCATTTTGTCTGGCAATTATGGTCCGATTTTCTAGAAATTCTAACTCAACCTTCTGTAGGGTGTACTAGTGACAGAGTCAGACGTTTTTTTTAAATCCGATAATAATCGTGGCCTCGAGAGGGACTATAGAAGATTTTTCAGACAATCAGGAGTCATAATTCAGGAAGTCACGATCTGATATGGGCAAATAACAAAAGAAACCAAGATCTTTGGGTTATAACCATGCATTTCAAGTTTCATAAAAATCGAATAAAAATTGTGACCTCTAGAGGGTCCACAACCTTGATATACCATTTTTTAACAGCATTCGCGTAAAAACGGCAGTTATATTGTATGGTAAATTTGGTCCTATTTTCCCGAAATTTGAACTCAACCTTCCTTAGCTTGTAATCAGGGGCCATAATTTAAGAAGCTATGATCTGATATGCACAAATATCAAATGGAACCAAGATCTTTGGGTTATAACCATGCATTTCAAGTTTCATCAAAATCGAATTAAAATTGTGACCTCTACAGGGTCCACAACCTTGATATACAATTTTTTAACAGTATTCGCGTTTAAACGGAGGCCATTTTGTATGGCAATTTCGACCTCAGCCTTCCTTAGGGTGTAACGGTGATATAATCAAACGATTTTTTAAATCGGATAATAATTGTGACCTCTAGAGGGACAACAAGCAAACAAAGGCAATTTTGCGTATAATCAGGGGCCATAATTCAGGAAGTTACAATCCGATATGCGCAAATATCGAAAGAACCAAGATCTTTGGGTTATATCCATGCATTTAAAGTTTCATCAAAATCATATTAAAATTGTGACCTCTACAGGGTCCACAACCTTGATATACCATTTTTAACAGTATTCGCGTACGAACGGCGGCCATTTTGTATGGCAATTTGGGTCAGATTTCCCCGAAATTTAAACTCAACCTTCCTTAGGGTGTAAAGGTGATATAATCAAACATTTTTTTAAACGGATAATAATTGTGACCTCCAGAGGGACCACAAACTAAACAAAGACGATTTTGCGTATAATCAGGGGCCATAATTCAGGAAGTTACGATCCGATATGCACAAACATCGAAAGGAACCAAGATCTTTGGGTTATAACCATGCATTTCAAGTTTCATCAAAACCGAATTAAAATTGTGACCTCTACAGGGTCCACAACCTTGATATACCATTTTTTAACAGTATTCGCGTACCAACGGTGGCCATTTTGTAAGGTATTTTGGTCCGATTTTTCGAAATTCGAACTTTGGGTGTATCGGTGATATAAACAAACGGTTTTTCAAATCGGATAATAATTGTGACCTCCAGAGGGACCACAAGCTAAAATAGGTGATTTTTCGGACAATCAGGGCCCATAATTCCGGAAATTATGTTCCGATATGCGCAAATATCAAAAGGAAACCAATATCTTTGGGTTATAAACATGCATGTCAAGTTTCATCAAATCGGTTCAAAATTATGACCTCTATAGGGTCCACAAACTAAAAACGTGATTTTTCGTACAATCAGGGGCCATAATCCATGAAGTTTTGATCTGATACATGCCAATATCAAGAGCAGCCGAGATCTTTTGGGGATAAACCTATATTTCAAATATTTCAAGTTTCGTCAAAAACGGACAAGAATTGTGACCTGTAGAGAGTCCACAAACAATTGTGGACGGATGGACAGGGGCGTCGACATAATACGTCCACATGAAAATGTGGGCGTATAAAAAGCAGATACACCATGCCCCCCCCCCCCTAGATCCGCTTGTACCTGTATAACAGATCTTTTTGTCCTGCGCCGCTGACATAGAGAAAGAACAAATTTTGGCCAACTGCCAATCAAACTCTGGACCTCAATGTTTAGTGATCATACATGAGCCGGCACCTTACAATGTATTTCATCATACACTGAACCAATATGGCCATGATCCTTATACCGCTAGCTGAAGGTATACCTGTGCACCAGTATGCCAATTGCCTTGACAACGTTTTTTGTGACAGGGGCAATAACTTTGGCAAATACAATTGTTCTACCTATACTATACGAAATATCAATTATCATTTTATGATTATTTTAATTGCATATGAATGGCAGAACGAATAAAGAATGGCAGAACGAATAAAGAATGTGGTCTAACAAAGAAAACACTTTGGCAAATGATACATGTGTAGGCTATTCATTTTAATGAATAAATCTTTTCTAATAATTTGAAAATAAAATTAAAAAAATCATTTTTGGAGTAATTTCATACTGGAAATAAAAATTTGACATTAAATGTATAACCTTTACATATTATATCAAATATTGTTTCAAAAATCTTATTTTCTTTCAAACAAAAAGGTGCAATTTAAGAAACAGAAAAACTGTATGGACAATATATATAAATATATACTATATAATGAAATGGAATTAAGTAAATATTATTTATAAATAAAATATCTGAATAAATCATGGATATCACAAAATTGTAAATATAAAAATAATAGTATTTAATACTTAATCTTTTTTTGACTGAAAATTAGCATTTAATGACTAAATGTGGTGCATACATTTCTGGGAATGTGGTTGCCACTGCACCACTCATCTACGATACATGAAGTCAAATCATTGTTTCTTAATAGCATTTAGCCTAGCCTCAATAATCATTACTAAAGTCAGTAAGATAAAAAATAAAGTCTTGATTAAAGTATCCATTTTCACGTAAGACGTTAAATCATCCATCACAAAATGTATTTAATTCCACTAAATATCACAGGCTAGCGATGGCTTCAAGGCCAGGGTTGACTATGATCTGGATAAGTTAATTAATGTCTAAATAATAATTTAGATAACATTTCAGGCCTAAAAAAAGACCTGCAATGGGAGGATTTAGCTCTTGCATAATGAATGTATGAATAACAGCCTTGACGACTAGCCTTTTATAATCGATGTAAATATCTAATTATATGTGAAGTCTACATACATAGAGGTACATGTACCAAAAACAGGGTTACTTTGCCCCCTGGGGGTTACATTGCCATTTCAACATGAAAATGTTATTTTAGCAGTTTACATCTGTTTAGCATTTATCAGTGAATTGATTTTTGCGCAATATGAAGTATTTATGGTATTTTGGAATTTTTTAAAATTGTTTATGATAATGATAATGCAAAGGTCAATGTAAAGGTTACCAGGTGCCACATGGTGGGAAAAGTGGAGCTCATCTGTCATCCATAACAACTCTTCCTACAAGGAGAGTCCAGAAGGGTCTCAGGAATAAGTAATTTTTATCATGTTGCATAACACTTCTAGAACAAATATATCTCAATTAATTTAAGTTTCAAGAAGAATTTTATTACAAACCTCTGAAACAAAATATTTGGCTTATTTTGCCATATTTCCTAGGGGTTACATTGACATATATATGGCAAAGTTGCCCCAATTAATTTAAAGTGAATCAATGGGTTTTTAAAGTAATCCAGTTGATTGCAAACTAAGTGAAAATGCTGGAAAAGCTGTTTTACATGTACATGTATTATAACTGTTTTTTCAATTTCTATTTTCAGGATTGCACGGATTTCCAAAAATGGTACGAAACTAAAAGCGAAAAAGTAGGCAGCAGGTCATACCGGAACTACATTGAAGATGCCCTTTAGAATGCCATACGAGAAGGCCAAAGTAAATGCCGAAGTGTGAAAAAGGCAGCAGAAACTTACAAGATTCCTCACAAAACTTTGGAAAACAAAGTTAATAAGAAGCACCTCAACAAAACCAGGCCGCCTAACTGTATTCTCAAAAGCAGAGGAGGATCTCTTTTGTGCTGCTCTAGTCACCATCCAGAAATGGAGCTTCCCATTTGACTTGATAGATTTCCGATGCATGGTGAAGTCATACCTGGACAAAAGTGGAAGAAAATGTCCAGTGTTCAAAGAGAAGTATTCTGGACTAGACTTCTGCCAGTCTTTCTATGATTGACAGGTAGGCTCCCCAAAGGCTCAAACTCCCCTATGGATATCAACTTCAGCAAAAGCTTGCATGAGGAGCACTACATGAAATAATTTAAAAATATGGCAAAGTAACCCCGTTTTACGGTACACAAAGGGTAATTCTATGGAATACAGTTACTGTGTATTAGATGTACTGAGTGACATTTAGAAATAGGCTTTTCTACTTCTAGTCTTTGTCAAGACAAATATATATACATGTAAAAACAATACCAGTACTTACATGGAGGACACCGAAATTAATTCATGTAAAATTATTATGGAAATGTTTAAGGGGGATTAACGGATACGCCTATGGTAATGACAAAAGTTTTCTAATACCAACTCCTGAAGCGATAATAATAGATGAAATTGATGATAACATGCAATATAATAGAGACAGAGAGAAATGGTGTTTAAAGGAGCTAAATCGCTAACATTTGGGGCCTAGAAATTCATAGAAGTGGTTCGCACCGCATATAATACTGTGATATGAATGTATATAAACTGATTTACATTCAATGGTTTCCGTTTTTACTCCAATTTAAAATCAGTTATGTTTGGCGAAATAAGCCAGCAATGTCAATCATGTGCAAAAGTCGAGCGTCTAGTTATTCCAGTCTACTAACTCCGATTGACTTATTGCAATGTGTCTAGCCTCGTCCCCCGAGTCTCTCAATACAACTGGAGCTGAAGCGCATTATGGTACACGATTCGTGTACCAATGTTAAAAAAAAATTTTTATCTTAAATATCGGATATCAGAAGCTCATCTTTTCCAGGTAAGTTTACATCAGCAATGTTGATTTAAATTGACCAATAATTCGTGTTTTCGATGCCGACGATTTTGGAGGATTTTGAGTTATGGACTTAGGTCCTTTAAAGTCCACTCGACACAAACTAGGTCATTTCGAGACTAACATATTGTTTAATATTATTTCAATAATTTGATTGCGCGTAGGAGTCTTTTGAAATGGGAGGAAACCCGAGGAACCGGAGAAAAAAACACAAGGTTGGCCAGGTGAACCCACTCCTTGTCACATACAACTGGGATTCGAAACCAGGCCAGTTGACTCAATGACAGGCTTTATGATACAGCGCACATGTCGTACTGATAGGGATGAACACTCCGGGCAAAATCAATGTCTGACAAGCTGTCACTTTCTGCCAATACCATATTGAAATATACATTAACTGTTAAACGACATCGACAATGGCGTCATGTCACGTGATAGCTTCAGCTCATTAATTGTTGGGTGCTCCCGTAATTGATGATGTTTCCTAACGTTAAATTTTTTTTGGTTAAATTCTGAAATAAGTTACATAATGAACTAAGTAAATTATAAAATTTAACTTTTACTTTAATAGTATTCTCCTTTAATATCCAAAGAGAGAAACTATAAGACCCGTTACAGTCTTGATCACGCCAATAACATCAGAATGTTATATGAACAAAATTTGGTCTCGGATAATTGTTACACATTCACAATTGGTCAACAATATATTTACAATTCCATATTTTCAACATTTGGTCTTTCAATTTGATAATTTTCTACAATCCACTTTAGTAAATTATTGAGATTTTTTCCAGTTTTAGCACTAACACTGAATATGGAAACCTTTTGTGTGGCGGATTCTACTACTTCATCAAGTCGCAGAACAGTTTCTATTTCACTTGATGACATAACAGTCATCATATCAATCTTATTAAAAACAATCGCAACTGGAACGTTAACCTCAGATGATGACATCATTGTTAGCAACTGAATACATGCAGATGCAATCTGGAATCGATTCGAGACATCAATCACAAAAATAATCGCTGAGGTGTCTTTGTAATATTTGTTCCAAATTGGTGCCATGGAACCCCCAAGTTCACGGACGGTCAATTCACTATTTCGTCTACCTGTGATGATATTGACAATATTTGTGCCGACTGTTGGAATTGTTGATAGAACATCATCCAGGTTTTCTATTCCGCCTTTTCCACTGAAATTATGCGCTTGAAGTCTTTTTAACATCAAAGTCTTTCCAGATCCCGTTGGTCCTATGAGCAACACCATTATCAGTCTGATTATTCAAAGCTACATGCATGTGTGGTAACCAGTCTTGAGTTCTGTACTGAAAGTAGATGAGAATAAATTATGAACAGCAGTGCAAACATGAAAATTTGTTGCACATTTTACATAATAGACCTCACTGAGGCCATAACCCAGAATGTTGTGGTTCAATGTCAAAATCGAACTCATTCAAGATCTTTGACCATTAACATATATTTTAAGGTTCATCTAAATTAAATGCCATTATTTGCATAAAGGGGTTGGGGAATTTCTCAGGAAGTTAAGGTTAGATTTTCACCAAAATTGATCTAATCCAGGAGTTTTGTGTAATAACCATTTAAATTTCACCAAAATTAAATGATGAACTGTGGCATCTTGTGTCTACAAAGCATGAAAACATCTATGGGATGAACAATGGCGACCACATCAAATATGTACGGTACATTAACATGACATATGTACATTAACATGAAAATGTCAATGTGGGCATATAAAAACATAATGGACTACTTTTGAATCCTAAATGTACATGAATAGAATGGACTAGCTGGATAATCAATAGATAAATGTTCCTTGTTGATCACACAGGTGTTACCATATATAGTGCATGACATGTATACATCAAGTCAAGTGGTTGCCATGGTAGATAATCCTACATTTACAGAAAACAGGGGCAAGTCCCAATTGAGGGGTCTCATAATTAATCCCACAATTAACACCACAACTTGATTAATGTAGCACCAAAAACGTTGGGATCTGTGGGGTACCTTATCCAGATTGGTGCCCATAATGACATGATTGATGGGGCACCCGGATAGGGCAAAGGGAAATATTGGTGTCAGTGTATGTGATAGAACTGGTTAAACACTTTCCAAATATAATTTGTCCAGCCGAACATAATGCACAATGCCAAGTGAGATTATATCAAACGAGAACTAGGAGTGATAATTTAAACAAGTCACAGAATCTAACCAGATTCCGAAATTCAGCTTCAAAATATAAATTTTACGTCAGTTTTATAGTTTCTCTTCTCAGGTGCAAAGTTTTCCAACCTTTTTTGGGAGAAAGAGCACCCTAGATCCTTCTCCAATGAGAGGTGCGTCCACTATTCGTCATGGACCGTCAAGTGTTGCAAGTTGTTATATCGTCAAGTCTAGATATCATTTTGGGGCTAGCTACGGGTAGGATGTTACAAAGGCTATTGTATTACAGCATAATCTTCAAGTTCAAGGTAACAAAGTTCTTAAAGGGCAATATTGGTGTCAGATGTGATAGAACTGGTTAAACACTTTCCAAATATAATTTTAAAACAAGACATCATTGCTTCAAGGAATTATTAGTGAGCAGAAATTTGGACGTGTATCTCGTCACTTCACTGTTCAGTCAGTTATACAGAAGGATAACTTATGTTTTCCTTTTGAGTTCGTCACTTCCGATTCATGAAACCTGTATTACGCAGATCTATCGTCTCTGTGTTAAAATTATATTTGGAATGTGTTTAACCAGTTCTTCCACATAATATGTGAAAATGTCTGACACCAATATTAATGGAAGTGGATAAACGACTGGATTCGGTTCCTGATGAAAATTTACTACGAGAATAAAGTGACATATTGGCCAATAGATACGCGGACATTAGAAAATGCAAGGAAGCGAGGAATTAACATTCCAGACAATCCAGAAATTCTTTATTAGGTACGGTACTCGTTAATTTTTGCCTGCAATTCTGGTGGAAGAACAATTAAGTCAAAAAGTACCGGAAAGAGAACACAACAAGGGTACGGCACCAGGTACCTTTATTTAGAGTTAGTTTGGCCAAAAAGAAACAATATCCGGTTTTGTCATAAATTTTCGTAAGATCAAAACGAATCAGAGACGATACTTGGTTTCGTAGTAAATTTTCGTAAGGAACCAAATCCGGTCGTTTATCCACTGCCATTGTTAATATTCAAAATATTGTCCTTTTAATTTTAATAAAATAACGCCTAATCATTATTAAGTTAATACTTTGACTTTTTTTATACTATAGTCTTTAGATTTAGACTATATTTTAAATTTATATGTTGGCAGCTGCACTGGTCAAAATTTATCAGATTTTTCAAACTCAAATATAGAAGATCAAATGAATTTGACATTGATTGATGTAATTCGTCTGTCACTCTATCAGTTATTTTCCCCCATGACAACTTACACGTAACAGAAACACCGAAAAGCCCACTCTCTGAGAACATCACTCAAAACGAAATTCATCGCAATGCACGTTTTGAAACGTTACCCAGACACTTACATCTATTCTATACTTGCCGTCTCGATATTCTGAGGTCAATTTGCAAACTAACCGATAAATGACATTTGACCGAGTATTTTACTAAATTTAGCAAATGCAAAATGAGAAACTACAAGCATAAAACGATTAGCTGAAAAGCAGAACTCAAATAGCAATTTTAATTCTATTTACATACACAGTCACTCAAAACAAATCTCCACTGACGCCGTTTAATTTATCGGTTAGTAAACACCTCCCTCGTCGTAAACAAACATGGCGATGCAAGATGTATAGAAAATGCGATCGTTTGCAATAATAACGACAAACTATTGTTAAACCACGTGACTTTTTAACTAGAGGTATGTCAGTGTATATTAAACTTATCTTTAAAAATTCCATGTATTTATTTTTTATTGTTGCAAGCTATGTCATTTCTTTTTAAGTGGACTAATATTGTCTCGGCTGCTTCTTTCGTCTGATTCATGATGCAGTGACTGAAGTGAATGGCGAACCGCGGCTGGTTTCGCGAATTCTAGGTCAGCTGATCGGTCGTAATTTAATCAAGTCGCGATGATGGATCTGCTGATAGCCGCATTTTAGTTTCGTTGTTGAAACAGTATTATGAAAACGGGTTGATATTCCTTATAGCATTAAAAAAAAGAAAGTATCAAAGTAGCCAACATAGTATACACGACCAATTCGGCGTTTGTTCGGCTGAACGCAGAACGTGAGAACTATGAAGTGTCAAATGATGGGAGGCGCAACGTGAGAAATTGGCAAAGAGCCAGGTCTGGTTTTCAAGCTCAGCGCGGCTGGTTGATTAGAGAGATTGTTAGTGGTGGATAACAGTTCACTGCGACCTGTTTAGGCTATATAGCAAAGTCTAACTTTAAAAGCCAGTCTGATATTTTTTTCCAGGTCTTTCGACTCAGTCATTAGTTTGTGTCGAAGCCGAAGTCGAAAAAAGTTTCCATAAAGTAAATTTAATCGAATTGGCCCATGCCAGATCTATAATAGTTAACTGAGGCGATTACATGTAGATTAATCTTCACAAGGTATGTATTGGTGTATTAATTAAACTAATTGATCATCATTATTTTATCGTGTTAATTAAAATTATTCAACGCATGTCGCATGGCATTGTTTCGTTCGAATCAGTATGTTGATTATTCGTTAACTGATTCTTGTTCATATGTACCACTATGAAATAAAAAATTTGAAGATCACAATGTTAAAGGAGCATTCACGTTTGACACACTTCCCGTGTCTATTTTTAACCTGGCCGTATTTCGCCTGAGTTTAACATGGAAAATGCGAGGGAAAGCGGGGTTTTCCCTCTATTTCTCTTTATATAAAACGTATTCTTTAATGTCACTCTTGTTGTCAGTTGCGTGTAGCATTCGTAATAAATTGCTGATATCAAATCATGTCCTAATTAATTATTTTTCGTTTTATTGACGATATACTGCATTGTAGAAGACGATATATGTCAAGCTTGCACACAGTCCAGTAGTCTCTATCATCCAGAAAAATATTCTCTGTATGTTGAAGACTAGGAGGTTTTGGGTGACCGAAAATGCGAGGGAAAGCGGGGTTTTCCCTCTATTTCTCTTTATATAAAACGTATTCTTTAATGTCACTCTTGTTGTCAGTTGCGTGTAGCATTCGTAATAAATTGCTGATATCAAATCATGTCCTAATTAATTATTTTTCGTTTTATTGACGATATACTGCATTGTAGAAGACGATATATGTCAAGCTTGCACACAGTCCAGTAGTCTCTATCATCCAGAAAAATATTCTCTGTATGTTGAAGACTAGGAGGTTTTGGGTGACCGAGACTAACGGTCTAGTTGACTGCAGTACGCAAAAGCATTACACAGATTACTGTATCGATTTATATGTTTTGTGATAATTTTACTGCAAACAAATAATAAATAACATCTGTTTGGTTGTAAAATGCCACGAAATAGAGCAGAGTAATCAATATAATGGGTTATAGAGTGCTGACTTTCGGTTCCACGAAAGAATTATTCAAGACGATATTAAAATTTTAGTACGACTGTAGCACATCTAAAAATGATAACAAATAATAATCAAGCTGTAAAAATAATTCTGAATAGAATGCACCGAGTCCAGTTATATAATATTTGCTTTTAACAGTTGTTCTCTGAACCAAATACTTAATTATAAATTGATAAAAAAGACGTACAAATCTATGGATTAAAATTTCACTGATGATTTATGTAGTTGTAAAAAGTGGTTTTAAAAAATATTCATAGATTCCAATTGATAATCATTTTGTTCTTCCTGTTATTCCTATTTTATAAAAAAACGTGCATCAAACAACATATTTTTTCATTGGTTAGAGCCGTCTAAACGCAGGGAAATTTACAGTAGCTATTGGCTAACAGCACACATAAACAATCATATTTGCACATTGCATACTATTTATAGAATTTTTAGCTAGAATTTTTTTGAGTCGATAGCCTCAAGGACCAACATAGTACCGTGTTGTGTGTAAGAGTATAGCATGTAACGCTAGCAGACGATATATCAAGTATTCACCACGGCGCGCACCTATACACTGTACAACGTTCATTCGGCAGTTGAATGTGAATATGATAGACCAATTAAATCTATTGTCTTAATTAATAGTACTGTAATTAATAGATAGCAACTGTTTGGTCGTAAAATGCGTAATAAACTTGACGAAATACTAGTTCGGGCCATGAACACGGATCAGTCATCCACTGTTCTCCTCAGTTGCATATATACGGCCATTACGGGTCAGGTAAACTTGCTGTATCTTTTCTTTATCGAAGTTATTCTAAATATTAGTTTCAGGCATCGGTCGGTAAATCTTACACTTATATAGAAATGCTGATCGATTCCATTTTATGTAAAACAAGCTTACTGTAGGACGGTATTTTCACAAAAAAACACACAATGGCCTATGGGTTTCAGTCTAGGAATAAGGCCAGTGTCTGCGCATGACCGAAAATGACGTCAAAACGGAAACCCATAAAAGCTCCTATTAAATAAGAGCTGGGCGATATCCCTGGAAACAGATATCGTGATATAAATTGAAAATATCGCGATATAATTTAAAATATAATCACTATATTGCGATATAATCACTATAATTACTATATCGCAATATAATCACTATATCGCGATATAATCACTATATCGCGATATAATCACTATATCGCGATATAATCACAATATCGCGATATAATCACTATATGGCGATATACATGTAATCACAACTGAAGACTTGTGTTACAATTTTAATTTCGACGTAAAAGATCCCTTGGCAGTTGGAATTCAGTTGCTGCCCGGGCAAAATTTACTTCATAGTACACTGTATGGTGTATGCCGTCTTCAATTAGCCAAGGTTAGGTGCAGAAGCGTAGGACGTTAAACCCCATTTCATTCATTCATATAGCACTTCGTTTGGTCACTTTGTAGAACTTTGTGGACACTCTCTGTACAAAAGTTATCATTTCTGTTTGAAATTTATATATGTTAATAGTAAGACTACTGCCTGCGCCATTATAACAAATACTTAGAACACACCCCTGTATTAAAATAACCTCAAGTAAAATATGATCCATTGTACAGTGACACAATGAAGACACTTTATTTTTTTAGCATGGCTCAGAATCAGACAGTAGTGATATATGGTCCATGGTGAAACACAAATGTCTATCATCATATTTCAATGATTACTTCTAGAGTGATGGAGGGGGATTGGATGGCCTAATGGTTAGCATGTGCGTGATGTATCATAAGGTCTGTCATTGAGGCAACTGGCGTGGTTTCGATTTCCGGTGACAAGGAGTAGGGCCACCTGTCCAACCTTGTGGTTTTTCTCCGGGTCCTCGAGTTTGCTCCCACTGCTAAAAATCCCTACACACAAGTGAAGTATTGAAATAAAATTGAACCATATGTTAGTCCCGAAAGTACCTAGTCTGTGTCGAGTGGACGTTAAACCCCATTTCTCTCTCTCTAAGAGTTATCTTGCCTACTGTCTGAACCAGTGATGGGATTTCAAAAATTTTCTTGTCGGACATTTCACCGAAAATAAAGGAGAATAACTCTCTTATCCTTATTTAAAGTTACATTATTCACTCTTTTTTGAAATGTTGTTTTATTGTTTGTTTCGTTTGCTGTTTCGGAGTATGATGTCTTGTCGTTGTATTTGTCCTTTTTGTAATCATATGTGGCGCAGTCCCCCTGCACTAACTATTAAGAGCTAAATCTGCCTATAGCAGGTCTTTCTTTGGGCCTGAAATGTTTTCTCAAGTATTGATTAGACATTAATTAACTGATCTAGACCTTACTCAACTTTGGATGGCATCAGATTGCTGATATTAAACAGATTAAATCGTTTCAGTGATACTCTGGTTTAATCAACTATGGCGGGCCCAGACGCTTTGAGGCTTAGCTTTGATCAACAAGGACCGTGGTTGAAATTATTATACACGTCTGCCAAATCTTCAAATGCCAATATCTTCGCTTGCAATAGAGTAATTTGAATGAAATTTTCAAATTATTCATTTTACATCATCTACTTTCGAATTATTATAGCAAGAATGGCTAGTTTGTATCTATATCTTGAATAATGTAACTTTAAGCAGATGAATTCATACCACAAGTAAAAGTCACATGTCGTGAAAATATTAAAATCCTGCTTGTAAAAAAAATAGGTAAACCTCGCTATTTTTCTTATTTAATTCTCGTACAGACGGTACGGTATTCAATTCATACCACAATTAAAAATCCCATGTCAACAAAATATTTATATCTTCTTCAATCACTGTTTTTTTAAAAGAAAACATTTAAACTTGAGCGTCTGACCTGTTGTTATTCAGATACTAAAGTTAAGCTGGTTTAAGAAAAAAACTTTAACTTGCTGACTTAATCCTGCCTGGTTTAATTTTGCTGGTTTCAGCTAAATTATTGTACCGATTTTTGCTGTGTGCATATAGTATGTTGTGTGTAATTAACTGTAACTAGTGTACTCTCTGAGTGACAGAATAATTATGCTAGGTGTGAACTGTGAAGGCTAAATTCTCCTGGGTTTAAGAGAAGGATTTAAACTATGTAGCCTTCTGAATTGTATAACTGAATGGCATATTGTAGATCTAGTATGTAGCTGTAAAGTGTGTCTACACATGACCACAGTACATACTAGTACATGTAGGCCTACTGGTACTATCTATATCTATATGGTACATGTACTAACAGGAATTAACTACAGTACATGTTTATACATTTGACCTTTTGACCTTTGGTGGTGTATAAATGATTAATTAGTTCGAAAGTGATAAGAAAAAAAATTAAATTTTAATACAAAAAGCAAAACAAAAACAACCTTTGATAATATCACATTTGATAGAACTCTTCTTAACACAAACTATTAAAAGGAAATTATGTAACTAATAATGTGAGATAAGATAAAGAGCTGAAGTTCTTCATTAAAAAAATAGGTAATCAAAGGGAATATATTCTAAATTTCAGTCAAATTACAGTGAAATCGCACTAAACGACCAATTCAGTACTACGGGCAACTCATGTACATGTATACGACCACATATTAAAAGAACCAATTTATTTCTTCTATATTCCTTATAAACTGAACTCAATAATATGGGCAACTCACTATTACAGATTACGATCACCGAAGCCAGTCCCAATTAGTCAACCAGGGATATAGCCACGCTCGGCGGTGGGCGCTTGCGCCCGACATTTTTTTTTGCCACCCAGCACAAAGAAAAAATCGAAGAAAGCCGTCCAGTCGTATTTTAATCCAATCGACTTCGTCCTTCTCTCACTCTGTTATACTCCTCCAAATTTCGGGGTCTAGGACAATACTTGATAAGGTATGGGTAGGTAGGTAGGCAAATTCTCTTTTTTGGGGAGGACCAGACTTTGACGATGAATAACGAGATTTTACAAAATCACGTGTCAGGTTTGGTGTTACTATGTGTAGACATGACAGTGGCTGTTGAATCTCCAGACCGATTATTTCGCGTTTGGGTGTCATTGTCAAGCGTAAAAGTAATGCTTTAAAAAAAAATCCTTCAAAAACGTCAGAAAAAGAATTTGAGTAGGCAGCTTTTATTTTGGGGTAGGTAGCGTTTGGGCAAACAAACAATCTTTTAATCATGGCCTAATTATCATATTTACATCTTTCGTAATTTCACTCCTCTTGCAAGATTTCTACTTGAGTTTTCGGTTATTGTATTGTAACCACGTGTGTGTGTGTGTGTAAGGTTAAAGGTTATTATAGGATATGTGACATATACATGTATGATCAGTTTCTAGATGTTGTCAACTGACATCAAGGAGATTAAAATGTCTGACAATCGAGAAACCCTACATGTAAGTTAATCGCGTTGATCACGTTTATAATCTCTCTTTGGTTCAGCATTGGATTGATGAATTGTCGACAAAGGATGGAGTCAGTCAATCAAGGCAGATTAAGTAGTAAAATCAATATTACCCAGTAACTACGTTGATCTCTTAATTACTTTATCCAGCCTGTTATCACTGACAATGGGGTTGAATGGTAGATATACGCTCAGTACACTATATTAATTTTGAATATTATACACCATGTCTTGATGTCCGATTGATAGGGCTGCAACGATACGCCAGGCCACGATACGATGCGCATCACGATTCATAGCCTATGATACGATTAATATCACTATTTAGAAAATAAATTTTAAAAATGCTGTTAAATTTTGTCTTGCTGTCTTTCCCTGTGAAAATTCGAAGGCCTGCTTTTATGATTTACTTTATATAAATGTTGTGTTTTCTAGCTAGGTCAACTGACCGAATATCTTTGCTATCATTTTTAACAGGAAATCCTAAAAACTCCCATACTTTTCTTGTGAATAATAGTAGGATTGAATCTCATTCATCTCAATATTGCTATTGTCGATCGTGCGAAAATGAGATATTTGAAGTTGTCAAGGTATTTTCATCAAGAAGATGAAACAAGAAACAAGATTTACCCTTTATAAGGTCCATGATTTACCAAATAAAAATAATAATTCATCTGTGCTGCCATGTTGCTGCAGCGAAAGGTGATCGGTCAGATTACTTGATATTGATATAAGTTGCCAAGTTACAAATGTATTCAACCAGCAGTAACCGAAGAATTCTGAATGTATGGGCTGCTTATATCAACATGTCATAAAATGACGCCACATGATCAAGATTCAATTCAATGATTTCATTGTTTTTTGATGGCTCTCAGATTCGAAAGGAGCGTGAATATGAACACGCCTGACATGACATTTAGGTGTGCGATGGAGCGCGAGCGAGCACCTAAAAAAGCAAGGCCTGGGAATATCAGTATAATATCGATGAACTGTTGCAGCCCTACCGATTGAGCATATTCCTGGTCGAACAATTTATGACGTTTGGAAAATAGCTTCAGACATGTCCGAAATATGCGGGCAGATTCCCATAACTGGTGTACAGCCATCATGTCTGCAACGCATGTAAACAAGACAGGGCCATCTATAGTCTTCGCTAAAATGTTTGGATGGGCTTTTTTTAATCTGAACTGGAAAATGTTGTTTTCTTATTTAATGCAACCTCCGGTAAATAATCAATTTAAGTACATTTACATACACATCAATACAGGCCTAGCATTTATTTTTAGAAGTTTTTCAAAACCTTATTTAGTTATCACCTCTCGCCAGTTCACAATTCTCTTATGTAATATACATACATGTATATAGTTGGTTGAATTCGACAAGCAGTACCATACATTTTATCTGATTACCGTTATTTCCGAAGATCAATTTAATCGTTTTTACACTGTGCGACCATATGACAGCTGTAGTGGCTTTTATCTAGAAAACAGTTATAGAGAATGACGAACAATGGACCTATTCTTGTCACTCATACAATTCTCACATAACATTTATCTTTTATTGTACTATCCGGCATTCATCATTGATTATCAACAAAACACTCAATCATCTGTTTACAACTATTAAAGCTATTCACTATTAGGGTGGTTGGATGGCCGAATGGTTAGCACGTTGTATCATAAGGTCTGTCAACTGGTGTAATTTTAATTTCCTTGAGGATGTTACAAGGAGTAGGATCACCCATTCAACCTCGTAGATTTTCTACGGGTTGCTCAGTTTCCACCTACTGCTAAAAAAACCTACGCCTATGTGCAAGCAAATAAAATTAAACCATATATATGTTAGTCTTTGTTGAGTTCACGTTGAAGGAGCTAAATTGCTAACATTTTGGACCTAGAAATTCACAAAAGTGGGTCGCAACACATATTATACTGTAATATGAATGTATATAAACTGATTTACATTCAATTGTTCCCGTTTTTACTCTAATTTCAAATCAGTTATGTTCGGCAAAAAAAGCTAGCAATCTCAATCGAGTGCAAATTTCTAGCGTCTGGTTATTCCAGTCTTCATGTACTTACCGCCCTGTTACTTATTGCAATGTGTCTAGCCTCGTCCCTCGAGTCTCTCATCACTACTAGGTCTGAAGCGCATTATGTTACACGAATCGTTTACCAATGTAAAAAAAAACATTTTATCTTAAATATTGGATATCAAAAGACCATCTTTTCTCGGTAGGTTTATATCATCAATGTTGATTTAATTTGACCAATAATTTGTGTTTTCGATGTTGAAGATTTTGGAGGATTTTGAGTTACAGTCTTAGTTCTTTGAAACCCATTTCTCTCTCTCTCTCTATTCTATATGGGGGGCACTTTCCTGTACAGGACATTAGATTGTCTAGTTAGGTGGCTGAGATCAATTGTGAATGTTTGAAAATAAGTTTAGAAAAATATGTTAGATTTACAGAAAAGAAAATTTAGGTCAATTTTAAACCCATGTACAGGTACATGTATGTCTTTTCAGTCTGAGGGGGTAGGGATGCTCTAGTGGTCTAGTGTGCTGAGCTTCAACCTCTAGCTGGCCGGCCACCTCTGGTTTGCAGCTGTGGTTTCGAGCCCTGGTGTGAGCGTATGTGGCATGATGATTGGGGCGCCTTCTCAACCTCTGGGTTTCCTCCGGGCACTTCGGTTTCCTCCCTATGCGCAAGCAAATTATTGAAATAAAATTAAGCCATATGTTAGTCCCGAAATCACCTAGTTGTGTTGAGTGGACATTAAACCCCATTTCTCTCTCTCTCTCTTTCTGTTTTCAGTTTTGAGTTGGAACTCATGTACAAATCTTATTGTGAAACATGGTAAACATGTAAAAGAAAGATATTACTGCCTGATATCATTTCACATAATTCTTAAGGTTTATAGGTAACTATCGGATGACCCAGTGCTGCACAGGTTGAAAGTACACGTAGTTTAACCCAGAACTTGAAGCCGTAGGCCAACGGCACCAGGCGTATGTTACAATTGTACTACTTATACAAGCTATCTAATACACCAAATTTCCTAGTGTAGCCACAAACCCTGAGCAGACAGAAAAATACACAATTATTGGAAGTTGTGATAAACACATACGGTATATTCCTGAAGTTGTGGCCCTAGAAATCTAGCCATTGCTGCATTTGGAGCTGAAATAATGATTTGTTTTGTTAAAAGTGTGTGTCAAATATCTCCAGTTTTTGGGTTCTGTACAGTTTGTTGAAAAATTTGATACATCCATAACATGACAGCCTGTCTCACTGATCTGGGCTCTTGCCAAAACTTTGACAGTTGATTAAATGTATAAAAATATTGTTCGTCTGCTGCCATTTTCTCAGGTCATTTGCTCATAATGAATTTCACGGGTTGGTTGTGATGTAATGTAGCTGCTATTGTTATTAAACACTTTTACATTACGCGTAGGGGTCTTTAGCAGTCGGGAAGTTGGATGGCCGAATGGTTAGCATGTGCTCATTGTATCATAAGGTCTGTCATTGAGTCTTGTGACATCGATTCGATTCCCTGGTTGTATGTGACAATGAGTAGGGTCATCTGTCCAACCTTCTCTGGGTTCTTCTGTTTAAACCTCAGAAGCCTTTCTAACTTTGTCAGCCAAAGATGTAAATGGTTGCTTTATGTGAATGTAGTACATCTGCTGCACATAAATTCCATCACCGATTTTAGCGATTTCAATTCCAGTTGAGATTTGCGTGTGACTTTCGGCATAAATGAAAAAGTACATGTTTGTTCTCAAAATTACCCAATGGTCGTCAAGTTGAATTGGAAAACAATTCTAATTTGATAATTCTGTGTGTCAAAATATTGGCATTTTTGTCAAATTTGGCAATAAACTTATATCAAAGTTTAAAATGCCATATCAATGCAGCCATAGTATACAAAAAGATCCAAATACAAACAGCCTGTGCCGCACATATTGAATATCGTGCTTGTCTGACCTGACATTTACATTCATGAGGCTTTATACGGTTGGCACAGATCAATATTACAATGGACATAGAGTTTAAACCAATAAACCCTCCTACGCCTGCTACTTGATCAACGCGCAAAATATCAATAAAGCTTGGCGTGCATTGCTAGAGAAGGCTGGGTAACGTAAGTCAACTAGTTTTCGTAATTTTGCAGCAGTTTATCAAAATATTGCGGTGTTATCTAAAGTAACACCAAATTGTTCAAAAGTAATTTCTCGATATGAATTTATGAATACTTTTTTTCGTTGAAGCTAAAGGGTAATATTTTCCGTTTGTTTTTAACTTGACCGTTATGGAGTTTTTGTATCCGATTCATGACTTTTACATTTACACTGTAGGAAGTAGGCAATTGGGATAATCTCACAGGCAGTATTCAGTCAGATTTAAGATTACCCAAAATTAATAGGGGGCACTGGCATATTTTATATCATCTGGATTGGATGGCCGAATGGTTAGCACGAGTGGCTGCATAAAATGGTCTGGCATGAGCCAACTGGCATGATTTCGATTCACCGGTTTTACATGACAAGTAATAGAGTTGCCTGTTCAATTTCGTTTGGTTTTCTCCAGGTCCTTGTGTTCCGCTGTTAAAGTGGGGGTTGGGTGGCACAGTTTTGATAACATCTGAGGGGGGGGGGTGAATAATAAAGCACGCATGCGGTATATCATACGACCTGTCATTGAATCAACTGGCGTGGTTTCGAACCCCAGTTGTACGTGGTAAGGAGTAGGGTCGTCTGTCCAACCGCATGGGTTTTCTCCGGGTTCTCTGGTTTCCTTCCATTGCTTAAGGCCCCTCCGCGCAAGCAAATTATTGAAATAAAATTAAACCATATGTGAGTCCCGAAATGACCTAGTTTGTGTCAAATAGATGTTAAACCCCATTTCTCTCTCTCCGTCCACTGCTAAATACCCCTGGGCGCAAGCAAATTATTGAAATAAAATTGTACCATGTTATTCCCGAAATGACCTAGTTTGTGTCGAGTGGACATTAAACCCCATTTCTCACTCTCTCTCTATATATATATATATATATACACATGTTCATGATTAAAACTGGGGGGTTGGGATAGCCTAGTGGTCTAGAGTGCCGCGTTTCGACCTCTAGCTGGCCAGCCACCTCTGGCTTGCGGCTGTGGTTTCGAGCCCTTGTGTGAGTGTATGTGGAATGGATATAGGGGCGCCTTCTTAACCTTGTGGGCACTCCGGGTTCCTCCCACTGGCACTGCTAAAAAAAACTATGTGCAAGTGAATTATTGAAATAAAATTAACCGTGTTAGTCCTGAAATTACCTAGTTGTGTTGAGTGGTCGTTAAATCCCATTTCTCTCTCTCTCTCATGAAGAAAACTAAATATGGACTCGTTTTGACCTAAACATGTTTTAGTCATAAAAATGTCGAAATTGTCTGGTGTTAAATATTTATTAGCACTCTTTCTAATCAAGTTTATGGAAGTGAGTCGGAAAAATTTGAAACATTTTTATACGCCCACATTGAAATGTGGTCGTATATTGCCGTCGCCCCCGTCCGTCCGTCCGTCCGTCCGTCCGTCCGTCCGTCGGTCCGTCCGTCGGTCCGTCCGTCGGTCCGTCCGTCGGTCCGGCGTCCACAATTGCTTGTGGACGCTCTAGAGGCCAAAGTTAATATTCGATTGACTTTAAATTTATACACAGTGTTTAAGGTCATGAGACGAAGAAGCCTATTGATTTTCAGCGATTTCCGATAATAACTGTCTGAGTTATGGCCCTTGATCACTAAAAAAAATCTTGTGGACGCTCTAGAGGCCAAAGTTAATATCCGATTGACTTTAGATTTATACATAGTGTTTAAGGTCATGAGACGAAGAAGCCTATTGATTTTCAGCGATTTCTGATAATAACTGTCAGAGTTATGGCCCTTGATAACTTCAAAAAATCTTGTGGACGCTCTAGAGGCTAAAGTTAATAACCGATTGACTTTAAATTTATACACAGTGTTTAAGGTCATGAGACGAAGAAGCCTATTGATTTTCAGCAATTTACGATAATTACTTTCAGAGTTATGGCCCTTTATCACTTAAAAAAATCTTGTGGACGCTCTAGAGGCCAAAGTTAATAACCGATTGACATTAAATTTATACACAGTGTTTAAGGTCATGAGGCGAAGAAGCCTATTGATTTTCAGCAATTTACGATAATTACTTTCAGAGTTATGGCCCTTTATCACTTTAAAAAAATCTTGTGGACGCTCTAGAGGCCAAAGTTAATAACCGATTGACTTTAAATTTATACACAGTGTTTAAGGTCATGAGACGAAAAAGACTATTGATTTTCCGCAATTTCCGTTAATTACAATCAGAGTTATAGCCCTTGATCTCTTTAAAAAAAATCTTGTTGACGCTCCAGAGGCTAAAGTTAATAACTGATTGACTTTAAATTTATACACAGTGTTTAAGGTCATTAAATGAAGAAGCCTATTGATTTTCAGCAATTTACGATAATTACTTTCAGAGTTATGGCCCTTTATCGCTTATAAAAATCTTGTGGACGCTCTAGAGGCTAAAGTTAATAACCGATTGACTTTAAATTTATACACAGTGTTGAAGGTCATGAGACGAAGAAGCCTATTGATTTTCAGCAATTTCAAATAATTACTGACTGAGTTATGGCCCTTGATCACTTTCAAAATTTTGTGGACGCTCTAGAGGCTAAAGTTAATATCCGATTGACTTTAAATTTATATAAATTGTTGAAGGTCATGAGACGAACAAGTATATTGAGTTTCAATGAATTTAGATAACTTGAACAGCATGGAGGAGAACTTTATCAAAGCCAAACAAATTCCAATGATTTTCTGATAATTACATAATGAGTTGTTACTTTTAATCAGATTTTAGTGTATTATAAATGTTTCATTACCGAAAAAAGTAAAATATGCGACAACTCTTGTTGACTGCCCGGACGATTTAGCTGCTGTGGGCGTATGTTTCGTTGCCTGGCAACCTATGTTCAATTTTATTTTACAGCTTCCCACAGTTATTTTTATAGGTCTACACCACACCAATAAATTTTTTATCGGGAAACACTTTGCCGCTAGTGTACACCGCACCAAAATATACGGAGAATCTGTTGCAGATCGGGGGTGGGGGGGGATGGCCTAGTGGTTCAGAGTGCCGCGCTTCGACCTCTACCTGACATGGAGATAGGGGCACCTTCTCAACCTCATGGGTTTCCTCCTGGCACTCCGGTTCCTCCCACTGCTAAATATTGTCTACGCGCAAGCGAATTATTGAAATAAAAATTGAAAACCATACGTTAGTCCCAAAATGACCATGTTTGTGTCGAGTGGACGTTAAACCCTATTTCTCTCTCTCTCTGTTGCAGATCCTGTTTATTTTGCCGGTATGTTCCTGTTCATGTTAGTCTCAGAATGTCGTACAGATGTGACGTAAAACTCATTAAATAATTCGGTTTTTAATCTTTTAACGAGCAAGGAGTAAACGTTTAAATGAATGTTATTTCGAATTTAATTTTTCATTGCAAAAAAGTTAGCGTTGTTTGTTTTCTTACTGAAATTTTAATTACCGGGTACGTTGAGTTGATATGAAAGCTTGAAGCGATATATTATGTAGAATTTAGACTGGTATTTTGAGCGTAGGAACGTGTTGTATAGTTTGGGTTTATTACTGTCCTGACCTATAAGTTTTATCAAGAGTGGAGTTGTTAACATGTGCACACAGCAAGCTACAAGCCAACTAAACACGCCAGTAAGGGAAGACTAGGCTATGTGATTGCCTGCTATTAAATTCGTTGGGCCTGAACAACCATAAATAATTGCCATATGACTGATGAGATTTGTACACAGGCTAGTTAGATGACCTACTGACCTATATTAGTCACTAGATAAAAGACCACATTGTTGGAGATGGCTTAGAGCATTCATTATTTTTACCTTCCATAACCCAAGAAGGAAGCTCCAGTGCTCACAGAGGTTTTGAAGGTTTTATTTAGCCAATACATACATGTTATGTTAATAATTTTTGGGATTAATTGTTTTTAATATCACAGCTTGAAGACGTGGTTGGGTTGCGCAGTGCTTTGGAATTTCTTACTTGCAAAGTACATTAGATACACTATTATAATGTTATCAAAAATATTATTAACGAATTCATATTGTATGAGGACGCTATCTCAGAGATGATGTTGACGTAAAATAGATATCCTTTCAATATATCAAATAGGAATAGCAGTCCTAAAAGGGTTAGGGAAATGGGCGTGGATTTAAGGGGGGACCGGGAGTATAGATTATCCCCCTTAGAATCGTAAGGGGGGACGAATATATGACTGTCCCCTCATGATTTATATCCACATAAATGTCCCGTTCTGAAAGCCTTGTCTCGCAACACGATATCTTCCTCCTTCATTGTAGGTAGTAAATTTGTCCATATCGTCATCATATTACCCCTTAGTTACAGCTTTCATAGGAATACCACTGGTAAACTGTTCCTAGTTATTATTTTGGTTTGGTAATGAAAAGCTCCAGAGTTTGTGTCGATTGGAACTTAAACTCTCTCTCAAAAAGGTGTTCAGTTTGACTCAGGTATTTGCTCAGTTATTTACAAAGATACTAGTATGAGGAATTGAAAATTCTACATCTATATGCTACTCCCAATGGAATAAGACGTGTGTCATCTTTAATTGCTGTGAATTAATTTGATGGATCTGTTTTAAATCTGATTGAAATAAAGCTGGCATTTTTATTACGTCTATTAATTAAATGTTACATAATTAGCACGGACTAGGCCGTGAGAAATTTTTACGTGTGCAAACAATGCAAATCCTGCATTGTTACTTTATTCAAGGTGCATTATAGGAGATTAAATAAAGAGTTGACGATTCTCGCTATAATAGTTTAAAAATAGATAATGTAAGTAGAATATGCTGAACATTTCAGTCTGAAGTCTGAGCTAACCTATCAGCAATATAAATATAGTCTAGCCTCGATTGTCATAAACAAAGTCTTGATTATTCATTTTTATGGTAACTGCATGAACAATAAAATGTATTTAAATCTAATATCGCAGCTATACGATGGCATTGACTGAGGGTTGATTATGATCTCGATAAGTTAATTAACATCTAATTAATAATTTATATAACATTTCAGGCCTAAAGAAGGATTGCGATAGGCAGATGAGATTTAGCTCTTGCATAATGTATGTTTAATTATTTATATTTAAAATAAGCAATCGGAGTGCATATTAGCTAAGATTTATCTGTGACCTCCAAAAATGCAAAATGTTGACAAAATTTCATTTCTTTCCCTTTACCATAGTTGAAGAAAGCAGAGAACTACATATAGGTTCATCCATTAATTAAGATACATGCAGATTGTTTAAACCTGGTGTGTCAGTGTTCATTAAATTTAATGAATTTCATGGCTTATGAGGATTTACTGCTTCAGTTGACTAAGCAGGCCCGAGGCTAGTGGGGGGGCTGTCGGAATTGTTCTGTCTGCGTCTGAAAAAAATCGCTGGTTAGCTATGCTTGCATTTTTGCCGGGAGAGAGTTTTAGTACGACATATCCTCTCAAATCCGGCCGAGAGATAGTTAATGTCAGCTGGAAACTCTTCATTTTCCGACACATTCGCCACCTAAATGTCATAGAGGCCTAAATTCACCCTCACAGCTACTAATTTTCGTGCTCTCCCCTCCTCCTGCTTACGGCAGTCGGCGATGACCTTCGTTCATTGATTTTTTGTTGTCAGAAATTTATCTTCCTCGCCCCCCTATGTCGGCTAAATTTTGGTTTCTGGCTTCGTGCCTGTGACTAAGTAAATGGAAACAGTAAACCTGTGTTGATGATTGATATTTGGTGCTGGTTTCACTGCATATGTAGTAGAAATCAGACTTATATCACAACAACTCCAGTACCATTTAAAGTTGTGTTGTTTTTAGCAGGAATTTCTGTATTTTTTTAATCTGATTTTATTTTCGAACCATTGGTCTGTTGGTGAACTGTTTAAATCTGTTGAGAATCATAGAAAACCATTGGGTTTTTGCTGTTTTGTAGTTTAAAGGGTCTTTTTAGATTAGATAATGAGTGTTGAGTTTACATGTATAACTGTTACATTTCTAGAGCAGTGTTGAGTAATTAATAAGTCTGTTAATTACTCAACACCTTTTGACCAGTGATGTAACTTTTACGTTTGTTTGCCGTTCTTGCTTAACATGTAAAGCAACAATCAAGTAGACACTTTTCGCCCAAATAATAGAAATAAGATGAAACAGAATTAAAATGTACACTGAACAAATAAAGAAGTTAGATTATTCTTAATTTAGAAATTACATGAATAGAAGTTAAAAATTACATGAGTAGAAGCAAGAAATTAGACGATAGCATGTTAGAATTTTGAATTTAATAATACCGCCATAGGGTACATGTACAACAGTCAGCCATCCCTATTGTTAATTTCAAGTGGTTGCTAAGGAATAGCCTATCTTTTCACAGTAAATGTAGGTCACATCATTGGGGAGACATGTGGGGATTGTGATGTCATATATTATTGAAAGCTCTGATTAGGATGTACATGTAGTGTGGGCAATTTGGCCAGACACTGGCACTGCAGCCTATTTTTATACGCCTACATTTTCGTGTGGACTTATTATGTCGTCGCCCCTGTCCAACCTCCGTCCACAATTGTTTGTGGACCCTCTACAGGTCACAATTTTCTTGTCCGATTTTGACGAAACTTGAAATATAGCTTTATCACCAAAAGATTTCGGCTGCTTTCGATATTGGCATGTATCAGATCGAAACTTCATGGATTATAACCCCTGATCGTACGAAAAATCACGTTTTTAGCTTGTGGACCCTATAGAGGTCACAATTTTGAGCCGATTTTGATGAAACTTGACGTGCATGTTTATAACCCAAAGATCTTGGTTCCTTTCGATATTTGCGCCTATGCCCTATCGGATCGTAACTTCCTGAATTATGGCCCCTGTTTATACGCAAAATCGCCTTTGTTTAGCTTGTGGTCCCTGTGGAGGTCACAATTATTATCCGATTACAAAAAATTTGATTATGTCACCGTTACTCCCTAGAAAAGTTGAGTTCGAATTTCGGGAAAATTGGACCAAAATTGCCATACAAAATGGCAGCCGTTTGTATGCGAATACTGTTAAAAAATGGTATATCAAGGTTGTGGACCCTGTAAAGGTCACAATATTAATTCGATTTTGATGAAACTTGGAATGCATGGTTATTACCCAAAGATCTTGGTTCCTTTCGATATTTGCGCATATCGGATCATAACTAAATTATGGCCCCTGATTGTCCGAAAAATCCCCTATGGTCCCTCTGGAGGTCACGATTAATATCCAATTTAAAAAAACATTTGACTCTATCACCATTACCCTACGGAAGGTTGAGTTCGAATTTTTAGAATATCGACCATAATTGCCAGACAAAATGGCCGCCGTTTGTACGCGAACAGTGTAAAAATATGGCATATTAAAGTTGTGGGCCCTGTAGAGGTCACAATTGTAATTCGATTTTAATGAAACTTGAAATGCATGTTTATAACCTAAAGATCTTGATTCTTTTCGATATTTGCGCATAACAAATTGTAACTTAATGAATTATGGCCTTTGATTGTAGGAAAAATCACTTTCGGTATTGCTTGTCCTCTATCCATCTCTCAAAAATGTGGGCGTATCCTGCCTGGCAGTGCCAGCTTACTATATATCTTTATAAAAAAAACTAACAGGTGTTCATTTACATGTACACGAATATGTGCAGTGACATTAATTTTGACCAGACAGCAGTACTATATCAGTGTTGAAAAAGATATTTCTCTGAGGTTTTCAAGCGTTGTTTCCCCCCTTGTGGTGCCGGACAAAGTACCTGACCAAGACAGTCAGTCTCTAATTCCTTTAGAAGAGTCTGTGTGTACATTGATGTGCATGTAAGACAACCCATGACAGTACATGTAGTTGGAGTTGAATAAAAGATTAGGCAGTTGTGCCACTTACCGGGCAAGATTATTTCGCCCATACATGTAGCACAATGTATGGCGTACGACTGTCTTCATCAGCCCAGTCGGTGCATAAAAGTAGGGCGGTAAACCCCATTTCATTGCCAACAAATCAAAGGCAGATTGTGGTAGAAACAATACACTGTATAATCCTGTTTACATTACTACTAAGGTGTGCCAGTCAAATCTTGACTGGTTGCGTTTCTAGAATAGACGGCCAATTTTGATTATTACCTTTATTATTTTAGACGAAACGAAACGTAAAATAATCAATGCTTTGATTAATTATTAGGAGAACTAGGATAGGCTTTATCATTGGCAATTATTAATGAAATAATCACTGATCCAAGATAATTTATTAGTATTACGTTCTGACACAATCTGGATTATCGGTAAGTGGATTAATTTATAGTATGCTGCCACGTGATTCTCAAATTTCAAAAAGAATTGCAAGTAGGCCACATGAAAACAAAATCATAAAAAAAAATGTATATTTATTTTTCACGACGGACAGTGTGAGCCCCGATCCAGTGTCGTAAAAATTTCCCTCCTTCTACACTTCATGGTATGTTTCTGTCTTTATTAGACCTGTTGGTATAAAAGAGTAGGATGTTAAACCCCATTTCATTTTGTTGACGTAATATAAACATCCCACTTCAACAGTTCTTTTATGTGTACCGGTACATGTTTTAATTGTTTACTTGACATTTTTATTGCGATGACAGGCTAAATATAGAACATACAGTAACACCAAGTGTTATAGAGAGTAGAACAGGATATAATTATGGTGAATGCCCCTGGATTCAATAGAATGAGACTAAGTTACTAATACTATTATACTGTCAAGAGTTACCGTTAAATGCTCAATGCCTTACAAAGTTTAATAGAAATATCAGTCAACATATGATATATAGGCAGATTAAGTAACGGCTTTAGCTCTGAACATACATGTAGGTCTCGTTATACGTGTCCAGTACGTTCAGGAAATGCCAAATTGAATCCTTGTCGAAAAAGTTTCGGCCGCGAGTCTAATTTACTGGGCAACTTTTTACTGCTAAACAGTCGCTACAAGTCAGTCTCTGTGAACATTTCAGGGAGAAACATGCTGTTAAAAATATGTTTCCTTCTGCTAAACGGCTCGGGCAGAAGCCATTGAAGTCGAAATATAACGTAACAAACAAATTTACGTAACTCGGTCGTATTAGACGAAGCGAAATTTAGTTAATTTCTTTGTTAAACCCTGTAAATGCTCTATTAACTGAAGTTATCTACATGTATATGGCATGTACATGTATATGCATTCTTTAGATTAGTGATGGTCCGATAATTGGTTTCAACATCAGTAATTTGCCAATAAGTGGCCAAATTACCATATTTTTTGTGTCAAGACGATACATTTTTCAGCAAAGTCTTGCATTTGTCTTATACTCGATTTTGATTTATATAAAGGTAAAAAAGTGATATCCCGAAATTTATTTGGACGAAAACCGTAGTAAACATTGCTCTCATACAACGAGCGAAGTGACACCAACTACTAAATAATACAGGTTTGGATGGCCAAATGGTTAGCATGTGTGTGCTGTATCATAAAGCCTGTCATTAAGTCAACTGGCATAGTTTCTAATCCCCGGTTGTATCTTACAAGGAGTAGGGGGGTCGCCTGTCCAACCTTGTGGGTTTTCTCAGGTTTCCTCCCACTGCTACAGACTCCTACGTGCAAGCAAAATATTGAAATAAAATTAAACCATATGTTGGTACCGAAACGATCTAAGCCCCATTTCTCTCTCTCTCACTAAATAATCCCATTCGACTCTAGCTCGCTAACGTCTAAAACAATTACTATTCCAATCGAAATATTCGTAAACATTTCTTAGCGTGGTTATTTATTTATTTAAAAATATAATCGCCATTCAAAATATGAACATAAATCTTTTCTCTGACATTAGACAGATTAGATTCGGCACGTTTACATTTCTTAATTCCACGTGTCTCGCAAGATTGCATAGTAGTTATATACTCTCAGTACCAGAGGTCGCAGTCATGCACAAATCCGTGTATTTCACACATTTTAATAAAAATAAACGCAAATATTGAAGGACACTGCGTGATTTACACGCAGAAAATTCACCCGATGTGAGAAAATTAGATTGTTCTATGTTGTAGTTTGTACAATTTATATGTATGTGCTGCACGCGGCATTTACACACCTTTACTGCACGTAGTCTCACTCTAGGTTTTTATATTTCCTCTTATTTCATTCATAAGTTCATGACCGTAAGCCTTCTTTCTATACGTAGCTATCCTACTGGAAGCTATAACACACATTTCATACAAGACTTGGGATTGGCTACAACACGATATACTGTTTACATTCAGCCAATCAAATGTTGGCTTTCATAGTGATAGTTTTCTCTTTACTTCCTGTCGAAGTTAAAGATTGAAATGACTGTGCCATCAACCATAGACATGCTGTTAACATCCAGTCGTCATTAAACTAAATACAGTAGGCCTATCAATAAAATAAGGACGCTTAAAATAGGGTTGTTCACAAAACGGCTTTACATGCTTCTATTGGGTATTTTGAGATGCTCTAAGTCACGCAGATAAGGAGGGTAAAAATACATAATTTGGGAATGTCTGCATATTTTTAAGCAACTCAAATTGACCCAGTGCAGTGTACACTTATTAATTTTGAAATTTTTAATATTATTCACCATGTTTTGATGTCCAATTGGGCGTATTCCTGGTCGGACAATTTAGGACATTTGGAAAATAACGTCAGACATGTGCGGAATATACAGACGAAATCCCTTCACTGCCTTGTACTCATTTAAATACCCATATACACTAAATAGGAAATAATTTGTACCTACAAATACTTTCAATGTCATTTATATTTTTAATACATTACAACTTTTTTTAAAATTTAATTTGTGACTCATTAAGTGGCATCAATGTCATCCGTACCAGTGATTGTAGCGGTCAGCAAATATTTACTGCTGGGTTGACATGTGATTGGAATGAAAGATGAAAGCGGGGATATCCCTTTGATGTCAGGTGATTACTGTCAGACATTTCCGCTATTGTAGAAGTCGAAAAAAAATCTAGAAATAATTTAGTGATTTGTAGTGTTATGCTAGGCTACTTGAAAAAATTTAGACATAATTTGTATTACAAATAATAACTTAATATTATAGATAATACAATTGATAATAAACTGTTTGATGGTTTTATTTTTATACGTCCACATTGCAGATATTTGCGGATATTGGATCGTAACTTCCTGAATTATGGCCCCTGATTTCCGAAAAATGGCCATTGTCAGCTAGTGGTCCCTCTGGAGGTCACAATTATTACCTGATTTAAAAAATAGTTTGATTATATCACCGTTACACCATAAGGAATGTTGAGTTTGAATTTCGTTAAAATCGGTCCAAAACTGTTGCACAAAATGGCTGCCGCTTGTATGCGAATAGTGTACAAATATGGTATATCAAGGTTGTGGACCCAGTAGAAGTCACAATTTTAATTGTGATGTAACTTGAAATGCATGTTCATATGTAAAGCTCTTGGTTCCATTCGATATTTACACATATCGATTTGTAACTTCATGAATTATGGCCCTTGATTGTAGGAAAAATCACTTGCTTTTTAGCTTGTTCTCTATCCAATTCTTGTATGTGGGCGTATCCTGCTTGGCAGCCGCTGATTAACTCTAGTTCTAGAAATGGTGGGAGAATAAATGTCATGTGATTGCCACTGTTGACAGACAGGTCGATCAGGAAGCTATCGCTTTCATGTATCACAGTATTCACAGTAGGGAATTATATCATAATCAATACTTAAAATATGATAATCTCGACTTTATTCATTAATGATACGGTACAGCAATTAATTAAGTTCATAAAAGATGGTTTGTATTTGTGATTGTGTGACCCAATTTTAGTACTTCAAAAACACAGCGTCCGTGTTTGATTCCCCGAGGTAAAAAAGTACCATGTGACTAACAATGACATATCTACATAGATTACCATTTAAACAATCAGTTGTCAATCAATGTACAATCCCCTTAAGCGAGCTATCTTCCAACGGTAATAAATTTGCAAACCCCACCCCAATATCAGTGTGTTGTAAGTACTCCTATAATATTACATGTACCTACAAAACCATAAATATTTGACAACCCTTGTCAACTACTTGAATGATTTAGCTGCTGTACGGTAAATGGATGTTTTGTTGTCTGGCAACCTATCTTTTACTTTGTTATGCATCGTTCCTCCAAGTTACAATTTTTTAGGAAGGTTTGCTTTGAAACAGTTAACACACGTGTCTGTCATTTTGTGTGAAATGAAAACCGTTATTTCTAGACATGAATAATATTTCCAAGATGTGGCTTGAAATATATTTCCAAGTAGACAATCAATAGGCCTACTTTCAGTACGCGAGTAAAATTCATATATTCTCTTATCAATATCAAATAAAATTTAGTCCCACTATCAGTATCACAAGATTATACAATTAAAATATTAACCGAAGCTATTACTAAAAAAATGTTGATGATTCAAGAAGCTTTGAACCTTTCGATTTTGTTATTCGTTATGAATTATCTTTTTTTGGCAAATGTTGGAAACATTAAATTAAAGAGCCTTTCATACATTTAATTATATAATAAGTGCAGGTATATTTTGTACAAACGATTATGCCGTTATATTTTCTCTGAATTGACGTACATGTACATGTATGAAGAAATCAAGGTCATTTTATTATTCTATGTCGTTCCTGACAACCACACGGCAACCACACGGCAACAAGTTGTGATTTCAAGAACTCGTGTTGATTAGTATTGATTTTAACCTCGTCGGTCGGTCTCTCTATCCCATGATTGATTGCTGGTATTACTCATGTCGTGACAGACTCGTAGAATTACATTAATTGAAAATTTGTACCGCGACTAGGATTTTAAGAGTCGTTGTAGGATAGCGTGAGTTTTGAAAGTAGATTGATACGTATTTGATTTCAGACAATGACACGTACATGTAACGTTTGGATAAATACTTTTTCGCTCTGACGATTTCCTAACTCTCTAACCATGTTAGGGTAATTTTTATGCGTGCACATTTTACATATACAATGTTTAGTTCAGTCTTTTTTAGATTTAATTTTTGGTAGAGTAACTTCATGGACATTTTTGCGTGGTTCCCCCCCTGTCAGTGGTGCAGGGCAGGGGCCTCAAAGGGACAACGTATAGTCATTTGAATGGAAGGAAAAACTGAGGTTATGTGTACACATTGGGGTGCACGTTAAAGAACCGGTGGAAGTTGGAATTCAATATAAGAATTGGCCGTAATGCGGCTGTCCAAGCAAAATATCGTTCTGCCCTAGCACACAGGGTGGGTTGGCTTGTCGAATGGTTAGCACATGCGCGCTACATGTTTATCATAAGTTCTGTCATTGAGTCAACTGGCATGGTTTCCTTTCACTGATTGTTTTGTGCAACCTCTCCATTTCCTTCCTCTAGGTCATTTAGGGACTAGCATATTAAATTTTATTTCAATAATACAGTTGTACATATGTAGGAGGTCTCTAGCTGTGGTAAGAAACTTGAGGACCCAGAGAAAACCCAGAGTATTAAAACCGCGCCACTTGAATCAGTGACAGCCATTTATATTTACCATGGAAACTCTTACTATATATACATGTACGTTGAGTAATACATAAATTATGACACATCTAATCTATAAACACAGGGTTTGTTTCAATCTCAACTGGTGTGGTTCCAAAAACCTGGTTGTATGTTACAAGGAGTAGGGTCGCCTGTCCGACCTCGTTGGATTTCGGTTTCTTTCCACTGTGAGTGCTAAAGAACCCTATGCGCAAGCGAATTATTGAAATGAAGTTAAACCATATGTTAGTTCCGAAATGAACAATACTGGTCAATGCTAATAGCTTTAGTTCATTACTAGGTAAATTTTGTTTGAATATACTATTACAAAGTTTAGCAGAGAAGCATGTTTGAAAATTAATATTACCAGGTTAATTGGGACTATATTATTTAAACAGTCAAAGAGATAAATCTTAAAATATAAAACGCGCAAGATGTTTGTTGTCTTGATCACGATGCTTTGCTTTGACCAATCACTCACAGGAATGGACGTCGATAGGAAACGAGAATGAAAAACACACAATTAAAATGTTTCCATATGCTATTATTTTATTATGGGCTCATTTGCTGTCCGTGTCATGAAAACAGCTGTATGTGTAAAATTCGGCATATAATGTGTGCTGCCATCATACAAAGTTTGTCAAGTATTGTAGATCATCTGGAACAAAACACTTGCGGACCATTGTACAAATTAGGAGTGAACACGAAAGAGCCCTTAGATGGTTAAAATGGTGCTCTTGAGAATAAATGGTTATTTTTAGCACCTGTGTCAAAACCCCAGCACCTGTGTCAAAAGCCCAATCAGTATGATTAACACAAACTTTTATGGTGCGTCATATCAGAACTATCGAGGTTAGTCTTTCTGTCAGAACTTTGAATTAATCAAATTTTATATTATCATTCATTTTAAAAAAGAGTCTATTCTGAATTTTTTGAAACAATTTACGATAAACTGACCGAAATTTTCTTCTTTACTTACTCATTTTAAAGGTGATAACAAGTGACGTACCTATGATTTAAACGGTAGTTGTTATAATAACTAAAAAGGTATTTTATTAAGGCGATAAAATTTAAGTCATATAATACTTGCTCGAACTAAATTCTGTTTTGCAGTTTTCGGTCAGATTTGCCTTTAGAATGCACTGTGTTCAACAAATTTAGCAGTCAAGTTTTCTGAGAGAAAAAAAATGACACGGTTCCTTTAACCTTTAACTGATTCAATACTGCTGTCTGTTGCCATGGCAACCAGCTCTCCGTTAGTGTGTAACTTAATATTCTCATTCACTGACATGGTAGGCTATTCTCAGACGATATATCCCATGATTGCCTTGCCTTAATAAATAGTGCTGTTAACCTTATTTTTATCGTAGAGGAAGAGGAATATGATTTTAGAAAATGCTAAGCAAAGATACATGTAGGCCTGCATTTTTTTAACGAGTTATACTATTCAGCGTTAACTGTCCGTCAAGTATGCCTTGATAAGCACATGGTTTATTAAAAATGGAGGAACAGAGAATTTAGTTTAAGAAAATGCATAGAATTTAATCGTTTTCTTTTTTTCTGAGAAGTAAGTAGTGGAGGAGGGGGGCGGGGGGATCGTTTGCGGATATCAGCTGTCTCGAACCTGGCTGATTCGTACTTAGTTCATTTGTTCCTCACATTAGCCGTTTCGTACTTTACTTTGTACTTCATAAGGATTCGAACCTTTTCCCATGTTGTTGAAAGCAGAACGCCGTACGAGAATTATTGACATTTGGCAAAGATTTAATAATTCTCACAAAATTGCTACTTTGTGTATTCTAATTCTTGTTCGGAAGCACTTTTATATATACAGTAGAATCTGCATTAAGCAGCCACCCAAGGGAATTTTCACGACTGACCACTTAACGGGAGTCGCCTCTTAATAAAATCTCGGTAAATTTGACCGCCGTTAAATCTTGCTGCTGAACACAAATTCTTTACGGGAGTGACCTCTTCAAAAAAATTTCGGTAAATTTGACCATCGCTGAATCTTGTTGCCGACCGAAAATTCTTTACAAGACAGGAGTGGCCTTTTAATAAAATAATTTTGTGCTGACATAAATTAAATATTACGCTTTGGAAATGAACATCAATACTGCATCGGTAAATTTGACCGTCGCTGAATCTTGCTGCTGAACGAAAATTCTTTACTTAAATCTCGGACATAACTTCTGTAAACTTGTCATTTTGTACCAACCTTCGATACTACTGTCTACCATTGGGATGCATTCGATAATATTTATCCATTATTGTGAAGAAAATCGATGAATTAATTTAATTTTATCAAAAAAGCACACAAACAATAACCCATCGCTCATTTTATCACCGATTTGCAGGGGTGCAACTCTGTATGTAATATAATAGGAGGCGCTAAAACGTCTGTTTATCAACAAAGCGGCAATTGAAAAGAGATACTAGATGATCGTGACAAAACTCGGTACTTTTATTTTATTCCATCAGTATCAAATAATGCGTCGTTACGGGTGAAAACAATGATCAGGTTATATTAGTCGTTTAATAAATCAAAAGATTAATTAACAGATAATCCCGGGTTATTTTACATTTCTTTTTACCTGATCAGTGGGGGTCCAGCTAATAACTACTACTCACAGGATTAGCGGGGGTGTTACCGTTGAATGAGCGATGTTTTGTTGAATTTATAAGTAAAATAGTGACTGCTGGCTGCGTTAGAAGAGTGAACGTTGAATAAAGAGATGAAACAATAGAATTTTTAGGGGGGAAATTTATCGTGACCGCTTACAAGGAGATGTCGCTGAATAGGAGTGGCTGCGCATACAGATTCTGCTGTATAGCGCAGCTGTTGGATTGAGGAAAAGGAACTTATATTCTAATTCCGGTTCAGCATATTCAAGTTCGTTCAACAGATTTCAACAACATAGGAAAAGGTACGAATCACCTTCGTTGGCTCTGTCATTTAATCAAATGACGTGGTTTTGATTCTCTGCAGGTACACAACATAGAATAGGGGCGCCAGTCCAACTTCGTGGGGTTTTCCTGTTTGCTTCTACTGCTAAAAACACCTACACATTATAATATATTAGTCTATCTTTTTTAGTAGGCTGACATAAGTAATATTTCAATTCTATTATTAAGTTTACATATTCAACATAATAACTATTGGCTAGTTCATTGGAACTGTGAAAGCAAGCCTTTGCAGTACTTTTCGGTTTTGTCAACTGTAGTTATGGAATGACAATATTTTTTTAGTTGTTCAGTAAATTGTTGCGTCAATTCAGATAACAGGAAAATGACATTGCTTGTAATGTATCCAACCTGTTCCAATCAAATCAATTAAAACAAATACCAACATTGATTATTATTGTTTACCTTTCGCTTTGTATTGTCTATCATTATTCTCCATCTCGATCATCATGGTATTTATTTGAGAATTTTTGTTACTGTTGGTTGTATATTATTATAGATCCTCTTGGCTAACCTAGTCTATGCCATCCAGTTGTGATTCATCATTGTGTTTGTGGATTCATTAACAGAAGCATTTATAATATGTTTTTTTGAAGTGTGAATTTAAAGGGAATTGGTCATCTACATGTACATTTTATCGTGACTAGATAAAGTCTATCATTTTGTTGCCTTTATACCTTACCTAAGGATTTTCCAGTGATACAGGACATGATGTAGCAAGGAACAGCACGATTTAGTTGTTCAGATATGATGAAAACAGTTGAAACAAGTACATGTACATATCTACGTATACCACTGTCACACCATGTTGATGATCCCAATAGAAAAGAGTTAAATTGAGGAACACAAATTGTAAAACATTGGCTTTAATTTAATTGAAAATTGACAACTGGATAACCATAAAATATATTTTGTCTTTTTAGGTTCAGATGAATTGAGAATAGAAATTGAAGTGTGACCAATGATAAATAATGGAAGTGGATGAGGAAAGCGATCATGATGATATATTTGTACATCCTGACGATCCAGTCCCATGGTTCCCAGAACCACAGTCACCTCCATCATCGAGTGAAAAACCTTTGCGCTTGAAACGTCGTAAACGATGTGGAGAGTGTGGCCCGTGTCAGATTAAGACTAATTGTGGTGAATGTCCATACTGCCTTCGTAGAAGTGTATTAAAACAATCATGCATTTATCGAAAGTGTATCTATTTACGAAAAACAGTGCGGAAGCCATCACCCAAAAAAGTAGATAGACGAGCATATAAAAGAGAACTGTTGTTGGCTACTCGTGTATCTAAAACCTACCCTCATGAATTGTTGTCACCTGATGAAGATAGCAGGTATTCATATGAACTTATGTCACCCCCTGGGGATGGAGTTTACCCTGTGGGTCTCATACAGGTATCTCATTCTCCAGGAGAAGGGGAATATCCTTTAGATTTAACATCCTCTCCAGAAGATGAAGAGTACATCGCCGAAGCAAGAAGGCGAGTTCACGACACTATCACTTTTCCAGAATATACTAGCAATGAGTCAATTGTAATTGAACCAGTGTCAGCTTCTGAAGATACTCCAGATGATACAGATGAACCTCTCATATCGCCTGATCCTGCTGATAAATCTCTTAGGTCATCTAGCAGTTCACCTGGGAATACACCTTTAATAAAACCTACGCCATTTGCTAGGATTGTACATACTCCACCCCACCCCATGGACCAATCGGAAAGCAATGTTCAAATCGTAAATCCACAAATGGTAAATGCATTAAAAACTGTTAAAGAGCATGGACATGAATTTGTTCAGTATACAAAACCTAAAACTCCAATAGCTTGTGAATCTTCCAAATCAACTGAACCTTTAAGAACTCAAACACCAGAACTGCTTGAATCAAGAAATGATCATAATAAAAGAGTTACAGGAGATTCTTATAAAACTTCTGAATCTACTGATTCTAGTAGGCCATCGAGTGTTGTGTCTTCACCTTACAGTATTGTGTCTTCACCTTACAGTGTTGTGTCTTCGCCACATACTTTTCCAAAAGTGATTCACAAACCATTTCCGGGTATTACCCCACATAGTACAGTTTTTACGAATCCAATTCAGTCAATCAATTCCACTTATAATTCACCAAAAATCAACCCGTTTATCAGTCCACCTAATGTAACGGTAGGGCGTCTGGGAGGCTTCACACCAACTCATGGCTCTGCGAATAAAACTGGGTTATGGCCAGATAGATTTGGTAGCTCTTATCCTTTAAATCTGTCAAGAACTCTAAATCCTAATGGAGGACAAGAAATTCCACGCCACAGTGCACCATCAGGTATGTGGTCTTCAGGAATACCTACATACAGTTACCCACCCAATCCCATGGCCAGAATGAATTTTCCACTAGGTACATACCCACCACCATATGTAATGGGAGGATATGATTTCTCAGCAGGTTATCCACACCAACACCCCCTATTAACGGGGTATCCCTATCCACATCTACCAAGTAGGATGGAAGGACTCAGTCACCACCCACTTCCCCCTCCCCATAATCCATTGTTTCCGCCAGATCGTTATCCTGTGCCTCCACCCGGAATGTATCCAGGTGGACTTTATCCACCATCAGTGTTATCACCCTTCCGACATCCACAAGAATATTCTATTCATCAGGCCGAAGATTATTCTAAGTCTAAATCTTCGAAACATCCCAAAACTCCAGAACCTTCTGAAATGGAGAAAGCAGAAATAGAAGAATACAAAAAGTACAGCATTTTCCGATTGCATAGCAAGTCTGAGCATAATAATAACAAGGAATTGGACAAAAATCAAAGAAAGGATGCAGTCAAAACAAATGATAAAGCTCCACGCTGTAACAATGAAACACTAAAAAAGTTGCTTAATAGTAATAACAATAATATTAATACGAAAAACAAAGATATGTCAAAAGCTGACATCGATGATGATTTACGTAATGAAATTCATAAAGTGTCTGGGTATTGTGGATGTAATTTTATCACAATTGATGATTTGAAAATGCAAGCTTTAATTCGCTCTGATGGAGTCAACAATTTAGAAATTGAAATTCCTAGTCCAGACAGTCCAATAAAAGATCAATTAAAAATGTGTAATAATAATATGTGCAAACAATCGAGATCAAAATCTAATGAATCTGAATTCTCTACTGATAATGTCCCAAATGATTCCAACTGCCCTACTAAAGTAGTGTCTAAACCAGTATCTCAACCAGTGCTAGTAACAGGTAATGTTTGCCTGAAGCAGGATCTAGGGGATGAAGGTATCCTGATGCTTGAAGTTCAGTGTGAACGTGTAAAGTTAGTGCAATGTGTTTTGGATGATGAACTTCTGAAACAGTCAAACAATCCAAAGGAGCTCCGTGAATATATTCGAAAGTCACAGCCATCTGAGGTTTGTAAAGAAAGTGGGACCAAACAAATCGATATTGATGGACCTTTAGATCTTTCATTAGCAGAAGAATCAATAACTTCCAAAGCATCTTCAAGGGAATCGATATCGATAGGAAACAACCATGGTGTGTTGACAACCATATCATGTTCAAGGGAATCTTTGTCTAGTGGGAAAGAGCATAGCAATATTACTTCATCTGCATCTTCAAGAGAGTCTTCACGCTTCAGGGAATCATACAACGATACATTAAGAATAATATCTAACAATGATGCTGTTAATAATCTTTTTACTACATCAAATCAATCCAATACAAATTATTTATCGCAAAACACATCAATTGACTTAAGTAATAAAGACTCAAGTGTCAGAAGGCTTTCCAATTTGGATAAAGCCCAGATTATATCAGGAGTTCCTTCCAACAATACCTCAATTTTGAGAAATGGTTATCTTGTGCCTCCTTCCAAAACTGATTTCTCTGAAAACACACGATCTATAATGCATAGACTATCGACTTTTGTCGACACAACTATTAGCACGTATAAAGATGGCATCAACAGTGCTGAACCAGAAAGTGATGCATCACTAATGTCTAGTGATTATCTCCCAAGCAGTGAAAATAATACAAATGATACAGCGGAAGACATGATCTGTATAGAAAAATCACAGTTTGAGCCAATGGAAGTTGAAAATGACAATTCTCTTACACCTACTTCACAAAGTATCGAATCTAGTACAGTAAAAACTGTTAGTGCTATTACAATTGAGCCGTGTGAAATAGACTCAATTGAAATAGAATCATGTGAAAACTCTATCAATAATATTAATGAGTCACTTTCTTCATTTTCTACAGGGTCAACTGCTAACGGTTGTGTTTCCAATACATTCGACCGGTCTATTGAAATATTACCAAATGAAGATTGTGTTACTGATATCCAAAATAATATTGACACTGACTTATCCAAAAATAGTGAATCTGTTATCTCGTCTTCACAAGAATCTTCAGATAAAATATTTGGTCTGTCCATATCTTCTGTTTGTTCTGTTTCTCAAACAGTGCATAATAGAAGTAATGAAATGGACACTCGGGAGACGTCATTAAAACATTCTAATATAAATTCATTAAATAATACCAACATTGATTCTGCCCAAAACCTTGTCTCTGAATTACATATGTGTGAAGGGGAAAATTTTGTTAAAGATACAAACTCCATGAGAATCATTGAACCAAGTGACAATCATCCATCAGAAAATTTTGAAAAATCACCCACAAACGAAAAAGACTGTGAGTTTGATAGTGAGCCTCCATCAGGGTATTGTCCTGAAAACTATTCAAACCTAAAAGACATGTTTCATGTAACAAGTCACACCAACACAATTTTTGTTTACGATGACAACAGAGCAACACCAGGAACTCAAGCATCAAGAACTGAAGCAGGTGTTTCAGTTGTTAGATAAAATATAAGTGAATTGTCTGCGTTCATATACAATGTGGAAGATTTTCCCAATCTCGTTAAGATCAGGCCCCGAATTCACAAAGCATTCTCGTACAAAAGTTAAGAATTAATTCAAATTGTTGGACTTATTTTAACTAAACTATAGCCTTTTAATAAAACTTTTGCTGATTATATGTATCAAATACATCAATAAGAAACTACATGTATGTGCAAAAGTTTTGTGTTTCTGGATAAAAGATATTTCATATAAACAGTGATTGAAAGTAAATTCTTAACTTAAGTCTGAGAATGCTTTGTGAACTCGGGGCCAGATGTCGGTTGTGTTTATTTTATTTTCGATATTGTACTACATTTACATCAGACATATATATCCGTTAATGTTAAGATAACATGAACTAATTGACCAATAAAATTTACTAGAGTGTGTAAAAAAGAACTTCAATGAATATAAAAATCAAAAAGCTGATTTTTTCTTGGTCCTTCTTCAATGAATCAAATTTTAAATATTTCTGTGTTAACCAGTTTAAATGTTAGGATTACGACTAATAGGCTTATGTGGTATAAATGTCAGGCAGCGAGAAATGAAACAAAAACTTGATTTATTATTAATTAGATTGAGTTTTTACAGTTTGCTTTTTATACTGCTACTCTGAAATGTGGTCATATACTGCTGTCACCACTCGTGAACATTATATACATGTAGATGTACATGTATCATCCAATGTTTTTTGCAATTTACATGTTTAAATAAATGAGAAGAAAAAGTCTATTGAATTTCAAAAATTTCTGATAACTTCCAGAATTAATATTGTTGATCAATTTGTAGAGGTGCTGGTCGCCATACAAATTTTCTGTCATTTATGCATATTATAATGATGATGCAAATTATAAACACTTGTTACTGATTACATGTATACACCTGAACATAATGGTTGTTTGGTTGTAATGATTGTCCAGTTTACTAAAAACAAGTTGATTAATTTTGGGGTGTACAAGCAGGTACCCAATGACATTACAGTGGAGCCCTTGCGTATGCAGTGCATTTGTATATTGGATATGAAGACATTTTTTTATCTTTTGTGAAATAAATACTCATCATATTTTAAGTGCTTTAACATAAAGATATACAACATACATGTATACATATGTTAGTTACGTTTTAACGTAGACCAATTTTCTAAACATCAGCTGATATGTTCAATAGCAGTTTTCAGGGTACAATTATTATATCTCTTCATTAAATGGTCCCAATAGCGTGAACTTGTCAAACCATTGTAAATGTAAACAAAAGATGCTTTCATTTCAGTAATTTTTGCCAGTTTTGAAAGTCAGGCAGTTCAATTTGTTTTCAGAAATTTGGCCATACAGGACTTGACAGGCAAACTGTTTCAAATGAAGGATCTGATCCCTGCCAATCATTATGGTTGTATTTCCATTAATCATATTTTGATGCATTATAAAATCATCCTGGTTACATCAATGGGGAGGGTCAAAGTTTCAGTATCAGTAAAAATGTTTCTGAATTTATTTTTTGGGGTGGGGTAGGAATTACTATTATTGCATGGTACACTATTTATTTAGTATATTTACCCAATCTAGTCATTATATGTTCCCCCAGAACCAGATTATTCATTTGAGATACAACTTGTTTGTTATTGAGGAAAGCAAATGACTGATTAACTAGGTCAGTCTGTTATCTTTGTACAAGAAGCCTCAGCAATTTTGATGTTAAATAAAATTAGTACTTAACTTTGTTGTGAAGCTCAAAAATCCCATTGAAAAACCTGTACTAGGGCAATGACACAAACTCAAAAATCTTAATCTTAATCTTATTACATTTGAAAAGGCTCTTTTTCTACATAGGCTGTCAAATGTGATGCTAGAAATTTATTTAAATTTGTTAAGTTGCCTATTCTCAAAATCCACTGCCTACTCCATATAACTGAAACTTCGAATGTTAAGCCCAAAATATTAAATTGCCTGGTTGCAAATATTATTAATTGGTTATATATTGATTCTATTACATCAAAATTGTATATCTCTAGTGTTGCGAATATTATTAGCTATATTGTATATGGATGAAATATCTACAGTGTACATTTGTATATAATGTATATTATACAATACAAAGTGCAAAGGTTAAGAATTGTTTAAGATTATATATAACTTGGATTTAAACTTCAAACTATTTTCGTTTTTATGAAAATTAAAAATATATACAAATGAATTGTTTATTTTTTTTATACTGTATTTGCATTGTAACTTTTTTTAAGTCTTTAAAGTACAAGATTGGCTACCAAAAGAGGAATATATATGTCTGTTGTGTTGATGTTTAGGTTACTAAATGGAAGACTGAGAAATTTATACTAGCTATATTGGTCCATACATAGTAGGGGGGTTGGGATGGCCAAGTGGTCTAGAGTGCCGCGCTTCAACCTCTAGTTGGCTGGCCACCTCTGGCTTGCGGCTGTGGTTTCGAGCCCTGGTGTGAGCGTATGTGTGCATGGAGATAGGGGCGACTTCTCATCCTCCTGGGTTTCCTCCGGGCCCTCTGGTTTCCTCCCACTGCTAAAGACCCTATGCGTAAGCGAATTATTGAAATAAAATAAAACCATATGTTAATCCTGAAATGACCTAGTTGTGTTGAGTGGATGTTAAACCCAATTTCTCTCTCTCTACCATACATAGCAGTGACATGTCTGAATTTGAGAAGCAGTGGGTTCCAAGATGGAGACGTCAAGTTTGGCATTAAATTGGGGGATCTAGTCCCCTCCTGACATGCACCGGCATAGTATAATGTCACCCGTTTAAAGAGCCAAATCAAAGAAAAGATATTCTGAACTATGACTATACCTACAATTGAAAATTCATATTGTTTGAAGTAACATATACCTATATCATATCCCACTGATAACAATGAAAGGCCAAGTACCAATCACTAAAACCACCCTGAAAATCTGATATTTTGCAACTGATGATAAGACAGTTGGAATTTGACATATAACATAATAGGTAGGCCTAGAAACATCAAGGTTGCAAAATAACCCATATATGAACTGTAGGCCTACTTCCAATCTTTCACACAAGAGTAGGCCAAGCAATAGGCTATACCATGCCACACTGTAGGCTATCTCAACTGTTCTTCAAGCATTGGCCAAGTAGGTTACATAAAGGTCGAAAATCAAGGCCTAATTTGCTACCCTTGTAAAATGACGAGATTATTATTATTGTTATTATTATTAAGTAAAAGCTGTGGAAAATGGTATGGAGTGTTCCAAATAAATAAGCATATATCTTGCCTGATGCATGAGATAGGCATATCTAGATTTTAGTTATAATAATAATATAGCTAATTGGCTAGTTATTGATATTGAAACTTTTGACCGCACAAATTTCCCCAAAGATTTACAAATATCAAATAGTTATGCATTCGGATAGGCCTACACATTAAGATATTAATATTTAATCAGATCAATGAAGACAGTTAGGCCTACACACCATGCCTATTCTTCATCGAATTACAACTGTCAATCATTCTTTTGTACCTCAGGGACCACGTGGCTAAAGTTCATCTCGATTTTCTGGCGGGGTTTTCCCTTGTCAGTGATGCGGATGGAGGGCCTGACAAGGACAGCTGCCTAGTCATTTGGATGGGACGAAATACCGAGGTCCCGTGTGCACATAAAAGACCCCTTGGCAGTTGGAATCTAGTTGCTCCCAGGGCAAAATTTCCCTCATAGCACACTGTATGGCGTTGCCCGTCTTCAATTAGCCCGGGTTAGAAGCGTAGGACGTTAAACCCCATTAAATTCATGCTTTTGTAGGCTAAGATAAGATAAGATAAATTTTATTTTCATTGGTATAATCACGTCATTTTACAAGGGTAGCAAATTAGGCCTGAGGCCTTTTTCCAATTTGGCCCTTGGCACAGATCGTGCGAATGATTTCGATCATTACTGCAGGAAGAAACCGAAGAACTCGGGGGAAACCTGCCTGATCGGACGGGAGACCGAAAATCATTCCGTACAATAAACTTGAGCTCATTAACCGATATCAAACAAATGAGAAATGTATGATAACAAAGGTAGTACATAAATGTTTTGACAAAAATTAAAATTATTCATAAAGTTTAAAGCTTTAAAATATGAAAGGTAAAGCTATTTTGGCGTTTATTCTATAAGATAAAAAAAGAGGCCCATCAAAAGTGAAGGTTATAGGTGGCACTGGCTTGTTTAGACAATGGCATGTTTATTCTCTGCAGTGGGTATTACATTAGCTCAACCTTCGGCTGGCTATAAATAAAGGCTACATAGTCTAAATTTAATATAGTGAATTCAGAATTATCAAGTGTGTTCTTGATACAAATGATAAAATGGGTTGGGCGGTTAAAGGGTTAATTGAACTTTTAAATGAATTGATCTCCCTTTAAAGGACCTAAGTCCGTAACTCAAAATTCTCTAAAATCTTTAACATCGAAAACACAAATTTTTGGCCATTTTAAATCAACATTGATGATGTAAACTTATCGGGAAAAGATAAGCTTCTGATATCCGATGTTTTAGATAAAATAATTTTTTTAACATTGGTACACGAGTCGTGTACCATAGTGTGCTTTAGCCCCAGTTTTAATAAGAGACTTAAGGAGCGAGGCTAGACATATTGCAACATACAATACGGCGTATATTGTCTGGACTAACCAGGCGCTATAGAAATTTGCACAAGATTAAGACTACATGGCTTATTTCGCCGAACGTAACTGATTTGAAATTTGGTAAAAAAGGAAACCATTGAATGTAAATCAGTTTATATACATTCATATTACAGTATTATATGCGTTGAGACCCCCTTTCGACAATTTCTAGGTCCAAAATGTTAGCGATTTAGCCCCTTTAATAGTGAATGAAAAGAATGGTTTTAAAAACTTTTTGTATGAAAACCGCGACTACCACGAAGGGACATTACTCTGCAAGATCAATGGCGTTCAGAGAAAGAAATTTACGCCTCTCGAATTATTTAAATTGATTTATTAGTGTATTTATTGGTAAGATCATGCTAATGTTTGGGTGATAATATTCCTGAACATTTGTGTATGTTTCTTGAATGAGTTGAAATGGAGGTAAGAGGAGCACTAACATTATTGAAAGACCGTACAGACGCAAGTAAAGCAGACGACGAGTTTTCTCCGGCTTAAATAGTGCATCCGGATCATGAATGATTGATAATAAATTAAATATTGATTTATTATCATTTCATTTAATAGTTTCGATTTGTTTTATATACCCGGTACACATTTATATTGCAGTTTAAATTCAAATCAAATAATATTAAGATACATAATCTGCCCATCTGTTTCAGACCAAAAAGCCGAGCCAGACTAACTAGTGATCTAGTGGTCGACTGACTGACACTTGCATGGATGGCTTTGTCAATCCCTAGTTTGAAGCTCTAATTCTGAACGTACAGTAGGTTTCATTGTTATGATTGTAAACACTCGCCTCTACGTTCAGGGAACGTCCCATTGAATCACTGTCGAAAAAGAATCCACCGGCCAGTCAATTTTATTGGGTAACTTTTTACTGCTAAACAGTTGCATGGCAGTCCCTGTGAATGCCTGACAAATGTAACTGCACATCTTAGTGAGGAAAAAAACAAACCTTGCTTACCTCGCTAGAACCAGTATGAGCTACACAACATACTGTTGAAAAATATGTCTCCGCCTTCTTACCGATTTGGGCTACTTCATTGAAAGGGTAACGCACAAATTTACATTGAACTCTGGCGTGTTTATATAAATCATGTTTATATTTAAGCTGGTGTGATCTTCAAGCAGCATTTAATCTTGAAATTGCATTTCGCAATTTTATTGTGTTTTGTTTTATACATATGATTTTGTATAAAATTAATGGTACATTTATTTTCTTATTTGAAATTATTCTTTAAATTGGTACCTAATAGGTAAGGCCTATATATAGCAGTGCACACATTATCTACAAAATGTGTCATTTAATGTAGTAGGAGTAATATGGGCCTTTTCAACAAATATTCAGCCTTTCTTATTAGAACAATTATTAAGATTTAAAAGAAAATGAAATATTATTTTGAATTTCATAAAGTATTTTTTTTTTCTTCAAATTTTACCAATGTAAATAACATATAGCATTTTGCATGTATGATTCCCTTTTTTGTAATTAAATGATTAGATGATGCCTATAGGCTAGGCTACTGATAAACATGTGGATCTCCTTAAATGTCAAAGATTTCTAATGTGTCTACTGGTGTCATGGTTTGATGTTGTGTCTGGTTTGGCTTGGAGTTTTGTATAGCCTACATGATAAAGAAGCGACAGTCACATATTTAATTATTTGTTTTAGTACATGGGACTTCTTTTAACAGCCAAGAATTTATTTTATCATTGATTTCATGTTTTAATTCTTGTTAGTTACATGTATCTTTAGCATTCCCTGCATATTATTTTCAGAAACTGCATTTGTAAGCTGTTAGAATGACGTCAATATTAGATCAGTATGAAGCTGATTCAGCTCGGAGTACAGGAACAACATTTTCATCACAGATGTCTTATCAAGAACCAGTGAGTAATACTATTTTTATTGTTCAACTCTCAAAACATTGCTTTTCTAGATACCGTACAAGCTTAGGAACCATTGCCATATTGCTGTCCTTTGAAAACTATTAGCAAGTAACCTTCCTTCAAATATATTTCAAGAAATCATGTCCCATTATTGTCAAATCTCAAAAGGACATAAAATAAACAAATAGGAATGTATTATTTGTCGTTATATCAAAAGATTCATAGGAATGTTGTATGTTTTGATATGTCATAAAGACATTTAACTAAATTCAATATAAGAATGTTGTATGTTTCAATATATCATAAAGACATTTACCTAATAAACATAAGAATGTTGTATGTTATGATATGTAATAAAGACATTTAAGAATGTTGTATGTTATGATATGTAATAAAGACATTTAAGAATGTTGTATGTTTTGATATGTCATAAAGAAGTAGAAATATAATTAACCTGGGTGGTGAGTAGAAAAAGGATATTTTTTTAATTTATCATTCTTTTAAATTTAGATTGGTGCTGGTTTTATTGATGCAAGGTTAACAGAAGAGCAACCAATATTTACTAAGAAAAAAGTTAATTTCAAGTAAGTCAAATGTACAGACAGACATTGATATTTTCTCTTAGATTGGAAAGAACATCCTCCCCACAAGAGCAGCATATAAAATCAGTGCCATTTACACATCTGATAGTCCATAGAAAGAGAAAAATGGGGTTTAACGTCCACTACACAAATCAGGTCATTTGAAGACTAAAATATAATTGAATTTCATTTCAATAATTTGCTTGCGCATAGGGGTCTTTTTCAGGGGGAGGAAATTAAAGGATGCGAAGATAACCCACGAGATTGGATAGGCAAGCAGGAAATCAATATCACACCACTTTACCAAATTACAGACCTTATGATCTAAAGTGTATGTGTTAAACCATTTGGCCACCAAATCCCCTTTTGATAGTTCAAGTAAATTGAATTTACAAATATGTGTTGTTTTTTTCTGTGTTTTAGACCACCTGATCAGTTAACTCATCTTGTTGTTAGTAACAACTTTCTGGTGATGGCCATGAGTAGTAATATTTTATTACGATTAGATCTAGAACATCCAGATCAGCCAGATGGTAGGTGCCTCTTTATTTAAATAATGTTGGAGACAGGAACACTATCCTGCAATCAAATGGGACAAAAAATTGACATGCACCAAAGAGCTGTTGGAATTCGATAAAGAGTACGGTAGGCAGAAATGCTGCTATCAAGGCAAAATTCCTCGCATTTAGTATTTACACACTGGTCACTATACATGGAATATGCATGTCTTCATAAGCCTAATTGGTAGTTAATCTCCATTTTATGTGATTAAACAGATTCAGATGCTGGGTCTTACTCACTTGGACATATTGCTATTGAGACTGGAATATGAATGACAAAATGCTGCTCTATTTCGCCAAACTACTTTTACGACATTTGCAGCTCTGAATGTCTTATTCTGTCTACATGGCAGACTGCATCATTATAAATTTGTCAAAATCCCTTCAGTTAGTTTGCATATATGTATGCAAAGTATGGCTGTCATATCTTTTTCGATCATGCTGTAAGATTTTGAAATTTGTTTTTTTGGTCTTTTTTAGAGGTTGAGTTACCAAGAGCATTAGATGATAAAGTTTACAAGATATTCCTTGACCCCACGGGACGTCACATGATCATCAGCATGAACTCAATGGAGAGTTATTATTTGTCTCGCAACTCTAAGAAACCAAAAGCAATCACAAAATTAAAGGTATGTCATTATCTTTAATACTTTAGCTATCTTTGATTTTTGAGAAATGTAAACTTAATCGGTAGACAATAAGCAAACTTAGTTCTATCTGTGCTGAAATTGAACCTGCTATAATCCCACTCATATTTCATACAGGTCACAATTTTTATCCAATTTTGATGTTACGTTAAATATGATTTATCACCTTTCAATGTTGGCATGTAAAGTACCGTAATTTCAATGATTATGGCCTCTGATTGTTCGAAAAATTATGTTTTTAGCTTGCGGGCATTCTAGAGGTCACAATTTTTATCCGATTTTGATGAAACTTAAAATGTAAACTAGTAACCCAAATATGTTCGTTCCTTGCAATATTCATGCATATCAATCGACGATTTCTTGTAATAGTGTAAAAGTATGTAAAACAAAGGTTGTCAACCTCTAAACGTCACAATTGCTTTCCAATATTGACGAAACTATAAATATATGTTTATATCCAAAACATCTGGGTTCCTTTCGATACTTGCACATATTCGAACTGTAACTCCCTGGATTATATAAGGCCCCTGATTGTCCCAAAAATTTCATGCAAGAAATTATAGGTGTATCTTGCTTGGCAACCACTTGTTTAGTATTTGAAATGACCCCTTTTTTCCTGTCAATCAAGTTACAACCTTGTATCATTTGACGTACTTGGTTTAATTTAAAATACAAAAAATATAAAAAGGATTAATCTTTTGTCCAAGATATCTGATGTTGGTTTAATTTTCTACAAAGCATTATTTCATCAATCTGTTGTTTTACCAATTCTTTTATTCAGGGTCACCATATTGATTCTGTAGGCTGGAACTGGCAGAATGCTAACAATAATACAACTAGTGCTATATTGATAGGTACAAGTAAAGGTGAGTATAAAAGTTACGGAGTCACCATCGTGACCAAAATAAAATGAAATGGGGGTTTAACGTTCTACTGTTATGCACCTAACCTGGGCTAATAGAAGGCGGGCGTATGCCATACAGTGCACAATGTGGAGAATTTTGCCCGGGCAGCGCACTACAGACTACTCTTATATCGAATTCGAACTTCCAGGGGCTCTTTTACGTGCACGCCAATAATATGTACACTGGACCCATTTTTCATCCCATCCGAAGGACTAGACAGCTGTTCTTGTCAGGCCTTCTGTTCCGCATCACTGGCAAGGGAAAACCAGCTAAAAGATGGACCTATTTATGATATGATTAGACTTATAATTTATTTGTTTGCAATAATAAAACATAATATTATTTAATAGAGGGGGAGGGAGAGAGAGGGAGGTAGAGAGAGAGAGATTTTGGGACAAACACATGGTTCAATTTTTTTTCAATAATTGGCTTGCACGAAGGGGTCTTTAGCAGTGGGAGGAAACCGGAGGACCCGGAGAAAACCCATGAGTTTAGACCCTAATCCTTGTCACGTACAACCAGAGAATCGAAACCACAACAGTTGAATCAATGACACACCTTATGTCTATGATACAGCGCACACATTCTAACCATTCGGCCATCCAACCCCCCATTTATTTAAAAGAAAGACCTATATTCAGTTATGTAGATAAAGCATCTGTAAGTAAGACATAACCTTCCTCCTGCATCAGATTTTTTGGAAGGAGAGTATTTTGTTTGTATGGCCTTAATAATTACCTATTATGGCACAAATTATACAACTTATATTTGTATCACATAGTGAAACATGCTCCTGGTTTCTGCTTTGTTTAGACAAATCGTCCAAATGAGATATTTTTAGTACCGTATCAATATACTATATAGATCTGTGTTTATTTAACAGGTATTATATATGAAACAGAATTAACGGCCAATGAAGACAGTAAATTCTTCCAAGGTTCTTTAGATCAGTATTTAAAACAGGTAAGTTATTTGTAGATGTATTAATAAACTACATGTAGATGTATGAAATTACACATCAAAAGCAAAATGTAGAAGATTACACTTCAATAGCAAAATGTAGAAGATTACACTTAATACGGTATTCAGATGCACGAAAAAATACAATACACCTTTTACCATTACACCATCAATCAATTCAACCACTTCTTTTTGGCATAGAAAATCAGGCTACATCCAATACCATCTTTAAAATAGTACACGAATACTTCGATGTTACCAGAAGTTTCAAAATCTAATCATATTTATCGAATCCTTTTATAATGTTATAAAAATAATACTTCCTCTTTTGTTTCATTAGTTTTAAATACTAGTAGATTGTATGGTTTAATCTCACTGTGCCCCCTAATCAACTGGTGTTATAGACTTGTGGTGCGCAAACTTAAGTAAACAAAGGATTATAGACTGTATCCTTATTAGTACTGTTCATCTAGTTAAGATTTAATTTTTTTTAATGATTAAAATATATAAGTTAAGTTCACGTGTCATCGGTGAACGAGTATCTTAAATATAATTCACCTACCTTCTATTCAGACAGTAATCATAAATCAATCAAGTATATATTTTAGAAACTCACTATCATTATATAAGGATAGTTGTCACCCCCAATTACATTATATCTTTTAAAATGGCTCAAGTTCGCGTACGGTTTATTCCTAATACTCAAGGCGGTCAAAATTTAGTAAATTTGGGGTATAAGTACAGAGTAAAAGTGCAATTGAATACACCGACGCCATATCCCATTTAGTAGGGTTATTAAATATGTTTGATACATGTTTTTGTTGTTACATTATTTGCTGTTACTTTCATTGTGAATAAAGTTGTAAATTAGTTTAATGCTAGTAGTTTTTAAAAATAGACTATACCTTTAACACCATTGTATTCGATAATCCCCTAGCTTTATTAATCCCCCCATGAGAACAATAGCAGGGGGCACAGTGAGATGTTCCCGATTGTATAATATGAATTATTAAATTTATTTGACTTTCACCATTATATATTATAATATGTACATAGGTGATCTGTATATTATATGTTTTATATTCATTGTATGGGGAGAGGGGTGATATAGGCCTTGCCTGTTCCCTAATCCCTTTTCAAAAAATTCTGAAATAAAATATTGTTTACAAAAAAAAAGAGCAAAATGTAGAAGATTACACTTCAATAGCAAAATGTAGAAGATTACATGTTCCTGAAGGGTTAGCCTACTTGACTTCTTAAAATTGCCATATTGAACTAGTTTCAAAATACTATTTAGTATAAAGTCAAACGTTTTGAGATTTGATAAAATAGAAATATTTTGATTAGTTAAAGCTAGCATGTAAGCCACACGAGGTAAGTGTCTTCTGATTGGCTTATTGTTGTCATGTGACTGTATGTGAAACAGTGTATGCATCGCCAGCTATTCATATCATGATCTTTTTTGTTTGTTCTAATTTAGTTATATTTACAGCTAAGATTCACAGATTGAATAATTAAAGCACAATAATTTTTTTTAAATGCTTTTAAATAACTGTCTAAATCTTAATTATGGGAATTCTGATGGCTGACAGTTGTCGTAATTTTGTGTTTGTTGTAAACTTCCATTTATATTATGTCATATACAACTTGAACCATTTTGCACGATACTTAAATATATACCGGTACTGGAAAGCTTAGTGAGTAAGATGCTTGCTCGCTAACCAGGAGGTCTTGGGCACTTTCCTGGTTCTCCTCAGGATTCTCCTCAGGATTCTCCTCAGGATTCTCCCTTACAGCACTGTTTCTCCTAGTTGTTAGTGGTGCATATGGAGGGTCAGACAAGGACAGTGTGTAGTCATATTTGGATAGGATGAAAAACAGCAGCCCTGTGTACATATTGGCATGCATGTAACAGAACCCTTGAAAGTTGGAATTTGAATAAAGGGCAGAACGTAGCACCAAAGTCTAGGCAAAATTTAATTCATACCATATTCATAGCACACTTAATAAAAATATTGTAGTAGCTGCCATGCAAATGACTTGCCACGCTCATTGTAAGATGACAGAGAAACAGTTGGTCAAACTGTAGACGACCTGCAGTGTGTAATAATTAACTTATTTAATTCCCTGTTGGCTTATTATGCAATCTGTGTCCATAATGTTTTTTTCCTGAATTTTGTGTTGTATAGATTCCTAATCATAGTCAAAAGGAACACATCTGTTATGCCTAGTTTTAAAAATATGGTTGCCAGACGGGCCTGTAGCCAGCTTATAAAATTTGGGGCAGGCTACAGAATTTTTTGGAGGGACTGGGGATGTGGCCAGATAAGAACCATCCTAAAAAATCATTATTGATGGCGAAATATTGAGGGGGGGGGGGCTTATTTGATTTTTAGCTACAGGCTCTTGCCAGGTATTTCAAGCATGGTTATATGTACACTTCATGTATACAATTTGCTCTATAGACAAAAACTGACCTTTTTTTAACACATAGTATCAAACTGATAGCCTATTACAACATATCATTTTTTACTTTTGTCATTGGTGGCTATTTGTTCTTAATGTTTTTCTCCAATATTAGCTTGAATTTGTATCATTGTTTATCTTGGAGGCTATATATTCTAATCCACGTTATAGTTAATTTTTTGATTGATAATCTTTAAAGACCTAGGGGTAGGTTGCTCAAAACTAAGTTATTTTAATGATCCGTTAAACTCTAACAAACCTATATCTTGGTAACGTGTTGTTTGTTAAATTTACTACAGAAAACACTATAGAATACTTTATATTTTCCTTTAGAAATATTAGCATAAATCTGTAGGAAACATTTGGGGCCTTTATTTCCAGCAACATTCTTTCTCTCCGTTAAATTTCGGTTGCTGGAAAGTCAATTTCATTATCCTGTAGCTAAAAGATTCATTAAAGTTAATCCAAGAGAAGACTGTTAGCTGATTGACTGTATTTTAATTTTTTAAATTCAATATACATGTATAATAACAACTGCATAGAAGTATTAACAAAAAACTGAAGACAGTGGGATAACTAATTGTGCTGTCTGTTCACAAAACTTGATTAAAGACAAAAAGATAATTTACTGCAGAAAACACTATAGAATACTTTTTTTTCCTTAAGAAATTCTTGCATAAATCTTTTGGAAAAATCATGGGATTTACACTACAGAATGTTTGGTGTCATTATTATCTACAGACTCCCAAATTTCTGCAGAATACAAAAAAATTACACTGGTAATCTAATGTATGACTTTATGCTACAGCCCACTAATCCCAGCATTAAACAGATAACGGAAGCCTAACACCTCCGTTAAATAATGGCAAGTTAATGACACGTTAAAGTTAATGGGGCTTCCAGCAACAACCTATTTCTCTGTTAAAGTTAACGATCGGTTAACTTCATGTTAACGGATCGTTAAAAGTTAACAGAGCTTTGAGCAACCGGCCTGCTGAATTATATTTTGATATTTGCTATATTATGAAAATTGAATCTTTACACTGAGTATTACTCAGTCATATAATTGTTCAATTTGTCCATGTTCAGTTTCCTCTTCGACGATAAAAACTGGAAATAGTCCAAACAGGCCAAATCTAACTAAAATTCTTCAACAGGTCGACTGAATGTTGGCTTGATATGCATGGCAGTTATTACATTTTCACAAGAACAGCTCTTAGTATCACACTTTCACTAGTCACCTAGCTATCTTGTTATTGTGCAGACTGCCAGTGGGCCATCAAAATGAATATGAATGCTTGTTTAGATTACACAATGATGGCACAGAATTAGAAACCTTTGAATGGAGGCCACAAATATTTATACATGTGTTTCTACCAATCAATCAATCAATACCTTTATCCATATAAATACCAGGTAGCAACAGTGGATCAGTGAATAAGATGCTGGCTTGCTATCCTGGATGCCCCAGGTTTAATCCCAGTGTTTGCTGAGAAAGTTCATCAGGATTATCCTGTGTGGTTCCCCCTTGTCAGTGGTATAAGAGGGAAATGTATAGTCATTTGAATGGGACGATAAGCCAAGGTCCTATGTTTGGCGTGCATGTAAGAGAACCCCTGACAGTTGGAATTTAAATAAACAGTTTTTAACCAAAAAACGGGCAAAATTTCGCTCATAACACACTACTGGTATAAATGTATGTCTGTTTTCATTAGCCCCAGTCAATGCAGAAAAGGAATATACCCATATGAATATGTATAAATGTATTATTTCTAGAAGCTCCATTTATTAAACTAGAGAACAAGGATATTTTATTTCCATCATAATTTCCATTTTATGTAAACAAAGGTTGTAAGCCAATGATTACTAAAAGTGATTTTGTGCAGCCAAACTATATTAAGCAAAATAAAAAAAAATATATTTATTTATATAGAATTTATAAATTTTCAAATATTTATTATTTTATTGTAGTTATATAATCTAGGAAGAGATGGGTCAGTATCTATAACAAGTTTACAGTTTGATAGAATACCTGGTAATACCATGACAGAATATAGATATTATATACTAGCCACTACACCAGGGTAAGCTCAATCTTCATTAGTATTATTATAGGCTCTTGACTTTAATAACGCAGGCAGTGCATTGGTTCATCAATCTGATAGGGTATCTTATTTATAAATTCAGTGTTGTTGATTGTTTAGCGCCCTTGGTTTACGTCATTACTTCTGTCCATTCCAGCCATCTTTCTGCTAAAAAATGAAAATAGTATTTTAATCAGTTTGTCCCCCTGAACACCCAAAATATTGTATTCTCTAAACATTTATCCCCAAATATTTTATTGTGGCTCTTATGAGAATTTGTGATTTTTTTCATTTGAATTTTACAGGAGATTGTATCAGTTTATTGGTAATGTTTCTACATCAGCGGAACCTCCAATGTTTTATTCCTTATTTCAACAGTATGAAAATGGTTCTGGTAAGTTATATATTATAAGTGTAATCAGGTGTTCTAAAAAGTGTAGCTTTCTTCACTACAATAAATATCTCTCTTTATAAAAACTTGATAAATATTAAGTCTTGGTTTGGTTATCCTTAATACGGAAATGTGAAATCAAATGGGACTAATGTCTTCTCTGGACCATTATGGCCTTTGATTTCCATTTTTAGCGTCCTGCCACCTGGTACACACTGAACAAAAAAGGGAATCCAAACGTCCTGGGTATTAAGCCTGCACCATACTTGCTGAGCCCCCACTATGGCAACTAACTGAGATAATTTGGTGGAAATTCAACTTGCTTGGTATAATTATATTGTTACTAAAGCTATATCATATATTTGTATTATAATAAGATTTATCATACTAGTAATGAAAAACTGAATCTATTTTACAGAACATATTCAGTTTATTGAACTGCCTGGTGATTTTGGCCATAGTGAATTACATCTATATTTTCCTAAATTCCGTCAACCAGCTCATAGTTTCTCCTGGATGACTGGTACGTATACTTATATTGATACATACATGTACTTCCTAAATTCATTTAGATTACCCCACCATTTTGACAAGTTTTAAGGTTTACAAGAGTGGTTGTATGTTTCCAGATCTGGAGTAACAACCACGACGTATCAACAAAGATACTGTATTAAAGATATTTAAGACACTGATTAGATATTTTTGTAATCCTTGTTTTGAAACTTTAAAATAGTGAAAGTTAAATCTCTATAAGGAATATCTTTCCAGACAATGGTTCAATTCCATTCAATATTTACAAAGAATTTAACATGTTGATATTTGTCATTCTCCGCAGACAATATAAACAAGCAAGTGCCACCTACTAGTCAAATGTTGTGCCTCTTTTTAATCCAATAGAAACGTAGACTGGAGGTTATCTACCTTTGATATTTAGATTTTGTATTTAAAATAAATATCACCAGATAATCAATATAAGTATATATTTGCACATCGAATAAGTCGTGAAAAATTAGATACTGTCCAAAAAATGCATACGAAAATCAGTCACTTTAACCTGATGTTAACCCCACTAAATTTTAAAATTCTTAAAGAATTGATTACAAATGAAACTAGTTAATAACAGATTATATTCTCTGTTAACCACAGACCAAGATTTTTATGAAAGGTTATAATGTTTTATATATTTTTAAGGTCCAGGAATTTATCATGGTACCATAGACACAACAGGAGGTGCTGGCGCTAATTCTGTTCTAGCTAATGCTAAACTCATTCCGTATCCTTTTCTCAAATTTATTATTTAAACTTTGGGCTACAAGAATAAAGACCTATTTCGAATATACAAGTAGTAACTACTATATGGGAACAATAAAATTGATTTATTTTTCTCAATATTAAAATACTGGCAATAAAATCTTTAACACAATAAAGATATCCTAAAGATAAAAGTGATAAACCAGTCTCCATGGTGATGACAGAATTCCATGTTTTAATAATGTTCAATGACAGGTAGAGTATGAACACAATGCCTATATTACATTTCTAGCACCGTCCAATCATTGATGTAGCCCGGGATCTTAATTTTCTAAATTAACCCAGGGGGGTTAATGTGTGCGCGCGGCATCATAAAGCATGTCATTGAGTCAACTGGCATGTTTTCAAATCCCCAGTTGTACGTGGCAAGGAGTAGGGTCGCCTGTCCAATCTCCGGGTCCTCTGGTTTCCTTCCACTGCTAAAGACCCCAACACGCAAGGAAAACAAAACTTTAAAAATCAAAAAGAAATGGGATCTGTATTTTAATCAGATTTAGCCAAATCTGTCAGCTCTTTGTCTTAATCTTACATAATGCATGTTTATAAAATGAACACCTTTTCATAAGCTTTAGCTGCAGCAACATTTAGCAAAAAAATTGCTGATCTTTCAAAATCATAATGATATAATTGAGAGTGGCTTAAATTTTTTTAAAAACATACCAGTAATTGTATAGATTCTATTAGGGTGGGTTAATCATCTACTGAAATAAAATAAAACCAAGTACAAACAATCCAAACAATAAGACAGAATTCAAAGTCCTAAAAAATGTTATAGGCAAAGTAGTGTATTCAAGCAAAATAGTGTAATCAGCAAATGAACATATACAGCAGCTAGAATAGGGTACTTTTCCTTATGATTTATGGAATTAAAATCATCTGATTTTATTGTATTTTATAGATTGAAAGCAGTCTGTACGTTAAATGAACAAACAATTTATGATGATGTTTATTCTAATGATGTAAGTAAAATTTCTATATGTTAAAGGGATTTAAATATCAGTAATAATCACACTGATTCTGATTTTACTATTTGAATATTACTAGTCATTATCTTACTGTTGTCTGAATATTCTAAGTCATTATGTTAATTCTGTTTTCATATTCCAAGTCATTATGTTAATTCTGTTTGAATATTCCAAGCCATTATGTTTATTCTGTTTTAATATTCCAAGTCATTATGTTAATTCTGTTTGAATATTCCAAGTCATTCGGTTAATTCTCTCTGAATATTCCAAGTCATTATTTAATGCTGTTTGAATATTAAAATCAATTCAGTTGATCAATTTTAGGATTGTTAGGTGTATTTTGATATTTCTAGAAAAATTATGAATATTTCAAATCGATACCTGTATTACTCATCTATCGTAGCAATGATCTCTTTGTTAAAATAATATTTGGAATGTGTTTAACCAGTTCTATCAAATATGTGATAATGATGGACACCAATATTGTCTTTTAATACACGTGAAAAACTCATCATAATAACTCTTTGGCATTATATCCTTTAGAATACTATGGGAAAACATATATTAGTGTCTATAGTCTAAAAATGCTATTTTAAATGAAATAAGTAAAGAATTTTTTAAAATTGATTACCCTATTTTTTAGCAAATTCGATAGTCTAGACTCTAGAAACTGATTTCCTAATTTCATGATATCATTTTTTTTTACATCTGAGTTTCTAAAAATAAGAATAATTTTGAACTCTCTAAAGTAAAGTAGTTAATACTTTTGATGTTTAAGATCTTTATGAATGAACCATTTGGTTTGGTATCTGTTTGAGATGTTTGATTTAATAACCTAATATTGTATATTTTAGAGATTTGGTAAATTACTTGGCATTTGTAAAGATCCAATACGTGGAACTGTTTGGACATATACAACTAATTCAGTATTTAAATATAGAATAGTTCATGAAGACAGGTACGGATATTGGGACATTATACCTACATGTAATTACACACTCCATCACGATTAAAAAAAGGAAGAATACTCTATTATACCGACTACACTATATAGCTATATGTGTTCTGATAAATTAACATGATAACTAGTTATAAGATTATAAGAATTCTAATGCCTTATCTAATGATTATGTATTTGTTTAATTTCATGATGTAGAGATGTTTGGCAGATGTATTTAGATATGGAAGATTTTGAAACAGCAAAAGATTATTGTAGGGTAAATTGATTTTTTAAGCCCTCCACTCATATGGAATGTCAAGGTCATATTTATTGTCCCCTATAAATACATCAAACAATAACCAAATACATTTGTCTTCGGTGACATTTGTCTTCAGTGGGGTCAGATGGCCGAATGGTTAGTGTGTGCGCGTTGCATCATAGCGTCTGTCATTGAGTTAACTGACATGGTTTCGCTTCCCCAGTTTAGTGCATAACAGTAGGACGTTAAACCGCATTTCATTTATTCATTCATTCGATTCCCTAGTTGTATTGTATGTGACAAGGAGTAAGGTCGCCTGTCCAACATCGCAAGTTTTCACCCGGTCCTCAGGTTTACTCCCCCTGCTCAAGACCCCTATATGCAATCGAATTATTGAAATAAAATAGAACCATATGTTAGTCCTGAAATGACCTAGTTGTGTTGAGGGGATGTTAACCCCATTTCTCTCTGATTTGTCTTTGATATCACTACATACTCTGGAAGCAGACGTTAAACCAACGGCTACTACTACTGATGTTGTTTATTTCTTGCAATGTCTGTACAACACATAGTTTACTTGAATAGTTTATTTCTGATGACATTTCCATGAGGGTTCTCTTGTCTTTATTAGTTGAGTGACAGTTAGTATATTGCACAATTGAATATAATGATATATGATTTCAGGACAATCCATCCCAGTTAGATAAAGTTTTAACCAAGCAAGCTCAGTTTCTCTTCAACAAAAATAAGTAAGTAAATAGTTTAATTTACGTATATTAACAAAAATAAGTAAGTTAATAGTTTAATTTTATTGTGGACGTATATTAACAAAAATAAGTAAGTTAATAGTCTTTTTACAATGGATGTATATCGTCATCAACTGAATCTCTTGTTGCCTGTCCACCATTTCTTGTGAACACTCTACAAATTGTTCATTTTGAAGGAATTGTTTCTTAGATGATTAGGAAGAACCCTATTGAAATTCATAATTTAGGGTGATATTTTCCTAGTTATACTATTTTATTTATATTTCCAGATATGAAGAAAGTGCCGCCTTATATGCAATCACACAGAATTCCTTTGAAGAGATAGCATTGAGGTTTATACGTCTACCTCAGAAAGAAGCTTTAAAAACATTTGTAATGAAGAAATTATCATCTTTAAGGCCTCAGGTAAGGTCCAATAAAATGAAGTTTTCTAAACAAGTCTGTAAAGACTGGAGTGCTTCATTATCATTAATAAGACTTGGTTCAGGTATTTAATTGAGTACTACTGTTTGGCGATTGATTAGTGCTACATTTATTAATATGCCCTAAGCGTATAATTGCCATACCAACAAATGCTTTTATTTCAGAGAAGTAAAACTTGAAGGAAAAATAATTGAATAAGGACTGCATAGTCCTCCATCATGTCTGACAGTCACCTTCAGGCTTTGTTGTTGTCTTGCCCCTCTTGTCTCCAATATTAGTATATTTATTTGTCAACTGATCTGTGAATAGAATTCTGAATATAGAATAACCTTCATTTCCTCAAGTCCACAATGACCATATAAAATTGCAGCATTAATTTGTTACAGCAGGAAATTAAGTTTATATTTTCATGTTTGGAAGTTCCCTCACATCTGCCACTAGCAGCAGAATTCAAATTCCCAACACATACTCCTGAGAAAAAGATTTGAAAAGTGAGAGACCGAAGTATTTTTCAAGTGTGAATTTATATATTATTTCTGTCAAAGATACATTAGTTAAGATATAGATAAGAACTAGCCATTCTTGCTATAATAGCTCAAAAGTAGATGATGTAAAATGAATTGGCCTTTGAAGGTTTTATAGACGTGTGCAATAATTTCAACCACGGTCCTGGTTGATCCAAGCTAAGTCTCGAATTGTCTGGAATCCGCCATATTGATTACATCAAAGTATCGCTGAAACATTTTAATCTGTTTAATATCGGAGAAATCTGATGCCATCCAGAGTTGATTAAGGCCTGGATCAGTTAATTAATGTCTAATTAATACTTTAGAAAACATTTCAGACCCAAAGAAAGACCTGTTATAGGCAGATTTAGTTCTTAACTAATGTATCTTTAATAGGATAAAAACCAGATTATGATGCTGGTAATAGTTAGTAGAATTTGTCTCTTTTTTCATCACAGTATAATAATATATTTAAATGTGAATTTCTATATTTTCTCTATTTATAGGATAAAACCCAGATAACAATGCTGGTAACATGGTTAATAGAATTATATTTAAATCAACTTGGTGAACTTAAAGAACAAAATCAAGATGAATCACAAGAATATGTAGCTATACAAGAATATTTTAGGACATTTTTAGGACAACCAAAGGTCAAGGTAAGTATATATAATACATAGTACATATTAACTCTTTTAGAGAAAGATGGAGAAATTGGGTTTTACATCCACTTGGCAATAACAATGAATATGTTTTTAAAGTGTGTTTGTATTTTTTTCTAGGATTGTCTAAGCAATAATCGAGGTGTGGTGTATGATTTAATTGCTAGCCATGGGGATGTAGAAGATATGGTATTCTTCGCTGTTTTAATGAAAGGTGTGTAACAAACGAATAAACTGGGTATTAAAGCTTTGTATTTTATTATGACGACACATATCAGTGTCAATCCATATAATTAGTACACCCGTTTTGACTGACTGACAGGGAAATTGACAGAGAACCTGGCAAGAAACAGTGTTTATTTTTATTCAGATGGGACGATAAAAGACAAGGCCCCATGGCCCATATAAGAACTTTTCATAGATCAAATTCAATTGCTGTCCCAGCAAACTTTCTCCCATAGAACACTGCATGACGCATGCTATCTTGATTAGCCCCATATAAGAACTTTTCATAGATCAAATTCAATTGCTGTCCGGGCAAACTTTCTTCCATAGAACACTGCATGACGCATGCTATCTTGATTAGTCCAGATGGAGCAGAAAAGTAGTATGTTAAATCCCGTTTCATTGGAATTTTGGGAATTTGATGACCGAATGGTTAGCGTGTGCTCGTAATAATGAGGTCTGTCATTGTATTTTAGACTATGAAAGAGTTATTTCCCATCATCTTCAACACGAGAATTACAAACGAGCTTTAGAAGTTTTACAAAATAAACAGGTATGTGTATGATAGATTTCTGTTTTGACACAGTTGTGAAGTTGTAAAAAGCCAGTTTGGCAGAGTTTGTGATATTGATCAATCATATTTTGCTAAGACTAAGAATGTATTTTTTTATATAACACTAATATATAAGGCTTCTCTTTAACATACATTATGCAAGAGTTAAACAAATGTAGTCTGATCCTTGTAATAAGCTAGGGAGTCATGTGGCTAAGTGGGTAAGACACTGGCTCGCTAGCCTGGAGGTCAGGTGTTCGATCCCTGCATTGGCCGAGAAAGTTCATCCAGAATTTCCGATTTGGTTTCCCCCTTGTCAGGGATACAGGATGGGGAGGGCTTGACAAGGACAGCTGTCTAGTCAGTCGGATGGGTAAAAAAAACATGGTCCCATGTACACATTGGTGTGCACGTAAAAAATCCCTTGGCAATTGGAATTCGATATAAGAGTAGGCTGTAGCGACACTGCCCGGGCAACATTTTCCTCATTTTACACTGTATGGTGATGCCCGTCTTCATTAGCCCATGTTAGGAGCAGAACTGTAGGATGTTAAACTAGGGCTGGACGATATTGACAATTTTAAATATCGCGATATTTGAAAAAATATTCACGATATATTGAAATATCGCGATATTTTTACGTGTGTAATGTTTTATTAAAAAATGTGTATAAATCATTGTTTTATGTTGTCTTTACCGTCAATGCGTAGCACGGCACCAAACTAAGTGCTTTTCAGTCATATTTGAGTGACGTCGTAAGCGGTATTTCCCCTTCAGAATCGCTAGTACTAATTTTAAAACTGAAATCCGATCGTTATTATCAGCTAAGATTTATTAAAATCATAATAATTTGAATGATAATATGTCAAATATTTATAATCTCGATGAAACCTCACGAATTTTTTTATATATTTAGTCGAAATTTAGCAATTTTCAGTCATCAAAACAGATAAATCCCATTTTCTACGGCTCTAATTGTCCGATCTCGAGGTTTCACTCAGAATGATAATCACAAAAATGTTATCTATCATTTGATTGGTTCTATATGAAAATCCCCTGAAAAATTACGATCGGAATCACCAATGAAGTGGGCCATAGCAATGCCGTCAGTGGAGATCCGGCCGCGTGACGTCAGAGCGATATTTTCCCGCTAGCGTCTCCTGTAAACAAACGGTAATTTCGCTATCATATCGATACTTTTTTAGCCCGAATCTTTGCAGATATCGAGATTGATATTAAACTATTGCAATACAATTGTTAGGAATGCATTTACATCAATTAGTAATTCAGAATCGTAGATTGAAGTGGGCTATATTTCAGCTGCTGGCTGGCCCGATTTCAACCTAAAGTCACGTGACGTGAAACCCCTAGTAGGACTATTTTATTGACAAAAAATGCATTTCAACAAAGATAATCGACGATGTCTTCTTATTGATTTAAATTATATCATATTTCGCACATAATTAGCAATATATCGTCAATAAATATCGCGGTATTTACGATAATCTGCAAAAAACGATATATTGCTATACCGCGATGTTTTTGGTGACCAAAGATCGTCGACGATGAAAAAATTTGACATCGCGATATATCGGGATATCGAGAATATCGTCCAGCCCTGTGTTAAACCCCATTTCATTTCATTTGTAATTAGCTGTTGAGATACATCTACTTTCATTTTGTCTTATACACAAATCTGCCCTAAATTAAGATATTGTTGTCTTTGTATATATTTTTAATCTCTTTGTTAATCTCTATTTTCTATAGAATGATGTTGAACTATATTATAAGTTTTCACCAATATTGATGCAATATACACCGAAAGAAACAGTTGACGCCTGGATTAAGCAGGGGAGACAACTTGACCCTAAAAAGTTGATACCAGCTCTAGTACAGTATGACCAAGAAAAATATAAACAACAGGTAAATTATATAAGTATAATGGTTAATAAAGAGAGTTGTGTAAAATTTAGTTCAAATTTTAGAATGGATGTTGTATGTTCTTTTTTAATATTTCTACAGGGTTTGGAAACTTAAAAGGAGTAGGGTTACCAAACTAATCTCAGAGATTTTCTTTGGGTTCTGGTGGGTTTGGATGACTGAATGGTTAGTACGTGCACACTGTATTATAAGGTCTGGCATTGAGGCAACTGGCGTGGTTTCGACTCCCTGGTTGTATGTGACAAGGAGTAGGATCGCCTGTCAAGCCTTGTGGGTTTTCTCCACGTCTTCTGGTTTCCACCTACTACTAAAGACCCCTACTCGCAAGCAGATTATTGAAATAAAATTGAACCATATATTAGTCCCAAAACAACCTTGCCTGTGACAAGTGGACGTTAATTCTCTCTATCTCTTTGGGTTATTTGTTTATTGCTGAAGACTTTATAAAGATATAACTGAAATTAGTCGTGAAATGATATGGTTGAATAAACTTTAAATAACTACTTCCCACAATGTTTCTCTCTTTTGTGTAAAATAGATTATTTTATGGAACTCAAAAATTATTTCATGTTTATTATGTCTGTTGCAGGGTAATGAGGCAATACGTTATTTAGAATTTTGTGTTCAGCAACTGGATAACAAAGACACTGCTATACACAATTATCTAGTGTCTTTATATGCTAAGATCCAGCCAGCAAATCTTATGATATATTTAGAAATGCAAGGAGAGGTAAGAACATAAGACACATTAAATGTAAAGGTAGATAGCTGTATTTGAAATCTTACTAAGATTTTGTTTACCTGTATCCCTTTTATTTCCGATATTATTTTTATATTTGCATGCCATTTTCTTACCTGGATGTATTATTTTGTCGCTCCTGTCCATCGTAATTGTTGGGGGACACTCTACTAGTACTTAATCTTTTTTCTTAATTCTATGATTCAGAATAAGGATAACATGTTATGATGTAAAATATGCTCTCAGATTATGTACAGAATATAAACATAATTGTTAATCTGTATTTATAATTCATGTTTCAGAATAGTGATAATATATGTTATGATGTAAAATATGCTCTAAGATTATGTACAGAATATAAACATACTAAAGCTTGTGTACATGTTTACTGTATAATGGGTTTATATGAAGAAGCTGTTGATATGGCTCTCTCTGTAAGTATAAGAATATCAGCCGTTACATTTTTGACAAGCAGTGTGCATTAATTGCTCTCACATTTTTAAATTAAGTCAAATTATGGCTGAACCGATCTAATCTACTGGGTAAGACGGTGGTTCACTAGCCTGGCAGAGAAAGTTCATCCAGATTTTTCGGCGTGGTCCCCCCTTGTTAGTGATGCAGGATGGAGGGCCTGGGACAGCTAATTAGTCTTTCGAATGGGACGATACAAAGAAGTCATGTGTACCCATTGGTGTGCACGTAAAAATCCCTTGACAGTTGGAATTCGATGTAAGATTAGAGTTGGACGTAGTGCTGCTGTCCAGGCAAAATTTCCCTCATAGCACACTGTATGGCGAATGCCCATCTTCATTAGCCCAGTTCATGAAATGTTTGTTTTTGATTCCAGGTGGATGTTGAGTTAGCTAAACAAATGGCATCTAAACCTGATGAAGATGATGTCGATATCAGAAAAAAACTCTGGCTAAGAATAGGTAAGTCAACATATGCTCTCATTAAGACTGGTCCCTGGCTGATAGATAACGCCTAATGTTGAATGTACATACATTTTGGTGCTGAATGTAAAACAAACTTTGAAGAAAAATTATATTCCCTCACCATACTCACAACTATAAAAAATCTCAAAGGGTAAGTCTCAAAATGCCACAACATGGTACTGATAGGATGTTAAATTCCATTATTTCTCTATTTCCGATATTCAAATTCTCATGGCATTGCTCCATATTTAGGACATTCAAATTCTCACAGCACTGTGCCATTGGAAATAATGGATCAAGTATCAAATTATTGTGTTGATGGAAATTTAAACCCTAATATATGGAGCAATTCAGATATTCCTCCATTTCAGATATTAAAATTATGTTATAGGAAATAAATGAATTGGTCTCAAATTATTATATATAAAATAAAACCAAGTACGAACAATGCAAACCATTTGACAAGATTTATCCTGAAAAAAAACGGTAAAGGCAAAATAGTGTAATAGGGCAAAATAGTGTAATCAGCATATGGACTGTTCACTGTGTACAAAATACATGACAAACAGTGGTAAAAGGTGTACGGAAGAGTAAGCTTACCCTGCCTGGCGCGCCACACCTGCCATAGCTGCATCCAAACTTAGGCGAAATCTCAGTAAAATAGTGTGATTGGCCAATGGACTATCGGTATGCAAAATGCACTTAATGAACAGTGTTAACTTAATGTAGTTTTGTTTTATATTTTAGCGAGACATGTTGTAGAAGAAGAGAAGGATGTTAAAAGAGCAATGGAGTTTTTACATGATTGTGAACTTTTAAAAATAGAAGATATTTTACCTTTTTTCCCAGATTTCGTTACTATTGATCATTTTAAGGTAAAATAATTTTTAATATTTTTTGACTTTAGGCCTTACATTTATGGTGGCCAAGAAGAACCTATGAAATTTGTTTCTTCTACCTATTTGTTTGGTTGTCTAAATTTTTACTTGGACATAAATTAACGTATGTAGTCCATAATCTACTCCCATTGCCAACATACCCAAATTTATTAAAAACATTTTTTTGTTTGTCCGTATTCTTTTTTTTTATTTTAATGTTTAATAAATAAACATTAGACTACATTCAATCGTTTCTGTTTTTACTGTAATTTCCATAAGCTATGTTCGGCAAAAAAAGCAAGAAGTCTCAATCGAATGGCCATTTTTAGTGTCTGGTTATTCCAGTCTAAGCCAATAGTCTTTATTGTGCATGCTCTCCAGAGAAATATATGCTGTCACTGTTTGGTATGACTTTTACAAATGGCACTGAAACACATTATGGTACACGGTTTGTGTACCAATGGTAAAATGTTTATTTTGTCTTAAATATTGGATATCAGAAGACCATCTTTTCCCGGTAAGATCACAACTTCAATGTTGATTTGAATTGACAAATAATTTGTGTTTTCAATGTTGAAGACTTTAAATGATATTGAGTTAGATACTTATCTACTTTAACAATAATTTATTTTTATTTTAACACTGATTTGTGTTTTTAGGAGGCGATTATAACATCACTACAGGAATATAATCAACATATAGATTCCTTAAAAGATGAAATGGAAGAAGCTACACAAAGTGCCGAAGAGATCAGAAAAGAAATACAGAGTTTTAGAAATAAGTAAGTGAAATGACAAATATTCAGTTTTGTTTAAAAACACCATATTATATTGTTATCATTCCTGTCTGTCTCCCACATGTTCATCAATGTAATGCTGTTAACATTTTTCATCCTAATGGAAAACTTGGATGTGTGGCTTTTTTACACGATATAAGATGTGGTCAAGGTTGAATTCAAAGTTCAGAGTTTTTCCCAAATGACTGTAATGTAATTAGTTAGTGTAACTATATATATATCCACTATAAATTTCAAAGTAACTTACCTCTTAACTACCCTTCAACCTCAAAATCATGAATATACACCATAGTTTGGTAGAAATTTTAATGCAGCTCCTTTTCTTGGATTGTAGACTAAAAAGTCATCAGATAAAACCCAAAATGCAAAAAGAGGGGTAAGGCCAATGACTATACCTATAGAAGGAACTAGGTTCATTGGTAACCTATTTAGGGGATTTTTATGTGGCCTTATATCTGTGACACACACACACATATTTAAAAATATAAATTGTGATATGCTTTATTTGATATTTTTAGATATGGTTTTGTTAAAGCAGAAGATAAATGTTCAGCGTGTAATTATCCTCTAATGGTGCGAGCATTTTATCTGTTTCCATGCCAACACAAATTCCACATGGATTGTTTAATAGCAGAGGTAAGACAGAATTAGAAATCAGAGGTGACCTCAAATGGTTGGAATCTCAGTTGTCCTTCTTTTTATATGCTCTTTAGTCATTAGGGTTGTCATTGAATCAAGTGGCGTGGTTTCGATTCCCATGTTGTATGTGACAAAGGAGTGGGGTCACCATGTGGTTTTTCTCCGCATCCTCCGGTTTCCTCCCACTGCTGAAGACCCCCATTCGAAAGTTAATCATTGAAATAAAATTGAACCATATGTTAGTTTCGAATTGACCTGGTTTGTGTTGAGTAGACTTTAAACCCCATTTCGCTTTCTCTCTTTAATCATTAGGGGATCCTTTATTTATTTGCCCAAATTAAGTCACTGATCTGCATGGACAATAGTGGTATGTATCATTCAATAGTCACAGTTTTAACACTTTAATGACATAACACATAATAACTTCTGCCTGTTTACTAGCAATTTTAATGAATTTATGAACACTATGTATATAAAATGACTTCTTTGACCTGCTAGTGTCGTATATATTCATTTATGAAAGTTATTTGTTACTTATAGTCAGCGATATTAATTTTACAGTGTTGGGGGATCATTTATTTATTTGTTCAAGATTACTCACTGATCTGCGAGGCATCTTTAGATCTCTGAGAAGACAACTTTTTTACAGATTAATTCCACCTACCACACCGTTTAGATTTTAGCAGTTTTTTTCCAATTAACGTTGTCATATATAGCTATAATGTTTTTATTTAGTATTTAATATATTTTGTAGGTTTTACCAAGTTTACCAAGTTCTAAGAAAACTCAAGTTGAAGGTTTACAGCGCAAACTAGCTGAACGTGATGATAATAGGTTGAGAAAGCCAAGCTCAATGTCAAAAACATCAGACCTAGAGGTCAAGGTGAGGATAATTCTAAAAATTGATGTTTGTGGTTAATGCAAAATGTACTTCCATGTAACTCTTTTAAAAAATTTGGAAACTACTACTCTGTCATTTGAAAAATCTTTAAACATTACAAGTTATAGCGTGAACAATAAACCTTCCGATAGGATGTTATTTCATTATTTCACACGGATACATCTGGATAACCGTGTCAATAATGTTATTATTTTTATTTTAAACAGACACAACTGGATAATCTTGTAGCATCAGAATGTATTTTCTGTGGTGATTTTATGATCAGGTAATTAAATTGTTTTATACAATATATATTGAGGATGAAACAGTTACATGTATATCTAAACCTTGATTCATATTACATACACAAGTTCAATTGAAAGTATAGTTTAGTATACATAAACTGTACATGTGCCATATGTATAAATTCCTCAGAGGCTTGCAATTGGTGACCTAAAGATGTGTACTGTATATCATATAAGGTTGAGAAGAGGTTTATCTTTTTATAAATTATCATCTGTCCTAGTACAGGGTCTTATAGGAAGAATTATGTCTGTCATTGATGCAATGAATTTTATCAACTATTTCTAAAAAGGGTTGCATGCTTTATGTTTGATAGTTTCCTGAAGTTTTCGTTTTCCTTCCATTGATAAAAGTGCCATATGAGCATGTGAATTTAAGATATTAATCCCAACATCGTTCCAGGAATGGTCTATAGTATGTTATTTCACATGTAATATCTTATCTTACAGATGTATAGATAAATCGTTTATAGAAGATGATGAATGGATAACAGCAGAACAAGAATGGGAATAAATATTCATCTATTCATTCTTATATTCAACAACAACATATCATTCTTACTAATGACTTGATAATATAGGAAGATGGCCCCTGAAAAATATGGAGAATGGAGACAGCATGAAATATCAGGAGGATAGCTATAATGATTGTATTCATTCAAACACAAAAAAAATGTAAAGTTGGGCGAGTTGGGCCTTCAAAATAAATATATGTCACAAAAAATGAACCAAATCCCAAAACTATATTTGATAAGACTGTAATAAGTTACTTCATTTTATGAATGATTGTAAATATAATGTACTATGGTTGTCTTCTGATTCAAGGATTATTTAATGACAACCTCCTATTGACCCTGGTTAGTTAATAAAATGCTATTATCTTCATCTCAAAGCTACTAGTTCTTGCTCACTGTCAATCAAAACAATAACCAATCAAATAGCATGTATGGGTGGAATAATGCCTAGCGCATTGTGAAGAATCTAACATAATTGAGTGTAAATGCTTTCTGGGTGTAGATCTCTGATTCACCATGAATGGCATGGATTAAAATATATTGAATCTAAAAAAAAAACCACATGTGAGATAGGCCATGTTTTATTCAACGTATTAAGTGTAGTATAATGCGGTTGTAAGTTGTAAAAGTGAATTGATCCATGGCATTGTGGAGAGTCACATGATAAATACATATTGCATGTTATGGGTCATTATGGGCGTTATTTTGAAATTTGATAAAGGTCATTTTATTTTCTGCCATTTTGTAGCAGTTATATGTATAGTTTTAAGATGCCTTGCATTAGATATCTTGACTAGTCATTAATAGATAATGTTCCAGTTGAATTTGCTATGATTTGATCAAGTCGATGGTATTTTGATAAGTAATTTTAAGTTTAGATCATGTGACAAGTATCTCGTTCATTGGATTTTCAGCACTTTATAAATAGATTATTATTTTTAAGCAACTAATTATAATTGCCTCCCTTTTTTTATAACAATGAGGATGCTCGATTGCCAGTCTTGAAATGTCCAAATGAACAGAATTGCATCAGGTGACGTGGAATGCAGCCCTGTTGCTGTTCTATAAGTCCTGACAATTGACATGCTGTGAGTAGAATTGTAATGTAATCATACACAACCAATATGGTTCAGCTGTCATGGTTGGTTGAGATATTTACTAATGCAGTTGATGCATGCATAGCCCGAAATATCCCTTTTTACTATTTTGGGGATAGAAATAATTCAATTCCCGAACGTTCAATCGAGTATCCCCAATGAATTGAGCTATTGCATGTAATTCATGTCATCGTGAAATCGCTTGTTATACTATAGAATGTTTTTTATTATTGTTAGAAATGATGTACATGGTTCATATGTTATATATATATATTTATTATATAAAAATGTAAAAATATTTGTAAAAAATAAAATCTTAAGTATAATTTCTCTTGGCTGTTTGTGAAGGATCTGTATAAGTTGAAAAGCTGTATAAAGTATGTTATGGATACAAGTCCAGTTTCTCGCTGTAGGGCAAACATGGAGAATTATCTAGTGAAGTCTAGTCATGTAGTGTGAAAAAAAGCTGATGCCAAACCATCTGTATTATACTGTATTTTTGATGGACTACTGTCATAGAGGGTTTTGATGAAATAGGGCCCATATAAGCCATCTTGTTTTGGGTAATTAATACAGTACCTTCATCTCTAGAAACTAGATTTCATCAATTTGCATGTTCATTGAGTCTTGTGTAGGATTACTAGTTCAGGAAAAAGGAGTCAAATGGGGTTTAATGTCCACTCGAAACAAACCTAGGTCATTTTGGGACTATCACATGGCAAAATTTTATTTCAATAAACGCTAGCACATGAATGTTATTAGCAGTGTGGGGAAACCGGAAGACCCTGGGAAAAACAGTCCTGGACAGGGGACCCTACTCCTTGTCATGTACAATCGAGAAGTCAATTGGTGTAAGGGCCTAATATTGTAATGGCATGATCCCCAGACCCCCAATTAAACAATTAAATGAAAGCAAAAGATATTTTGATGTGCTAATAAATATATTTATTTAAATTTATTTTATTAATATTTAAATTTATTTTATTAATATTTAAATTTATTTTATTAATATTTAAATTTATTTTATTAATATTTAAATTTATTTTATTAATATTTAAATTTATTTTATTAATATTAAAATTTGAAATAATAATTTTATTCATATATTGACACTTTTATTGTTTAGGCTATAACTTTTTTTTATTCAGATTTTTTAAGTATCTTTTTTTTCAAAAAAAACTTTAGACCACTCTCCCTGCTTTACTTATCTATTTATTTAATTGGGAAAATCAAGATTATTGGAAACCAATGTAAACAAAGCATTTATCTCCCTTTCCTTGCTCTTCATTATCTTTTTTTTTGCTGGCTGTCAAAATTTGTAGTCCACTCGAGAAGCATTTTGTTCCAGTTATGGAGAGAAAATTCGCCAGATTCTTTCACTCACAGGTGAGAAATTGCGATAGCTTATTCTGTACAATTGATTTACCTTATATTATGTGTTAAAAAAGGTGTTCATCTAGGGAGTTAAGGGAGTCTAGCTAGCATGGTATTTGTGCCGTGGGCCACTCACTGAATGAAGAAAGTGTCACAAGAAATGAAGAAACCTAATCTGTCACCCCCTACCCCTGTTTCGAGATAAGAGATGGTGCTATATGCACGAAACTATATAGTTTTACCTGGCAAACCTGAGACGTTTTTCACGTCGGGCTTCATTAAGCCAAATTAACAACATGTTTCATCTGCCACATCCAACTACAATTACTAGTAGTAGTATTACCTGGTGGGGTAAGCCAACAAACTGTCTGTATACCTAACTGAATGAAAGGGGTAGGCTAGACTAGACTAGCCAACTATTTAAAATCGAGACCTATAATGGTAAGCCATTTAAAAGGAATGCTATTTTAAAACACCAGGGTTAACTCTATCTCGTTCTTAGCTACAAAATCGTAGCGTTCTGGCTGGAGAGTAAGGCAGAAGACATCAGTACTAGTGGAACCATTTCTATCTGGTTCCCTACAACTCTGCAATATAAACTGTAGGCCTACACCTTTTCAATATTTTGGGCTCTCGGCTGCAAAGCCTCGTTTGTTCCTAGAGTTTTAGTTCCTGTACTTCACCTGGGGTGATATCCCAGATTATGTTTTCTAAGATTTTACTAGCCAGAAGAACCAGAATATCCTTGCAGGAAAGCACCCAAGGTGAAATTCATCAGAAGAAATCGAAGCTCCGGGTGACAGATATGTTCATCGGAAAGGGCAAGTCACGTCCATAAAGAAAGCCAGGATTGATGGCTTTATAAAAAAAAAAGCGAAACTTATAAGGCTATAGCTTACTTTCATACTCCATAGGCCTACTTTAATGTTTCAAGATGAAATTTGATACATGTTGTCTAGGTAAATACAGGCTGTATTACTGCAATGTATGCTTGTTTACACTTGTGCTGAGACGAGGATTGTTAGTAGGATATCGATGACACATCTTGCTTTCACTCTCATTATTATAAAAAAAAAGATTAACCCAGGTCGATCCCCATTGTGGAAACTTCAATTTATAATCTGATTTTTGGAGATCTGATTGAACTCACCATTGTCAGTGATACAATCACTATATTCAATTCAATACAATACTTATACCATTGGCAATAGCCCTTGTAACTGAATAAACAATTTTAAAAACTTAAATACCCTCTAATTTTAATGAGGATTTGAGGCCCTGATTTGTAGCTTGTTGATGACCTTCTGCCTAAACCTGGCAATTAATATATAAAATACTGGTAGTAGCTGCAAGTAGACATATGAAATGTAAATAAAGAAATACAACATCATGGCAAGTCAATGATTTATATAAATGACAGTTTGTAAATAAGCTCTCATGATGAATCATTGTGAACATCATCTTCAATAGAAGGCTTGATTTCACTTTAACTCTGTACACCTTATCAAGCCCTTCACGTAATACACTGCATATTTAGGCACTAATTTCTATTGGCTACCGACCAATTCTCACACCTTCCAGCTATTAAGATGTCTACCTGCGTTAATCGATTTGTAAAGTTCAAAGTGTGATCAATATCATGATTTCCGAGGAATCGCCATGATTGGTTTGAGTGTGTTTGTGTCACAACCTCTGATTGGATGCTATTGTTCATGTGCCCATGCTATTGTTCCAAACTGATCCCGCAGTGAATATTCGCTTGGCCGCTAGTAATTCTGATAAAGATGACATCTATGCGTCTTAAAAAATATTTCCTATTTAGTGTAAATGGGTATAAAAATGAGTAAAAGGCATCATTATGCCCGAAGCAGTTAAGTGTTATGTAAACAACGCACGAGCCGTTGAGCCAATGACTGACGTCACGTGAAGTCAATGCACGTGTTTAAGACAGTCATCTGTGACAGAGATAATTTGTGAGTAATTCTCTGTAAAACAGATTGCTATTGTTCATGTGCCCATGCTATAACTAAGATCGGGATTTCAGACTAATCTACATGTAGCAACATCTACAGCAACGTCTAGATGTTGTAAACTCGTGGTCTTTGCTTCAGGAGTATGAAAATAGGAAACCAATTAGATACCGGTAATTCTTACTAATGTAATACAGTTTTACTCAAGAACATGCACGCACATGAATCCTATTCACATTAGGTAAGCCTATAGCTTCTAATGATTCAAATGGCAACACATAGAAGAAAGACTGGATGAAGGGATCATAAATACTCTTATAACATATCACTAATTTAATCGAAGACACAATTGAATTGAAATTTTCCGACAGTATCATTATTATCCCAGTCCACTGAATATTCCATCTTTTATTGGCTTTGTAATGTGATTAGTACTGTGATTGTTCATCATTCAACAAAATCTGCTTACAGTTAAATATGTATACATACCTTTTTAATATTAATTGAATTGGTCATTCTTTAATCCATTCAGTAACACCTAGATCCAGATCTTGGTCAAGTTTAATATCTAATTAATTTAGCTACACGGCACCAGATTTAATGAAGTATATATTGTAGGCCTACTGTTAACTACTTTTAGGTAAATTTTCTTTATACATCATTAATTATACAATACATACCGGTAACCAAAATCTTACATTAGGAAACTTCAAGTGAAGCTTGTTTGACAATCTATCATTTTTTGAAGATTCAGCATTCCTGAATTAAATTTAGATATATCTGTAGATCAAAATGTTTTTTATTCTTTTTCCTAAATTTTGTTACAAAAATTATACACCAAGTGTCATAAAAATCAAATTGTTAATATTGATTTTGGTTAATTTGATGTGCTGTGAAGGACCGTCAAGGTGTACTTGTTTGTTGATGATGAAACCTTGATACTAATAGTAATACTATCTATCTGTAATGAATTATTTATTACTTATATATCAGAGTATCAGTTTATACCGACACATTTAGTCTACATTTGATACTTTTAAAACTTTACCCATATCTAAAATCTGTTTCTTTTAAAAACGTCATTGATTAAAATCCAAAGATTTTGGCTTGGCTTTCAAAACTGTCTACCACTCACAAGGTTTTTGCTTTGAAATATTTGCTAGACAGTCAATTTTTGTATTTGTTGCATTTTAAGGTCAAAATCTTTGAAATTCTAATGGTATGTAAATTAACTGATGTACAGTCTCTCTCCCTCCATCCAATCACTCAATTTCACTGCCAGTTAGTCTGGGAAATACAACTGAATCCAGAGCCTTGACATTGCGATTTGGACAGGGAACATCCAAACTCTGTCAGTCAGCCAAGATATAACATTGGTAGATATAGATTCTGAAAATTGTTCCAAGATATTTAGTATTAGACTGAAACAGTAATCCCTGGCCCATCATTATTAACAGATATTTTACAATGATTTAATATATAATGAATTAAAGGATGGAATTCAGAAGTAAAGTCTGAAAAACATGGCCCTGTCTTCTCGACTCTCCAATGGCTGCCAACCATTACAGTACAGTAGCATTTAAATATATACACTAGAGAAAAGAATTAGTTAGTAGCCTATTAGTCTCTGTGGAGATATCCTTTCAACAGAAACAAAGAATTGTTAATTGGTCAATGTTGTACTGAGACCCTTGTCCATTAAACAATTTCAAAAATGTCAATAAAGTTTTATGGTTGTAAAACAAAAATACATGTACCTTGAAAAATCAATACTCGTTATTTTTATAGCACCTCTAAACATCTAAATAGTTTTATCTACAATCACGTGACTGTGAAGATTGAAACAGTCTTTAATCTATGTGTCAATATTGGTTGTTAAACGAACAGTTGGTCTAATCAAATACAAAATCACAAAGTTACATCGACGTTTATAGATAACACAGTTAAAAACTGTCCTGGGAATTTTTTTATCTTGATCTGTCGATAATTGTGTCCTCACAAAATGTCTGAAGTTTCTGAATTTGGATCTAAATTCAACAATAAGGTAATGTTTTGTTGCCAATGATTGTTCGTGTTTTTTTTAAAAAAGAGTATTTCTGGTTCTCCGGTCGTTGTTCTTTGATGTGGGTTTGTTTGTTTATCTGACAAATGGAAGGGGATGGCTCGGTAACAGTTTCAAGTACACTTTGTTAAATAAAGTTAAAGAGGACACTGTATTAAGTTTTCTGACAATTGAGTGATTTTGCATATGACATTTTAGAATTTGACACATTTAATTTTATTGTAAAAATGATCATACATGTTTTTTTTTACTTTTGTTTGAAATAATGTGATGAATATTGGGGTTTATTCTGGGGTCAATATAATTAGGGCATTGTTCTCTTTGATAAAATGAGATTTTAAAGGAAAAAATACAACATGGTTGAGAGGGGTTGGGATGTTGCTGTCGGGCACAATTGGTATGTGCCTAGAGCCTAGCGGGGGCATTGTGTATGCGTAGTGAGAACGTGAAAAAGCCTTCACAGGTTATGGGAATTTGTCCGTATATATTCCGGATTTTTCCACTACGCCCAAAATTGTCTGACCGGGAATATGCCCAATCAGACATCAAGACATGGTGAATAAATTAATATAGTTTATTGAGTGTATAACTACCACTCAACCCGATTGATAAGGTAATTAAGTGATCAACGTAATTATCGTGTTTTACCATCTATAAACCTACCTTGATTAACTAATTAATCCTTTGTTGGACATTTCAAAAATCTAATCTTAAACCGAAACCAATGTTTCCCCTTTGTCGGACTATTCATCAATCCAATAATTTTTATACGTGGATTCTACATTGTTGAACATTTTAATCGCACTGATGTGAGCCGACAATATGTATAAACTAGTAATAGATGTCACATATTGTAAGAGTATACTACCCCAGATCAATAGACAGTCATTATAATTCCTCTGCTATTTCACACATACACATATCCGAGAAATACCAGACACAAATGAGGGGTAGGCTGCATGACAACATATTGGTTAACCCAAAACGGCATCTCTCTAATTATTTTGACAATATATCTTGCTTAAAACCGCCAGACTTAAATAAACCTTATTTGAAAAAATAACTAAAATTCATCTTCGCATCCACTGAAAAAAAATAAATGGCCTCAATCTGAGGAAAACAATGATCTATATGAGTAAGATGCAGGAATTGTCAATCAAATTAGTTTTGTTTTCTCGTCATGTCACTTATTCTTAATCGCGATTCGGGGCGGAGGGACAAAACCAGTTGGTCGAAGGCCATAGAGCTACCAAGTCCACCCCTGACAATTTTAATCCCGGGGTAAATGTAGAATTATGATCACAAATGTTTGCAAACTGCAAATCTTTTAAAATCGGAATCAAAGGAAATTAGATACCGGTACCACCATACAATAGGTCATTAACTGGTTTCCTGTCCAACTGAGGACTAAAGCCAACGAACAAGGAGTATTAATCAATGATGCACATACGCACATTGAGGGGGCGCTTTTTTGGAACAGGGGGGGAACATATAGTCACACGAATTCCAATACAACAAAGTAGGCCTACCCTAGCTAGTAATCTCACCATCTCACCGATTTCGATGGTTAACAACAATTTCCAGTTTCTTTTGTTTTTGCAAGTACTTACTCCGTCTACCTACCCAGTACGCCTCTAATAAAGCTGCAGATATAAACAAGTTCTCTTACACAATATTCTAATAACACAGTATTTTTATATATCAATCATTTATTTCATTTTATTAGATGTGAAATTTATTATGTGTATTGAAAATTTCATAAATCTATATAATCTGTTGTATATGATAGGCTACTCATTTTGAGCCGACATTTTTAATGCCAAAACCTTCTTTATAATAACTGTATATGTGTTGCCTTTCATTGTGTAATCAAATTTAATTTTCATAAATCTATACAAGCTGCTGTATATACAATGATACTTTTAAATACTATAGGCTTAACATTACAGATTTATTTTATTATAATTAATTTATTATTTATATAATATGTGTTGCTTTTCACTGTGTTAAACGAATTTCCACAACTAATTTTTCTTAAAATGTTTTGAGTTACTGTAACTAAAATGGTGTCACTGGCTTCAATCTTCATTATGGTAAAATGATATCATGCTGTCTCCAGTTCACAGGCCATTGCAATGTCATAGCTCGTTCTTTTTTCGTTTTTTTTTTTTGTGTGCACAGTTATTAAATAATATGTCATATTTTCAGGTAAAAGAATTAATTGAAGAAGAAAATGATAGAGAATTATTGTTTGCATCATTGCGCAGTTATCAGTCGTAAGTACAATCATTTTTTATTATCTTGTTTCTTCAAGCTAAAACAGATTATTAATAGTAAGTGCAGGAGGACAGCAACACACACAAACGAAATTCACAAGACAGATAAGACACAATATACACAGACATTGTAAACAATGAACATCATATAGGATATATCAAATCAAGTGAGTCTGCTAATGAAAGGGGACATATGTTTCATCATAATATATTAATAGAAAGCAATATATAGAACATTTATTATTTATGGGCATATCATGTAATTCTTTTAAGAGCGGGGTTAGCCTGGAGGTCGCTGGCCGAGAAACTCATGTTGATATGCCATTCTCCAGCATGAACTCATCCCATCCTCCTCCTGTGTGAAGCTCATTTCACCATTCTCCAGTATGAAACTTATCCCATCCTCCTCCTGTATGAGACTCATCTTACCATTCTCCAGTTTGAAACTTATCCCATCCTCCTCCTGTATGATGCTCATCTCACCATCCTCCAGTTTGAAATTCATCCAATCCCTCTTCTTTATGAAGCTCATCCTATCCTCCTCCTGTATGAAGCTCATCTCACCATCCTCCAGTTTGAGACTCATCCAATCCCCCTTCTGTATGAAGCTCATCTCACCATTCTCCAGTTTAAAACTTATCCCATCCTCCTCCTGTATGAAGCTCATCTCACCATTCTCCCGTTTGGAACTCATCCAATTCCCCTTCTGTATGAAGCTCATCCTATCCTCCTCCTATATGAAGCTTATTTCACCATCCTTCAGTTTGAAACTCATCCAATCCCCCTTCTGTATGAAGCTCATCCTATCCCCCTCCTGTGTGAAGCTCATTCCACCATTCGCCAGTTTGAAACTTATCCCATCCTCCTGTATGAAGCTCATCTCACCATTCTCAAGTTTGAAACTTATCCAATCCTCCTCCAGTATGAAGCTCATCTCACCATTCTCAAGTATGAAACTTATCCCATCATCCTCCTTTATGAAGCTCATCTCACCATTCTCCAATTTGAAACTCATCCAATCCCTCTCCTGCATGAAGCTAATCTCAACATTCTCCAGTATGAAACTTATCCCATCCCCCTCCTTTATGAAGCTCATCTAACCATTCTGTAATAAACATCTGATCAATCAACTGTCTTTAATAATAGTCATCATAACATGGTGTCAGAAGTTATGAATAAACTTGATGGTAAACAGCTGCTCTTAGTCATAGTTTAAACACCCTTAATTCTTTTATATTTCTATTTCAGAGAGCTGGTATTGGAGACACTGCTGGTGAATTTACGCAGACTATTTAATGATCCAACAAAGTTAGAACTTTATGAACATATCAGGTAAGAAACAATCAATTAATTATACATATCCTCAAAGCTGAACTCCGATTACCAAACTACTGAAACACCTAAATCAATTGCTGTACTTGTTTTCAATTTCTTGAACTAACATGGCGACCGCTTTGGGCAGACAAACACATAGACAGGCCACGTCTACTTTCAGTGTTTAGCGTGTCAACCAAAGTGTCCACATTGTGTAGCAATCATATTTTCTGTGAGCTGATAGTAGAAAAACTTTAATCAGTCAGACCATAATCAACTCTTGGTGTCATCGCTAGCCTCAGGCCCGTCAGAACGATATTGATATTGGGGGGGGGGGGCTGCAAGCAAAGGTAGCGAAATCCAGGGGGTCCGAATTTTTTTGACACCATGCCTGCCCAATAAACGGGATATACGAGCAGATTATTGGGGGGGTTGCATCCCCCCCCCCCCCCTGCTTCCGACGGGCCTGCTAGCCTGCAATATTAACAGGAATAGGATCTGATTTGCTACTCAACTTTCATTCAGAATTTTATTATGAACTGGATAATCACGACTATTTTTTTTATCGTACCATACCGACTTTATTAATGATGATCGAGGCTAGGCCAAAAATTCAATTGCTAAATTCTCAGTTCAGACTGGATCAATTTGACTGAAATTTTCAGAAAAATACCTTTAAATCATCTTGTTTTTTTAACTATTATGGTGAGAACTGACAACTCTTTATCTAATCTCTCATTATGTATCTTTAAAGAACAATATGAGTTACTTTTCAAAATGAACACTCAATATCTCCTTTTTCACAACTGTAGCCATTCTAAATCGTACTCAAGTGTATTATTTTTAACATTTAATTTCAACAGTGTATAATCCTGCAGCTTGGATTCTTTCCAGAAAAATCAACCTTAAATCAAATGGTCCCAAGATTTGTCATATGAATCCATTTGAATTATATTTATGTCAGATTTGACCAAATTTTTGACTGTTTTGACCAAAGTGATTCAACTGTTTTGTCCAAAGGGATTCAACTTTCCTCAAATGACCAAAATTTGTCATATATGAATCCATTTGAATTATATTTATATAAGATTTGACCAAATTTTTGACCGTTTGGACCAAAGTGATTCAACTTTCCTCAAATGGCCTTCAGAGACTTAAAGAATGATCTATGACCCTAGTCCAATATATTGATTTTAACTAACTTTCAGACCACTGATATTGTTAAAACATCAAATAGAATACAGTCGTACAACTCCTAACATGCCAGGTGTTAAATTACGAGTTGTGCGATTACAACGGCAACCAGGAGAAAGTCTAGGATTTGCTGTAAGGGGAGGTAAGTCCTGTTTAATTGTTTAATATCTGCATTCATTTTTTTCTTAGATTGATAACATTTTTTGTACACCCATTCACTTTATAGATCACAATTTTTAACGAAACTCGAAATATAAATTTATATCTGAAAAATCCCGATTCATCTCAATATGGATGTCCTGGATTGCATTTTTTTAGCGTGTTCTTTGTCCATTCCTTACAAAATGTGGGCGTATTTTGCATGGCAACCACTTATTATAATTCTGTTTTGTATGGCAGAAGTAGTTTTTGAAAAAAAATTAGGATAATGGTCTTAGTTTTATTACTTAATAGTAAGTGCAGGATGACCGCACTACACACAAACAACATGCACTGATAGAAAAACTATGCGGACAAAACAAAAACTACACAGTCATTGCAAGAAAACAACAGCAGATATAACATTTTTACTGCTACAGCTGACCATCGCTTCAAAAACATCAACATGAAAATTTATGTTGACCAGGCGCCGGTTGCTCAAAGCTCCGTTATCTTTTAACAATCTGATAACTTTAACAGAAAGAAGGTTGTTGCAGGAAATAAAAGCCCTGAACATTCTGTGCTGCAAATTTTTCCTACAGATTTATGCTAATATAAAAAATAAAGTATTCGATAGCGTTTTCTGTAGAAAATTTAACGGAAAGTTAACAAACAACACGTCACCAAGATATGTTCGTTAGAGTTTAACGGATCGTTAGAATAACTTAGTTTTGAGCAACCGACCCCAGTAAGTTTTTTTTTTCTGTTTTGAAATGAAACACTGATTGAAGGTAAAACAAATATCTAAAGATTAAACAAAATTTTCGGCCTTGTCGTTGCAAATAGTCGACCATGTTATATTTTTATTTCAGGTTTTGAACACGGTGTAGGTGTGTTCGTATCAGATGTCCAACCAAATTCTCAAGCTAATAAACGTGGATTAAAGGTAAAAAAAAATTATTTCTGTGTCAAATTATTTCAAATCTTGTACATTGATGAAGTTATGACTATTCCAGAGTTTATATTCTGTGTTAACAATTCCATTCTGCCAATTTCAATTATAATTTTTTACAAAGAATCTGTTGTTTATATCTAATATAATTGTCTTTTACTTTAGGTTGGTGATGAAATAGTACGTGTGAATGGGTTCACCATCTCTGAAGCCATACACGAAGATGTACTAAACCTTATTAAATCTCGTGAAGAGATCGTTCTCAAGGTCACACACATTGGCATGTTACCTAATAAGGAGACGCCTAATGAAAGTGTAACATGGTCTTATGTAGAGAAAATGGATTCTTCCAAGGCTCTGGTATGTAGGACAGTCAAACCTCTTATATCTGCATATTTAGGTTCTCACACAATATTGAATTCTTAGTTGGTCTTTATGGAGCTTTAGCTTACTCCAAATTCATCAAAGTGAGAGAGAAGGAGTAAAGTATCATAAAAACTGGGTCATTCTGGGACTAACATATGGTTCAATTTTATTTCAATAAACTGTTTGCATTAGAATTTGGGCTTCAATTAGTGTTCACTGTATCTTTTGATATTAAATTTGGAATAATTAGACCATTTAGTCAATGTATGTAGTACATTTTGAGTTACTTTTATCATATTCCTTCAATTATGATTTTTACAGCAAGAAGTATTGGATGGTGCTGGAAATAAAAATCGTAACCAAGGTAATGAGTTGAAGATATTCATTAACACATCTGGAGCTAGCAGTATTGGATGTGGGTAAGAATCCTTATCCGTCTCTTATTATCAGAAAATCTCCATGGATGATTTTAAGAAAACAAAACTAAAATATTACTTGAAATTCATCCAGAAACAATATTTAAAAAACAAATGTTGTTTTTTTCGATTTAACAAACTATTTGAATATATCCCCATTAAACTGTAATGATGGCAGAGTTTGAATTTCATGAAAATTGTACCAAAACTGCCAGAAAAAATGGCTAAAATTCATACGCAAATAGTGTAAATATATGGTATATCAAGATTTTGGTTCCTTTCAAAATCATAGTAACAATGTTTTGAAAATCTTGATTCTACCCTTTATAAAGAAGCAAGACAGTGAAAAACAGGGTTTAGCCATATTTGTCAGTCTGGGGGGTTTTCTTAATTAACTGCTATATGATCAATTTAAAGATACATTATGGGAGATGAGATACGAGTGGGCAGTTCTCACTATAATAGTTGAAAACTAAATAATGTTAAGGTAAATTTCAGTCAAATTGATCCGCTTTGAACCGTGAACCATTCGAATGAAAGCTCCGTTTAGCCTCGATCATCATTACTGAAGTCGGTAAAGCGAAACTAATAGTCTCGATTATCCATTTATTTGTTTGATCACGAAGGAAAATTTTCTTGCAAATCAGACAACAATTCAACAAATATCGCAGTCTAGGCTTACCATCGAGAGCTTATTATGGTCTGAATAAGTTAGTTAATGTCTAATTTATAATTTCTATCACATCTGAAGCCTAAATTAAGACTTGCAGTAATCAGATTTAGCTCTTGAATAATGTGATTGCTTAAAGGGACAATAACAAACACTCTTGCTGGCTTGACAGGTGCAGAAAAGAAATATTAGCCTTATTTTAACTACTAGATGTTTAAGTGTCCTACCTGTTGTGTAAATTATCCATAACAACCTATCTTACTTGTCTAGAGGGTTGGAAAATATGTTTAAATCCAAGTTGCATTTGAAAGTGTTTACGTAAAGCTTTTCAAACCATGTTACAGCATATAGTTGAATTTTTCCAATTTTTAAAATTCGGTGTTAAGATGAAATTTGTATCTTTTATTAATTGGAATATTGTAAAAAAAAGTACAATTTGTTGACCAGAATAAAGATTGGGACATATTATTCAGTTACATCAAGAGTGGTATTGGGGCTTTAATCAATGTGAATAATTAGATAATGTCAGAAAAAGGTGAAGTAAAAAAAATATGATATCGATCTCAGTTAATTGAGTGATCAAGTACAATAGTAGTAAAATAAAATATTAGAGCTTGATTTATGATTTGTTTTAGTATTTTGAGTGGACCAAATCATTTTCCTGGTATATTCATTGAGAAGGTGAAATCAGAAAGTTTAGCAGAAGAGGCTGGGCTAGAGGTCGGAGATCAAATTGTAGAGGTCAATGGAACACCCTTTCAAGGAATTAGCCATAAAGAGGTAATCTTTTTTTCTTTAAATTTGGTGGAATTACTTCACTTGACAACTGGAATCAACACCATTTCTCTTTAGCTATCATTTAGTATATTATTTCAAGCAGTTTTAATATAAAATTTCAGGCTGTTGTAACATTGAAAGGAAGTCATCAGTTAGACATGGTCATCAGGAAAAACGTTGTAAGTATATTAATATGTTGCATACAGCCGTTAAATTTCACTAGACAATCGTTATATTTCACAATACAACTGTTATATTTCACAATACAACTGTTATATTTCACTATACAATTGTTATATTTCGGAATACAATTGTTATATTTCGGAATACAACTGTTATATTTCACTATACAATTGTTATATTTCACAATACAACAGTTATATTTCACAAAACAACCGTTATATTTCACAATACAACCGTTATATTTCACTATACAACCGTTATATTTCACGATACAACTGTTATATTTAATCTTTTAGTGGCATTTAGCAATTGGAGACATATGAGAACTAACACAATTATATGGTAAAACAATCACTGGTTAACCATAATCCGGTGACCCTTTTATTTAAAAACATTAATTAAGTATGGCTTCATATTGTACATTTATATATATATATATATATACCATCTTGTTTACTAAATGTCATTGTGCTTGATAACGATAAGAGGATACATAGTTCATATAATTATTTATAGGCTTACCTTATCAGACATTTTGCAATCTTCAATAATTTCGTATAGGCTAATGTTAGGAAAAAAAAGAGCAATCAGTGAAGGTGTGTACAGCTGGCCGACAACAAACACACAGGAAGTGACGGCAACTTACCTTTCCAAGGCATAAGCTCCCGTGTCCGCCATATTGTTTTCACAACTAGGAAACTAGTATGGTGGCTAGGGGCGTTTACTTTTTTTTATTTAATTATTTCTATATTTTTGTAACTGAAGTTCAGCTTTAATACCAGTCAATTGATTAGTATTACTCAGCTAGTTGATTAATTTATAGTATTCCACCATGTTATTGTGATTGACACTCAACGTAATGGTCAATGTAGGATAAATATGATTAGAATTTTAAGATATGTTTCCGCCACTACTCAAAAAGAATCGTGAATACCCCAAAACGTTGACGCAAAAATTACCAGTAAAATAAAATTTTAATTGTCACTGTTATTTTTTGATTGCAAATTGCAACTTTAGTGACTGACAGCATGAGCAAGGCTGCTATCCACAACTTCATGTCTGGTTGGTACAGAAAAGTTTTTGTTCATGTAGGTTCCTGGTTCTGTACATGTAGGTTCTTTGTTCTGTTGGATTGTATTAATTGTTTATTTTCAGGGCACAGTATTGTTTGAAAAATCACGCAGACACACTCAACAACAACCTTTAAAAATTGCAGAATCGTCTGCCCCTGAAAATAATGAGGCTGTAGAAAGGTACAATTGTTTTGAGGAAGGTCTGGTTGTAGCACAAGATATTGGCACCTACTAATTCACAACTTTTTCACTGAATGTTGTCACTAGGGCTCTCATTTTATTTAAATTGACTGAAGAATCGACCTGTGAATCCATAAAGTTATGTGTTTCAATAATTTAACTTTTAGACACAATTAATATACTTAAATTTATAGTATTTGTGTGTATAAATTGGGATGCATAATGCTAAAAAATTGTCCTTGATAATAATCTAGAAGATAAATAAAATTTGTCCAGTTGTTAAAAATGAATTGAGAGCTCTGTGTATAGCACTATATCTTAGAGGCACCATGTCTAATTGTTATGGAAATGAACAGCCAAAAGAATCCCTAGGCGGTATCAATCAGTGAAATGATTAGATTTTCACAATGAAAGCATTGCTGTTCTATATAGTCATTATGGTTTACGATTTGTTATATGTTTCCTACCAGGAGCCATGGTGGCTAAGTGAGTAAGACATTGACCTGCCTTATAAATGTTTTCTAGATAAAAATCCTCCACATAGTGATAACAATTAGACATGGAAACGGTTAAAAGGGTTTTGATTGAACTATTGCATGATTTTCAAGTGAAAGAATTTTAATACATTTCTTAATTTCTTGGTCTGAATTCAGTTCAATTCTTAATGAAAGACATCTGTAAATGTTAGATTTTAATTAAATTAAATTAAATTCAGATCAAGTTTTTGTTGTTTATCTACTGCTGTTTTTATATAGGGCTTTTAGACAACACTATTCTAACAAATCATGCTGTTTAATACTGGGCTCTTGTTTTCATCATAATTGTCAGTCTTAACAGACTGGCAGTGACATTGACAGTGACAGAAAATTTACAGGGAAACCAGGCTACTTAAAATAAATATTTAAAATATGGGGTAGTTTTCTTCTGATAAATTTTGTTTAAAAGAGAATAAAGCAAAATTTTGATAGATGAATTAGTTTAAAGGTGATTTTAGACTAACTTTACCATCAAATGATCAAATCATATGGTTTGTATGTGGGAAGGCGTCTTTAATAATTAATTTATAAAGTTAAATCTTGACAAATAATTTCCTGTTTATCAGTGATAAGTTCCCAGGACTGAACAGCATTTTACTAATAAATCATACTTTCTTCACAGCTTTTTTTATTTAATCACTAAAATTCTGTTTAATTGCTCTATTAAAATTCTATTTGATCATTTTACTAAAATTGTGTTTAATCACTTTCCTAATTTCTCTATTGTCACTTTACACTTTACTAAAATTCAGTTTAACCACTTTCTTCAATCACCTGGTGTATTTATTGTTTTATTTATTTATCTTTCTGTGGTAAATAAATCTCCTTACACTTTGTCTTGGTTTTTTTTATAAGCCAACATTTTCATGTGGAGGTATTATGCGTCGCCCCTGTTTGTCCATCCATCCGTTCACAATTTGTTTGTGGTCAGTCCCTTTCGATATTTGTGCATATCAGACCATAACTTCCCGAATTATGGCCCCTGATTGTATGAAAAATCACATTTTTAGCTTGTAAACTCTATAAAGGTCATAATTGTTATCCGATTTAATCGTGCATATTTGAACGTAACTTCCTGGATTATGGCTCTTGATTGTTCGCAAATTGCTTTTTAGGTTGCACATTTTTTTTTCCGATTTTAAAAAACGTTTAAATATATCACCATTCCACAAAAAAGGTCGAGTTTGAATTTCAGGAAAGTTGAAATGAAACTGACGACAAAATGACCGCATTTTGTACGCAAATTGTGTAAAAGTATGCAATATGAAGGTTGTGGATCCTCTAGAGGTCACAATTTTCATCCGATTTTGATGAAACTTAAAACTCAGTCCCTTTTGATATCATAACTTTCTGGATTATTGCCCCTGATTGTACCAAAACTCCTGTTTGTTTTTAACTTGTTCTCTATCCATCTCTCGCAAAATGTGGGCGTGTCCTGTTTTTTATCCATCTCTTTCAAACTGTGGGCGTATCCTGCTTTGCAGCCACTGGTTTTTATGTTTCTCTCTAACTCTTCCCTTTTCTTTTTTTAAAATCTGTTTAACGAGATTGTATCCAGAACTGTATCATTTACACACTCTCTATGAAAATGTGGTCTGGAAATATTATCAACCTTGTTCTATTTATATGTCAAATCGAGGTGGAAGAGCACAAACTCTTAATTCATTTAGATTTGAAAATCAATTTAAAGAAGCATGATCACATCATTATTGGGTTCAAAATTTTTTTATCTCCACAATTTCAAGTGTGACAAGTAAAATGTTGCCTTTTTTTTTGATCTGATGACAAACCAAGGTCATCCTATGTACACATTAGTATGCCTGTCAAACAACCCTTCCACTACCCCCCCCCCACCCTACCTCAACGACAGCACACCTTACCATAGAATTTCCATTTACTTTAATCTGTACATGCATTATATTTCATACATACTTATGTATCAAACTCACAGACTGTTGTTTTCCCTTTTTGGGACTTGGTCTTTTGAACAACTCGCAATCATCAGCAGGCAAGCGGAAACAAGATTGCCACTCCCAGGAAAGTGAACATAAATATTATTTTCTGTGTTTTAGTAGTTTTCATAACTGCTGTATCTTAGAAACATGGTAGCTTGTACGAACTGTCCAACAAAGCAACCAAAAGGAACAGGTTATTGAATTGTGGAACTTCATTGAAACTTAAATGGCAGTGTCATACGATTTGCTAATACTACAATCAAGTGATATTGAGGTCAACCAAGGATCTGTGAATTACCCATTTGAAATTGGTAACAAAAATGTAGGCTAAAATGCAAACGCCATTCAATGTGATGGTTGTAGAATTGGGTATCATGCAAAATGTGCTGATATAGTTTATAGGACCAGACTCTTTTAAAGCGATGATGCACTGAAACGTTCCTTGGATTTGTTTGTTTTGCGGGATCCCACATTTTTCCTCAAGTCACTGCATTGATATAGAAAGTTTTGCTGCAAGAAAGTTAATCAGATTTTCAATGATCTGTTGATATGTTGTTGCATGGAAACCTCTTTTCTTTGTAAAAATTATGTATTGTCAGTAATGAGAGACAGGCTTCGGCTCAAAACCATCTCCACATTACGTAATGATAGACCTTATGATTTAAAGACCACGTGTGTTGACAAACATTAGTTTTTGTCGATACAGTTCTCTTACCATTGATAAAGTCACATGGGACCGCATTTTTAATGGGGACGTCTTGTGGGAATTCCTTCAGCGAGGACGCCCATTACTGCATATAACTGAGCGATGTTTCAACTATCATTCTCTAGTCATTATCAAGCTACTAAATGCCATTGAAACAATTTAACGTTATAAACATCTCAAGAATTTTTTAACAAAAGCCCTTGTTATTGCCGAGGCGATCAGATACTGTACCAATGTATAGCCCTTAATTAATTCAATATGTATCATTTTCCACATGTTGAAATCCTAGTATTTTATTTAAATCCTTCATAAACATTATTTTTATATTAATATTTGTAGGTATAGTCCACCAGTCAGAAATTTTAAAGATGACCAAATACCATTTTCTGATGAATCGAAACACACTCAAAGATCATTTGGTAAGATCTATTAATGAAAGTCTTTTAATATCTCTGTGAAAGAGGACTGTCTTAACATGTGCTGTCACATCATAATATGGCATCAATCATTGGCTTAATGACGCGTGCATTTTTTGTTTCCTGGTTGGGCCGAATGTTGTTTTTTACTCATTTCAATACCCATTTACACTAAATAGAAAATAATTTTTACCTATTAATACTTCAAACGGTGGGGGGGGGGGGGGTCTAATACATTAAAAAATTGTGTTATAATTTAATTTGTTGGAGGAAAAAAGTTAATATTTGTGGCTCATCCACATCGATGTCATCCCTATCAGTGATTGTAGCGGCCTAGCGAATATTGACTGCTGATCTGTGTGGTACCGGTAACGAAAGAACCTACAGGATGTTATTAATATAGTCTTGCCAGGAATAAAAATGAAAGGTTGAGAATTGCAAATCCTTTAATCTCTTAATTGTTACATCAAGGATTAAATAATATCATGAGAAATTGTGTCTAGTCCTTCTGATGGAACAAAAAGGATCCTTTGTAATTGGATGTGAAAGATCCATTGGTAGTTGAAATTACAAAGATTCAGTCTCTCTTTCCTTTGCACACAGAAAATGTATTGGTCTCTAAATTAAAAGAGTAGGCTACTACCAGTATGTTAAACGCCACAGCTTGTGTTTCTTTTTAAGTCATAACAATCTCTGATTCTAGTTCTAGTGACAGACAATGAGTTATTAATTATATATTTTTTTCAACATTTCTAGGAAGAACATCGAGTTATGAGACAAACACATACACAACAGGTTATAATACTGGCAGTGATCAAATGAAACTGGATAATTATGATGATCAGAATACACATTTCTCTAGTATAGTTGTCTCCCCTGATGAACAGAAAGCCGATATAGGTGCACTACGTGAAGAGTTAGATACTCTTAAACAACGGGTAAATAAATATTTTCTTTGCTAATTAAAATCAGCTAGAAAAGACAAGTCTTATGAAAAGGATTACAGAAATGTGTAATTCACCCTATGCCAGTGGTTTACATAGTTAGAAATTTCTGGTTAAAGTAATTTCAAGTTGAATTTTATGAAATTTATTGACTTTAAAAATATTAATAAAATTGCTGTTTGCGGGCATATATTTTATTGTCAGACAATTGCAATAGTCTGTTTTTAAGTGACTGATAATTATATACTATTATAAGACCATCCAGATTTCACTTTGATCTGAATTTTGCTGTACTATTTTGCTAGAGGGAAGTGCTAGGTGGAAAGGCTGCTATACTCGCTGCACGTACTTCAAATGCTACCAATAAACCAAGTCTACTAGGCGCGGCTAATAATAGACACAGACAGTTGTCACCACAAGATATCGATAAAATTAGTAATCCACGAGATTTGGTAAAAATAAAACCTTCCAAAATTTCCACTTCTTTCGCTCAGTATATATAAATTTCCTTTTTAATTTCTGAAATATCTTGAATCCATCTAGTGCTTGACGGCCTGTCATATAAAAGCTGCCTATCTTGGCTTCTGTTTGCTATAAATATATTCATTATTCTTTCAACCTCTTATATTTAATGCCTAGTACCTATTATGTTACTATCATATTTTGTCTTATAATATTAATTAGATCAGCATCTATACATTGAGACCTCCATTTTAAGCAATATGTTTACAAAACTTATGCATCTCCCATTTGCATTAATGTATTGTAATAAATTATTGAAAATAATGAGAAAGGTTCATATTTTATACTACAGACGGCAAAGTAAAATTGGAATGAAGTAAAGATATAATTTTAAGTAGTTGCTGATAACAATTTCTCTAACTCCTTTTAAGGACAAAGTTTTTGAATTTTTTAAAGAAGCAAAATTTTAATTTAAATGAATTTCTGAGTGACATAAATTTAGCCATATCAGTGTATAGCTGTTTGACACAATTTGATAGCACAACTGGTATTTTTAAAAAGTACCCGGTATTAATAATTTTGTAACGATTGGGACAACAGCAGTAGAGGATAATGACAACTCTCATACAGTGTGATCTGAGATAGATGGAGACTAATCTTTTGTAACAATTCTTATTGATAACATAATATTTGTGTATTCATATTGTACTAAGTGTACATAGATAAAGATAATTAAATGGAAGAACACCCCAAAATCCTGTAAATAAAAGTATCCTTTTATGTTTGGGAATTAAATTGCCTGAAAATGTCAAAATATTGATCTATTTGGATTTTATGAAAAGGATGACCTAGTTCATACAAGGATTTCATTCTTCAATTGAAATAGTGATTTAATTATCACAACAATCAGTTATCACTATAAATTCATCAAGTATATAGTTAGCCAGGCACCTGCACAGTGTGGGATTTGGAGATTCATGGACAACCCACATGGAAGCTGAAAGTTTGTAATTCTTTGATTAGCGCTTCAAAGAATTTGACAGGATTAAACCAATTTTACTCGCTAAAATATACCTGTGATTTCTCCTTTAAAGAACTGTTATAGTATTCAGCTTAATATATATTAAGGGTTTTACTTTGAAACACATTAATGCGATGTTGTTGTGTCCGAGTCTTGCCAAATGGGCAATGGGTTTCCATTTAAAAATTTTGTGTATTATTTTTTTATGCCCACATTGAAATTTGGTTGTATATTGTCGTCGCCCCTGTTCGTTTGTCCAGTGTCCACAATTGATAGAGGCTTAAGTTAATATCTGATTGATTTAAAATTTATATGCACTGTTTAAGGTTGTAAGACGAAGAAGCCCTATCTTATAATTTTCAACTATTTCAATAATTACTGCCAGAGTTTTAGCCCTTGATCTCATTGAAAAATCTTTTAGAAGCTCTTGAGGCAAAAGTTGATATCTGATTGACTTTAAACTTACACACAATGTTTATGGCCATGAGACAAAGAATCCTATTCATTTTCAACAATTTATAATAATTACTGCCTCGATCAATTGTGATTGTTCTTGAAGTTAAAGTTTATAGAAATTGTTTAAGTTCACGAGACAAACAATCGAAACAAATCAAATGTTTTCTTATATTTACTTCATGGGTTATTACTGGTAATCAGATTTTCATATGTTGTAAATATTCTCATTACTGACAAAAGAAAAAAAATTGCAACATCACTTGTTGGCTTCCCAGATGACATAACTGCTGTGGGCATATTTTTCATTACCTGGCAACCTATCTTTATATTTTGTATAGTTTAAAGAAGAAGATATTAGAGGGAAAGATTTGGAGTTGGTTAAATTAACAAAGGTAGATATAATGTACTTACTACCAGTTATAAATAGTCAATATGACTTAAAGCTTGTATCAGATGGAGGCATAGTAAGATTGGATATATCTACTTTTCATATGTACCAAAATTGCCTTACTTTATTGGATATAGCCACCGATAAATACTTTAAAGCTAATATCAGATGTACAAGTATATACTTTCACTGTATCTTTATTAATAATATGAGGTTCATTTGATTAGACCTAATGCCATTCAACACTGCCATATTGAAAGCAAATTTCTGTCCCAAATTATGACTGGTCAATAGTCGAATTAACAACCAATACTTAACTGTATAACAATATCAGTCAGGTTTAAACAAGCTCCAGATTATGTTTACATAATGTTATGTCATGGCTCATGAAATTTATTATGCCCAATTGACCAGTGCATAGCAGAATATTACAGAAAAACTAATTGCGTGACAAACGAAGCTATCAAAATGGCTTTAAGTTTTAGGGAAGACCCCCTGGATTAAACAAAGGGCTGTCATGTTGCTGTACTTGGGAGAGATTTGATTGAACAGGAAGAATAGACACACTCCCTCAAAAACTCAAATATCTGAAGTCAATCTAGCAATGTCCAGAGAGGAATTTCTTGGGACATTGATTCAGGAATATGAATTGAACTTGTTTTGATGTTCATTTGTAATCAAGTTCAATGATGGAGTATTTTCTTCACGGGTAGTAGAACAATATGTTAATGTTTATATTTTATAGAATAAACCATTAGAGATAGGGGGTACAGGTAGAATAATATTTATGTTTATATTTTTTAGAATAAACCTTTAGGTATAGAGATAGAAGGGGGTATAGGTACACCATTAGCTGATCGTATACAAGTAGCAGAGATCTACACGGATGGTTGTATATTTGAAAGTGGTATGTACACACCTCTTTTACTTGATTTGTACTTAAAAGACCTACATTTCTTTAAAAAAAAATTGAAAAATAAGACTTCCTTAGCGATTAACAAAAAAAGCATTGATTATAGATGCCATTTTGTAAAGGATCAATTTAATATCCAACTTACCTGAATTTATTTGCAGTGTATATGTTTTATCGGACAATGAAGACTGTTGCTTTTCAACAATTCTTTAGCTATAGCAGCTCATCTTCATTTGATTGTTATTTACAAGAGATGTTTAATAGGCCTGTCATAATTTAATGCTCTCTGATAAGTAGTTTATGGTTGATATTGGATACAAATGGTCTTGTAGCTATAACAATCAGTTGACGAAAACCTTTATCAACTGTTTGAACAACCTAACTGATGTATGTGTATGTTTTGCATGTCTGAGTGTGGATCAGACAGTACCTGAGTCTTGTATGGGTCTGTCTGTTTATACAAATTTTATGTTGTAATCTGGTTCATCAAATTGTTGTTAATCATATCGACCATTTGGAGTAACTAGTTATCCATCTTTGGACTACTTGAAAGTTGACCAATACAAGGATTAAAGTTACCAACTCTAGTTAGTTGTAAGAAACCAATTCCCTCCTCCATCAAGATTTACTTCTGATTCTATTTGAAATTGATTTGGTTTTTTTTATGTATTTTATAGGTGATATACAGGTAGGAGATCAATTAATGATGATTGATGGCAAGAGTTTATTAAACATGTCTGTGGCCCAAGCGAGGAATATTCTAACCGAGGCTGACAATAAATCACAGGTATATGTTCACACTTTGTAATTAATTTATTAAAGTTCAACTTTTATTAGTGCCCCCCCCCACCAATTTTTTTGTTAAATACAGAAGTTTGCATGCTTATTTTTACATTTTATAAAATTTTCTTAAGCAATCTTGCAACATGTCATACAAGATGGCGTCACTCAGTCACTTTTTGTGGTATCTCAGTTTAAAACTTGCAGATTTTTTAACATTTTTTGTCAACTTCTAGAAACTTCCCGAAATTTCCTGAGTCCTTCCAATTTTTCTGGAACACAAATAGTTTTTTTCTGTTTTGTTGATAGGCTAAAACTGACAAATTTGGGGGTATTAACCTCTGACATTATCGTTCATTTTCAGATACCTTGTTTATTAGCATTTTCAATTCAAAGTGATATTCAGACAACATCTTTAATCTGATTATATTTTTGAGGCTAGACCAGGCAAAAATTCTCAGAAATACGAGCAATATTATTTTAAGCTGAACTAAAACATTATTAACAAATATGGAAATATTTTTGGGGGGATATTATTACGGTGTTTAAATGTTTATTTTTATATGCTCACATGGAAATATGGTCATATTGTCGTCACCTCCGTCTGTCATCAGCTATTTCTTGTAAACACTACAGAAATTGATATACATCAGGGAGATGAAGAAGCTCATTGAATGTCAATAATTTCGGTCAATTAATTCTATAGTTATGGACACATAGCAGATCATAGCAGATTCCTTTACCCTAACCCATCTCTAATTTTACGACACCAAAACAAATATAATTACTCCTTTGTACTTTAAGTTTATTTATTTATTTGTAGGATATATTGAAGATTGTTATTGCTAAAGGTTCAATGATAAATGATGAAGATGCAGTGTAAGTTCAATGTATTTAACCCAATAAAACCTGGCCCTGAGTTCACAAAGCATTCTCAGACTTAAATTTAGAATTTACTCAACTTTCATTTACTGTTTATGACTGGGGGTTGGGATGGTCTAGAGTGCCGCGCTTCGACCTCTAGCTGGCCGGTCACCTCTGACTTGCGGCTGTGGTTTCAAGCCCTGGTGTGAGCGTATGTGGCATGGAGATAGAGGCTCCTTCACAACCTTGTGGGTTTCCTTCGTGCATTCCGGTTTCCTCCCACTGATAAAGACCCCTACGCGCAAGCGAATTATTGAAATGAAATTAAACCATATGTTAGTCCCGAAATTACCTAGTTGTGTTGAGTGGACGTTAAACCCCATTTCTCTCCCTCTCTCTTTCTCTGTTTATGACAAGTATCTTTGATTGAGAAACACAAAACTTTGCACATAGTTTCTTATTGCTGTATTTGGTACATTAAAACAACAAACATTTTATAAAGTTCTATATTTTAGTTAAAATAAGACGAATAATTTTGAGTAAATTCTCAACTTAAGTCTCCCTTGCCAGGCCCTCACACTGAGCCATCCTCCATGGCTCGTTGCTAGTAAGGAAATCTGTAGAAGTCCTGCAGGCCCTTCAAATTTTGTAGAATACTATAGAATATCAGCCCCCCCCCCCCCCAACAATTATATTTATTGCAGGCCCGTATTTAGCGGGGGGCAGCTGCCCCCCCTGGGAAAAAACTGCGCCCTGCCTCGAAAAAGCAGGCGCCCCTAATGGGCGCCGAAGGCGCCCTTTCCATTGAACACAATACGAGGCCATCGATTTACATGCCCATATTAGTATGGGCGCCCCGTAAAGCCGAGTAAATTCTCAACTTAAGTCTCCCTTGCCAGGCCCTCACACTGAGCCATCCTCCATGGCTCGTTGCTAGTAAGGAAATCTGTAGAAGTCCTGCAGGCCCTTCAAATTTTGTAGAATACTATAGAATATCAGCCCCCCCCCCAACAATTATATTTATTGCAGGCCCGTATTTAGCGGGGGGGCGAGGGGGGCAGCTGCCCCCCATAGGAAAAAACGGCGCCCCGCCTCGAAAAAGCAGGCGCCCCTAATGGGCGCCCTTTCCATTGAACACAATGCGAGGCCATCGATTTACATGCCCATATTAGTATGGGCGCCCCGTAAAGCCGAGTGACAGGGCGCCCAACCAATGTCACTTGGTTTTATGGGGGTGTCATCAATAATGTCGTTATATATGAGGCGCCCCTCAAATGGTGGGGCGCCTCACAATGACTCACACGCCTCACAATGACTCACATGATGAACATCACAACTTGGTGGGGCGTCAAAACGGTGTGATCTGTGTGCACCTTATCCCAGAGGACCTTCCATAATGACATGATTGGTTGGGCGCCCTATTATGACAATATATGATTGTTTGGCCGCACATAATGCATAATGCCTTTATCCATTGCGAGAAAAATGTAATGGGCGCCCTTTCTATTGGACGCAATACGAAGCCAGCGACTAAGGAGTCCATATTCAGTATGGGCGCCCTTTTAAGCCGAGTGACTTTGGTTAGGCGCCTACTACTAGATTGATGGGACCCCTAACCAATGTCACTTCTATTCATGTCGTTATGTGAGGCGCCCCACCACCCAAATGACGAGGGGCCTCATAATGAATCTCACGATTAACACCTAACTTGAGGGGGCGTCCAAAACTGTGTGAGCTGTGGTGTTTCTTATCCCGGAGGGGCGCCAATAATGACATGATTGGTGGGGCGCATTATAATGACAATGTATGTTTGTCGGTTCGCACATAATAAATAATGTCGAGCGAGAATGGTTGGGCGCTCACGACTTAGTCAATGGGGCGCCCAATCATGCTGTATTGGGCGCCCCTTGAAGGGCTTGTGTTATATGCGCCCGTTATACAGCGCACCCCCAGCATGATCATGGGGAAACAATTCATTTTATCTTGTGTTTATAGACTTGAAGTCGCTTCGTATTGCTCAGCTAGTATCATAGGTCAGCAGGGACTGTTAATGGTCTGCCACTCGAATTATTAGCGAATCTCAACAGTTATTAATATTTCACTGGCATCCTTCGTATATTAGTGAATTCATTACCAAAATTATTCTAGATATTGAGCTCGTTTAAGGTACACACCGTACTTGATGCCGTTTATAGCGCATTGGACAATAGATCTGGCAGGGTTGCGCTCGATCTTTTTTCAAGGGTGTCAGATACTGTCGCAAACCTGGGCGCCTTGTTTCAAGTATAGATTCAGCGCGCCCCCTTTTCCGGATTTGAAGCGTCATTTTCGTATTAGTATTTTAGATATTATAAAACTTACTTTAGACTAGAACCCAGTGAGTCCTTACCCGTTCTCCGCAGTATTTTAGGGAATTTTTAGAATTCGCGTTGTTTTTTCTGCCCAGAATCTGTCGTTAAGTGTAAAGTAGCAGGAATTAAACTTTTTATTACTGTCAAGTATATAACGGTTCCCGATACATACAGCATCGATATTGTATAACGTGCGATACTAAACAGTGTTAAGACATGCTCCCGAAAAAGAAGTCGGGCAGTGTGGCGGCAGATATCTACAATGGCAGAAACGCGACTAAACGATCACATACCGACTTCCGAAGAAATCCACTATAAGAAAGCCAACTGGAGATTGTAGGAAATGTTCAGGTTAAATTCCCGATGGTGATGAGATTGATTCAAGCCCGCGCCAGGAGTGATAATCTTCAAAATTCAAACAAGTCGCACTCTAACCCTATTCAAAACATTTCGTTTTTCTCATAAATTAATAAAGGTACGCTGAAGTCGTATTCCTTCCTTCAAATTTTTATAATGATCATAATACGCCAATATCGCAAATTAAAATTTCTGACATTTCATAGTTCCTCGGGTGCAAACCATATTTTCTAAACTTTTCGGGCGCCTGGGGGGAATATACCCTTCTCCGTGGACCGCCAACTGTAGGTACACCGGCGCCCCCAGAAGCCCCATCGGCGCCCCAAGCAGCCCTTGCCCCCCTAACATTTTTGGGCTAGATACGGGCCTGTATTGTGGGCAGTTGGATGGCCGAATGGTTTGCACATGCACGTGGTATCATAAGGTCTGTCAATGAGTCAACTGGCATGGTTTCGATTTCCCAGTTGTACGTAAAAAGGAGTAGGATCGCCTGTCCAACCTCCTGGGTTTCTCCGGCTCTTCCGATTTCCTCCCACTGCTATAGACCCCTACATGCAAGCAAGTTATATAGGTTGAACCATATGTTAGTCCCGAAATGACCTAGTTTGTGTTGAGTGTTTGTTGAAGCCCATTTTTATCACTCTCTGTCACCATATATTTTGGTTGTTTTTTGTTTTTCTTTTTCAGAACTTTCTTTTAGAAGAGTCTGTGATAACCACACTTTAACAAATTTATTCTGTAATATTAACTATTAAAAACTACAAGTGTATTCTGTGTGTTAAAGATATATTAACTAATTATAAACTAATAAGAATGAGAAATGGTATCAGGTTTCAGAGAAAATTTAGATAAACCTTGTTTCATGTACCAGTACATGTATCGGTTGAGCTTGGAACTGTATTTTGTAATTTTAAGACTAAGGAAGACTATTCTGTGAAAGATAACCTCCAATAGAGCCAGATTCATGAACTTGTTTTTAAAATACAAAAATGCAATATCAATATTACAAAGTTTAGCTTAGAAATAATATGAATTTAATGCTAGCTTCTGTTGGTACTCTCGAGAACATCTCATACCAATACTCATTAAATATTTCATCTGCATTTACAGTTGAAAATGTTAAAAGTCTGATTATGATATTTAGTAATTTTACTTATAATAATTCAAAGTATATATTATTTTTGAAGTAATCAGAGTTGATTTATATTTTAAAAAGTAATACTTTTTTGTGATAAATTATTCTAGAAACTTTATGGATATTTTGTTGTAACTACCTGCCAGTTATGTAGTGTTCAATATGTTTATGAAACAGATTATTCTAGACTGCGAGGACGGTGCTTAGTTGTATTTTAATTTTTTGCATGAAATATTCATGAACCTTTCTTATTTAACATTCCATTGCAAGGTTATATTTACAAGCAGTAAATGCATTGGAAGATGGAAATATGGCGATTTATTACCCAAAATATAACATAATGCCATTGAGACAAATGCTAAAATAATTCATTCTTAATCCTAACACTGACCGAAAAACATACATTGTGTAGGTCTTTCTTTAAGCCTGAAATGTTGTCTAAATTATTAATTAGACCATAATCAACTCTCGATCAACTCTCGATGTCAACGCTAGCCTCTGCTATTTACAGGATTAGGATCCGATTTGCTGCTCAACTTTCATTCATGATTTAATCATGATGAAATGGGTAATGAGACTGATGTTTTTTATGGCGCCAACTTCAGTAATGAGGCTAGGCAGAAAATTCAATGCTAAAATCACGATTCAATTCGACTGAAATTTTCATCAAATTCCCTTTACATTATCAAGTTTTTAACTAATATAGTGCAAAATGCAAGCTCTTTATCTCCCATAATGTATCTTTAATGAACAGGTATAATGTTAAAATATTACTACTTGACATTTCTGTCTTAGAAGTTCAAATATGTCATACCATATACCAGGTGACATGCTATGAATAAACATGTAAATCAGTTGGCATTAGATATACTTTTCATAGTAAATCTAGATTCCTACAGATAACCAGAAAAATATGCATGAATGAACTCTGTCAGTTCTTAATTTCAATACATAAACACAAACTATGCATATATACGAAGGTACTCTTTTATATTCGAAATACGAAACCCTAATTAAAATATAATGAAATCATTGTACTATTCAGCATATTTTTCATGGTATTCCTCTGCATTTCATAAACTTCACAAATCGGAAAACATTATTTCACAACCGATTTCGAAACACCATTTATACAAATCAGTCATTTTGATCATTATTAAAACAGGCCTGGCAGTATGTAGGATTTTAAAAGTAGGGGTGCAGCCGACTGGTGGGGCGCAAATATAATGCACTTGTTTGTAGCCGCAATCAAAGTCACTAGTAAGTGATCCCGTGTGTCAATTTCGGCGACCCCATTTCTCATTTTTATGCGAAACACACGAAAATGAGAAATTTCTTGTCCTTTAAACTAGAAGTAGTCACCAGATACTTCATGAATAGGTCAAAACCCGACATCAATATAAATACTAATCTTATAATCCGAATGTGATGACAGGATCCTGAGCATGCGTGTCGATGTGAGATAAGGGAAGTACAACAGATACTTTGTAATGTAAAAGATTTGTGTATTATTCATACAACAAACAATAAACATAAACTATAACCAACCAAATATAAACTTTGACCGTGTAGATAGAATTAGTGCAGAATATGCAGGGCCTGACATCGGTCAGAAAAGTTTCTGATACCAACTCTGCAATTGGTGGAATGGAGGATACCAAACAAACAGTCCGAAACACTAATAAGGCCATGAGGATAGGGCGACACGAACGAGAATCTCTAATAATGTCATTGTGGCTGTGCCCCTAAAGGGTGAGAGGCCCTATCAAATGTGAATAAGGCGACCAAATTGAACCTTTTAATGTCACGTGGTGGCGCTTGGCGCGGATCAAGAAAGGGGTGATAACATGAGCAATTCGCCTATAGGTGCCGCCTTCAGACAAGTTTGAAAAACAACGCTTCTGGAAACATTCTGGTAATATCTAAGAGTCGACAGATTTTTTAGTAGGGACATTTGCTCCTTGTGCCCCCTCCCCCACCCTGGATTTGTGTCAGTGGTGGCGTCCCATAGCCTCCACTTAAGTTTGGATTTAGTAAACGGTCCAGGAGCCCATTGGCATGTGGGCGCCCTACCTACCGACTGATCATAATCAATGTATTTCTTTATAATTAAAAGGTTGTCAAATTGTTATTATATTATTATTTTTTTTTTTGGGGGGGGGGCTTTTATGGGGGTGCAATGTACCCCCTGCACTCCCGCTAAGTGCGACCATGGATTGGCCCTGTATTAATATACTTTACATGGCCGTACATTGTATCTATTAAACTTAAAAAAACGTCATCGAAATCGACACCAGTAACGTCCTCATCATATTCGCCACCCCTAGGCCTATCATCAAAATCGACATCAGTAGGCCTATCATCATTACTACCATCATCCTCACCATACATGTATTTACCATCCCTATCATTGAAATCGACATCAGTAGGCCTATCACCATTGCTATCATCGTCCTCGTATTCAACACCCCTATCTCCAATCTGATCTTCACGAGTAACAAAATGCTTTTGGTCCAAAGTAATGTCTGCCTCCCCTCCGAAGCTTTGTTTAAGAAACAGGAAGTCCTGTAAATGTAGTATGTTGGAAGCTACAATACAGTTGTGAAGTCTGGAACCAACAATCTGACGGATGACCCTCCGGCATCGCGACTGAAGTGAAATGTTATTGCAAAATAATTTAAACTGTTCCAGATGACGAGAGTGAAGCCCCTCATCAGAAAACCCGTCAGCTCTATTTTCTATTTTGAAATTCAAGGACAGGACGATCTCCTCTTCAGGTGCCCCACATAGATATAACAACTTCCTTAATCGATCTCTTTCATCAATGTTGAAGTCATCAAGGTCTATATCTTCTGTAAAATAATTGCGTTCAGTAGAAACTGATTGAAGATGTTGTAGATTACAGTTTACAGCACATAAATAGCAGATGACATCCACAGATTCCTGCGGATCCCAAAATAATGGAAACAGCAGAGCTCTTTGAATCAAGGTGTTACCATCTTTTCCAGGTAAATTTACCAGAGAATTGCGATCTTTAGATAGCAGTTCTGGAAGACAGTCACAGTTTGACTTAAATCAAGATACTGCAACGCTGACATCCCATATTTATAATCTAGAATTGTTATATTCGCTCCAAACTTCATGCAGTAGTTTATCATAATTTTATCTTCTATCATTGTAGCAATCATCAAAGCTGTAACGCCATTATTGTCTTGAATATTAACATCAGTTCCAGCAACAAGCAGAGACTTAACAGATTCTCTGAACTTGAAACGATTTTCTCCCCTGTTTCCCATTCTATCTGTTGACACCATAAAACCTACCATACACATATGAAGAGCAGTGTGACCGTATTTATTTTGTATATCAAGGTTACATAATCCTCCATTGGTTTTGACCACGTCCACATAGCCTGCATTTAATAGGAATGAGGCTAGCATTAGGGGGGTGCATCCGTTTTTGTTTTTCTCTTTTTGAAGTTTATCAAACTCCTCAAACAATTTTTGTACTTTACTACAGGGGAAGTCTTTCACCATGGATAGAATATGAAATATATTTTCACCTTTGGCATTAACGCGATCCAGTTTTGTAATTGAGTTTAATAAAAGCTCAAATGACCGTAAGTCATTGGTGCCGGCAGCCGCATACAGAATTCTATTCCCATAGTTGCTTTGATCAACATCAACACCTAGATCAATAAATAATTTGACGATCTCAAAACTTGATTTCCGGCCACCTTTCATTTGTTTATGAAAACAATACCCACACACATTTTCGTTCATATGATCTATAAAATTTACATCAGCATTGTATTTCGTAATAAGTTTAACTAATTCCACATTCTGACATTAGGCAGCTTTCATTAAAACAGTGATTGAACAATGGTTTCTTGTATTTGTATCAGCACCATATGTTAATAGAAGTTCCGCCAACTCTATGTCTTCCCGTTCAACAGCAGTCATTAAAGCACTGGCCTCAAACTGGGATTTTACGTTCACATCGCACCGAACTTTCAATAGCAACCTTATTATGTTTATGTTATTATTTACACATGCTGTAAGTAGCGGTGTCCTGCCACTATCCCCATCCCAATAAGTGATTGTGCAAACTCAACACTTTGATCGCTATTATGCAATGCTACAAAGTGTAGAAGGTTCTTATCCATACGATCCTTCCAATTGACATTCATAGGACGAATTCCCATTAAATGAGTTGCCCGTTCAAACTTTTCATGTTCTACAGCGAAAAGAATATATGGCATTAGATAATTCTTTTCTACAATTGATTTATAATTGGAATTTGATTCGGAATAATTGATTACTCGTTCTATTTGGGGGGACGTATCTGAATCTGATAATATCAAATAGTGAAGAACATTTTGATATTTCGCATCAGAACAATTTACATCGGCTCCGTTATCTAGTAGATAGTTAAATATTGTTGACATTCCTTTCTCAGCAGCGAACATTAAAGGCGTTCGATTCTGTTTATTTACATGTATTCTATCCAAAGATGAACCTGCGTCTACCAATACCCTTATCAATTCAAGTCTTGTCTTTTCGTCCACAACTGTGCCGTATTCCTCGTCATCAATTAAGCATAAATAAATGGGAGGATGATAAATTGGAGTATCAATACGTTTTTGTACCATAATACTACTTAAAAGGAATTTCACCATTTGGGTGCTCTTTCGGCTAATTGCTGTAGCAAGTATTTCTTGGAACGTTTCTGAACTTATTACACTTGCAATAGATAATAAATATTCCGTTGATTGATACTTATTATTCTGAACAGCCTCAGTCAAGGCACTCCATCGGGTTGGATCTGATTCTAATGTATGATTGTAATTTTTTGATTCTAAAACTAACCCACGATCATATAAATAAACGAGACCCTCGACGAAATCGGATTGTATAGCACTTGATATTAATTCTCGATTGGCTGTTAAATCTAGTTCATAGTCAAAAGAGAGAATACACCTTCTTGAAAAGACAAGTTTCAATATTTTCAAAGATTTTCTTTTTAGAGCTAATTTACAAAGCTGTTTCTTTTCATCCAGACTGAATTCATCTCGCTGCCTGCCACACAAGTCTTTTTCTAACCTGAAATATTTTAATAAGGAATAAAATAAAACCAAGTACGAACAATCCAAATCATTAGACAAACTTCAAAGTCCTAAAAACGGTATAGACAAAATAGTGTAATCAGAAAATACACGACAAACAGTGGCAACAGGTGTCCGGGAGAGTTGGCTTACTCTGCCTGGCGCCACACCTGCCATAGCTGCATCAAAATTATAAGGCGAAATCTCGGTAAAATAGCGTGATTGGCCAATGGATTATCGGTATGCAAAATGCACGGGATGAACAATGTTATCAGGGAGATAGTATACGCGCAAATATCGAGAATAATAGCAGAGAGAGACCTGTTATATTTACCAATAAAGTCAATACGACGGCCATAATACTTTTTAAAGGTTTTAATAGGTTTAGTTAGCAAGCATCCCTGTAGTTGAAGCTTAGATGACAAATGCCTCGATCTACTTAAAAAAATCAGAAAAAAATGAAAAAGCTCTCGCGTAACGAATTAGCTGAGACACAAACACTCCATAAGCTGGTGATATTGGAATGTTACTACTACTGAGTAATTTCCTGTGAATTTTGGTGACGGAATTAAGTATAAGGCTAATTATACAACTTGAAGACATCCTCGCCTATAATTCATTCGATGTACTCAAAGGTTTACCCACAGTTCCGTGCATGTCAAGCCAAGAAATCGCCATAACATACCGTTTCATTGGCTAATCCCTCACTTAAACAAAAACGACGGTAATATAACAACTCTCCCAGATCCTACTGTAGTAAAGACAAGTAAAACGAAATTCTTAACTATAAAAAAAACCGAAACGAAAAAGGATTTGTGTTTTATTCAGATTGTTAATTAGAAATGGCTGATACAGAAACGACAAAATAATATTTTAAAAGTAAATAGTGTAGAATGAACTAAGGAGGGGTAAACGACTGTCGTTCTATTTAGAGTTTTAATTGATTAAAATTAAAGAAAATTGAATAAGAGTAACTCTATACACATTCATATAACAGTCTAGAAATGATTACACTACTGACAACGCCGGATTAACCATGGTGGGGGCCCTGGGGCCTGGAACATGTGGGGGGCCCCTGATCACCGACCGCGAGTGCCGAAGTCGCGAACCCACATACGGGGGTCTTGGGCAGGACCGTATGTAGGATTGTAAAAGTTGGGGTGCAGCAGAATGTTGGGGACGCCAATATAATGCCCGAGTTACTGAGTGAAGAACGGTGCGTGTGTGTACGTGGGAGTGGGGTCTGGAAACCCTCCCCCCACCCCGAAAATTTTGAAAATTAGACTGTCACAAACGCGTTTTCTACCCACTTCGCTCCCGTGTATCAATTTCGGAAGCGCCATTTCTCATTTTGAGAAAATCCTTATCCTCTTAAACTAGAACTAGTCCGAAACACTATTACGCCGATTTTCCACTAGGCGAGTTTATTCGCGCGAATCGAATTTTTTCGAGTACAGGCATGCGCAGTATAATTTCAGGCATGCGCAGTATAATTTCAGACCGTCTGAAATTATATTGCGCATGCCTGTACTCCAAAAAATTTGCTTCGGGCGAATAAATTCGCAAAGTGGAAAATCGGCTTAAGGCGATGTGGATAGGGCGACCAGAACGAAAATCTCTTATCATGTAATTTGGTGGCGGTGTCCCCAAAGACCACCAAGGACCTGTCAAGTGAACGAACCCTTTAATGTCATGTGGTGGATCAGACGCCGACCCAGAAAGAAGTGATAGGAGAGGCGCTTCGTCTATGGGGCGGCACCCTTGTCCGGGGTCCTCCCTCTGCCATTGGGGTGATATCTGAGTGGCATTTTTGTATTTTGTATGGCGGCAGATTTTTTCGGGAGAGGCGTTTGCTTTTGGTGTCCGCACTTCGGGTCCGCGCCTGTGGTGGCGCCAAATAGCTTCCACATCAGAGATAAAAGAAAGTTTGGATCAGGTGTAGGCGCAATTAAAACCGACCGACCCATCAGTGCCTTAGGAGCATCACTATATAATCATAATCAAGTTTATTATTTTATAATTGAAAGGTTGTCAAAAAGTTTTAGACGGAGCGCCTTATTTTTCGGAAAATTTTCAGAAATTTGAGGCAGGAAACATGATTTCCTGGCATTTCAGGCACTTGTGTGCAGCCATTTAGAAGTAAAAAAAATAAATAAAATTCTGCCATAAAATTAGCGCATTCTGGCGTTATTTCAGTGGACCAATCCATGCGAGTACTATTAAATGTTGGCATTTCTAGAGGAGGGGGCTGGACGCAACTGAGATTTTTTGTGGGGGCCCCCTAATATGGGGGCCAAGGGGCCTGTGCCCCATGGTTATTCCGGCCCTGGTGATAAATGCGAGTGCTATGAAATAATGGCAATTCTAGAGGAGGTGGCTGGACGCAACTGAGATTTTTTGTGGGGGGCCCCCTAATGTGGGGGGCCCTGGGGCCTGTGCCCCATGGTGCCCCATGGTTAATCCGGCCCTGACTACTGATGTCTTTCAGACACAGTAGTGATTGAACTAACAGACTTCCTTAGCGCAAATTTTTTAGTCAAATGACTACAAAAAGTTTCGTGGCCTAAAGCTCCCTTAATTTACAGATAAACTGACCCAAAACAGTACTACACATAGCTTAACATATAATTAATCAATTCCTATTGAAGCAAAGGTGGGGTCTTACCGCATAATTATATGATTTGATGAAATCCAGTCGCTACGCTAATTTTCTCGCCTAGTTCGAATTATTAATGGCCGATCGTGGGAAAGCGCATGCGCTCTCTGTCTCTAGTGATCATACGTCACTTTCCATATATGGCTTCATGACCTTAATTATATGCAAATGACTGTAGCGTGATAGTATTTGGTCGGTCGTAGTAGCAATGTCTTATATGGAAGCGATGGGCGGGGTTAACGTTTCGCGATATTTGGCGAGATTTGACGGGTAGTTTCATGGAGACTCGCACATTTTAAGAAATACCGCCTGGGAAATGTAGAACGCATTTACCACAAAGAAAAACTGTTCGGTAACTATTGTAGTGGTCCGGTCTTCACTATTTGTGATATAATTACTTATTTCGATACAAACTGTAATGATATATGTTAACAATTGTGCGTTTGAACCTATTTAAGCTTGCGTCAAAAGGTCTTAGACTGTATCACTTGTAACGTTAAACTAAAACAGACAGTTTAACGATACAAGATAGTAACTAATTACAGTCATACGTCCTTTACATTGTTGGGGGGCTGAGATGACCTAGTGGTCTAGGGTGTCGCGCTTCGACTTCTAGGTGGCCGGGCACCTCTGGCTTGCTGCTGTGGTTTCGAGCCCTGGTGTGAGCGTATGAGGCATGGAGATAGGGGCGCCTTCTCAATCTCGTGGGTTTCTTTCGGGCACTCTGGTTTTCCCCCACTGCTAAAGACCCCTACGCGCAAGCGAATTGTTGAAATAAAATTAAAGTTAGTCCCGAAATGACCTAGTTGTGTTGAGTGGACATTAAACCCCATTTATCTTTCTCTCACCCTTTACATTGCTAATACTAGGTCTGGCCCATGACCACAGGGAGGTAGCGTACAGTCCCGGTTCACTTCTGCTAAGTATATTCATGGTGAAATTTGAAATACAATCACCGATTCATTAATTTATAGCCGTGGTTTCCCGGGAAGCGGGGAATTGGATAACTTTCGGGGAGGGGGGGGGGAGGAGATCATCCAAGAATTAGAAAAGTCATGAAGCATTTCTAAAATTTTAGCCAGTCGATGTTAGCTTGCATGTCAATAATGCATACCAAACCATGTAATACTCTTAAAAGTAATAACTGTAAGTCAAAATCATCTTTATTACAATTATTAAGATAATTTTTACCTGTTATATTTATCTTCAATAGCCTGAGATCCCCCGACCACTTCAGCATCAGATCCCCCGACCACTTCAGTATCCATTTTTGTAACCAAAAAGTGTAGACCGGTTTCTATATTTCATTATACACGTGTGATATACCATGCTACACCAGCATGTTGGATGGTCGAATGGTTAGCATGTGCGCGTTGTATCACAGGGTCTGTCATTTAGCCCACTGGTTTGTTTTCGATTCCCCGGTTGTACGTGACAAAGAGTAAGGTCGCCTGTTCAACCTCGTGGGTTTTTTCCTGGCTCTCTGGTTTCCTCTCACTTCTATAGACCACTACGTACAATGCAAGCGAAGTATTAAAATACAATTGAACCATATGTTAGTCCCGAAATGATCTAGTTTACGTTAAACTTCATTCCTCCTTCTCACTCACAACATCATAAAAAATATAGATAAAAAATCACGAGACAATTTCAGCGATGTAGGCTATAGATAACGTTGTTATTCACAAAGTTCACAGTAGGTCCCAATACAGAAGACTACATACCATCGATTATCACGGAGAACAGACACACTTACATACATGGATTATATTTAAAAGGTATATGACCTGCGTATTCAATTACAAGCATTTCAAACTAACATTGACTAATATATCCCTTCTTGTATAAAATTAGTCATCTGTGCAGCCCGTGAATATATGCACACCTGCAACACTATCTTAGTGATAAGCAGGTCCGTATCTACAGGGGGTCGCGGGCGGGGGGGCAGGGCCCCCTGTGTGAAATGCTTGCCCCCCCCCACTCAGAACCATTATAAACCATATTTTGTACTTATCTAAACTAGTTCGCCCCCCTACTGAAAGGTAATGCCCCCCCCCCTTAATGGTGTCTAGATACGGGGCTGGTAATAAGAGATTGGTTTGATACATATAGGATTCTGAAGAGGGGCTTGCGCTATATGCAGTGTGCCATGAGCCAAATTTTGCCCTGAAAGCGGTGCTACGACCTACTCTTATAGAATTCCAACTGCAATGACCGGGTTCTTGGTTTACGTGTACGCCAATGTGTACACGGGACCTCGCCTTGCGCTACTGACAGAGGGGGACCACTCCAAAAAATACCCCTATGAACTTTCTCAGTCAACACAGGAATTTAACACAGGAACTCCAATTAGCGAGCCAATACTAGTAAAGCTTTTGTTAAAGCCGCACACCAGTTTACTTTTTACAAGATGACAATATCCTCAAAAACGTGTTTAATATACCTTTTTTCTGGGGTATACCTTACCATAAATCTCAATAAGACACTGTCTACCAGCTCATAATAGCAAGCTACCATAAATCGCAGCTAATCGATGTGTAGTCAACACGAGATCAATAAACAGTTCTGTTGATCCCGTTAACCGTTTGTGTTTGATACACATATTATTGGATATAACTTTTAATTAATTTTGGCAATTGATAAAAAAATATATACGATGCTTACAATATCAGAGAGTACGTGCTCGTACCTCGAAGGGGGGGGGGGCGAATGGTGTGCATGTGCGCGCCGTATCATAAGGTCTGTCACTGAGTCGACTGTACGTGTCGAGGAGTTGGGTCGCCTGTCATAACTCGTGGGGTTTCTCTTGGTCTTTCGATTTCCTTCCACTGTTAAAGACCCCTACGCGCATGTTTGTGTCGAGAGGACGTTACCCCCCCCCCCCCCTCTCCCTCTCTCCTCCCCCCTCTTTCTCTCGTAGGGTTCGACACAGGATATCTACATAAGGCTTTTAGTTCTAAAATTTGTTTGAAATGAAGATAATGGAGTCCAGGTGGAGTAAGTTAAAGGCCCTATAACACTCTTGTTGTAACTGAATAGTATGTCCCAATCACTATTATGGCCAACAAATTGTACTATTTTACAATATTCCTATTAATTGATGATACAAATTCCATCTTAACACACCGAATTTTAAAAATTGGAAAATTAACTACATGGTTTGAAAAGCGTTCCGTAAACCTTTTCAAATGTAACTTAGATTTTAAAAAATATTTTCGAATCCTCTGGACAAGTTAAATAGGATGTAATGGATTTACACAACAGATAGGACACTTAAACATCGTAGTCAGCATAAGGCTATTTTTTCTGGACCTGTCAAGCCAGCAAGAGTGTTATTGTGTCTTTAATTGGTAATGGGGTTCACTCTCTTGCAGTAGCTTCTTCAATGGAACGATAATCAAAATCCAAGAATTCATTTTTCCCTAAGGTTTATCTATTTGCAGGCTTATAATAGGCGGATCGAGATCGAGTGATGTATCGGATTAAATATATCTCGAAAATCACGTGCATTTTAGTTTCTCTACAAACTCTTGAGCAACATACATGTACATCAACCGCGATGGCGCAGCCTATTGTAAAATAAATGTAAATGATATACTGTAGACACGATAATTCATCTAATTATAGAAAATGAAATATTTTGCTCATCTTCCTTGAATGTAAAGGTGAAGTATGCATCGGTGGATGCATCTTCCTCAACCAACCTTCTCAAGGTCGATTATCACCCACGAGGCGACAACAAAGATATTTACATTCTATTATATAAAGAGGCGATATATTTTTAAATATAGTCGACCTACATATTTGCTTACATGTAAGACTATCTCTTTTTGTATAAAATTAGTCATCTGTGAACCCGGTAATTTGATGCGCATCCCAGAGATATTATATTAGGGTGAATTACAACAGTAAATGTTTAATACGTCGTGCCAATCCGCACCGTTTTACTTAATTCAGTAAACTATATTTTAATAGATCTTAATTCACCTTAATTACCCTCCATTAATATCTGCATAATATTGTCTTATATATTTCCTTCAATCACCTGTCTCCGTTATTCTTTGTTTTACACTTTAAATTGTTCTTATATATTAATTGCAATTAACGTCTACGGGCTATAGTGTTTAAATTATCATTGTATATTGTTTGTATACACGATAGACTTATAGGGTATGCATGGGGATATATTATGACCCAAATTAAGAAGTTAAGAGGACCCTTGATACACACGTGCCATTTGGAGATCAGCTTAAATCACATTCTAAAGGACATTTACATGTATATGGATATCTGGAGACCTATATAAGTTTGTGTCAATTCCAATATCTATATTGGAGCTTATCTTCTATTAAGCATTGCACAAAACTAATATTTGCCACATTAATTGTCGGTTGTAAGTTATGTTGATTTTTTGTTAACCAATTGCAAAGATTGAAAGAATAGAGAAATAGTAACAACCAACAAGATTCCTGTTTTCATTTAATCAATAACGAGAAATTTGGAGAAATCCAGAAAATACACAAGAAATGCACTGTACAATATATTAATAGAATAACTAATATAACATGAACAGCCATAATATTTATGTTAACCCATGACTAATCCGCGCATCTTTGAGACCATCCCGCAGTACCGTGTTAATCAATAATTATCAATTCAATATAAGTACCTAATATACATGTACATAGTTTTGCGTGGATGTCCGAGATAATCAAAGAAAGGACTCAAAATTATCCCAGTTAATAATCTCTAATAATAATAAAGTAAATACATATATGTGTTATCAAAATATGTATGGTTAATTAATGTACTGAGTTGTTCATTAACAATAATAAAGTAAACACAAACAAGCACCACTGAGAAGTGAAATTAAATGATATAGACCCATATAAACAAAATTGAATTTTAAAAGGTATTACTTTTTTATAATACCTAATAATACCAGATTTTGCACAAGGGAGACATTTCTCACAACACCGGCCATGGTGAATTGACGAAATCTCGCGTTCATAACGAGATGATGGTTTATTTTAGCGACACTGACAGGCACCGGGTGTTAGGGCGAGGGTTTGGTTTGGTCTCAAAATAAGGACGTCATGTGCAATTCAAAGTGATTGACCCCGTGAGGAATGTCTCCCCGGCGACCAAGCTAATAATACCCTATCTACCATACTCTTCGCAGTGTTTGGTTTCATTAAAGCTAATCCAACTTTAAAATTTCTGTTCCAAATTATGACTGGCAAATAGTCCGGGCAAAAACCAAAGTTCCAAATTGGATCAAATATATTTAGATGTAGATTCTTTGAAGAGATTTATAGCTGTCCATATTTTGTTCTCAATCGACCCCCCTCTGTTCTCCGATTTCAATCGAATGGGAGCATGGGCAAGTCATAGGTCAAGAGCGGGGGACCATCAGATCCCCGGTACATGAATATAGCAAGATTTATAATACTAAGCACAAGGATTACACAGACGTAAAATAACATTTCTCTTCTTGAAATGCCTCTTGGGCGTGGAACGGGTCTGTGCAGAAGAATAACTTCAAGTTCTTCCCTTTCATCGTCATGTCTTCGCTGTAGATCTCTAAGATGAGCATCCAATTGTTGTGCTATCCCCCTTAACCTTACTGAGGTCTGATGTGGAGTTGCTTTGTGGATATCTATTGAGTTGGAAATTAAGGTGACGATATCCAGAGGGAGTGTGATCAAATTAAAAACAGCCCCTACAATAGGAACTGTATCAACAGCAGCCCCAACTGTCCTAATTGTAGCACCAGAAGCATCCAATAGCACATCAGCCAATCGCACTAACTGTATAACAACATTACCGATGGGCAACACCCCTCTTACGAATAATCGCAAATCGTCGAGACAGTTTTGATAATGCAAAACAGCTTGATTATCTGCCGCCAGCACTTGGTTGCACTGCGTTTTTCTTTTTCCACTTACAACAGCATCCCCTATGTTAGCTCCGGCACCTGTGGCCCCGGCAAGAGCACCCACAATACCTCCTGCAGTTAAAAAACCAGCACCAACCCCGCCTACAGGCAAGGTTGCCAATCCAACAACAGTCAAAATACCAGATACCATTCCACCAGATGACCCAGCTAGTCTGCTGATCCTAACCCTCCATTTGCTTGTATCTAACTCATCAGCCACCTCTAGTAATACCCTGATGGTGTTTCGTCGGTGATTAACAAACAGAACAAAATCTATCTCATGTTGTCTTATCCTTTCAATTAGCCTGAAAGATATATTAAAAGGGAATGTACTATATTTGAATTCGGATATTCGCAACTTTCCGGTTGGTGTAAAAAAACAGTCAAAAAACTCTGTCACTTCGGGCTTTTTCGCGAAATTTTTACTAAGATAAAAATCCAAATTTTTGTAAATTGATTAGATAATAATTATTGCTTAACCAATCAAAATTGAAGTATCTAATGAATTGAGGATTCTATCTTTAGTTAAGATTTCGAGAAACAGGGCCCTGGCTTATTAAGCGACCGGAATACCTATTCCTTTAATCAACAACTATCCTTAAATTTTTAAAGTGATACAGATCTTACTTTCAGTATTCACTGTCAATGAATTTAAAGCCACTGTATTTTTCAGGCAATCAATAAAACATTTCAATATAATATCCGAAAATCAAGAGAAGATAATCCAGAAAAGTGTAACGGTCGTGTGCTTTATCCTAGTCCGGGGGCTAGGTGGATTTTGTTGAACATGGAAGATGTGGAAGGTTTGGGATGCTAGTGGTGTTTGGCTGGGTTAGTTAAGTTGCGGCAGTGGTGGGCGTGGCTGGGGGCGCCAACCATTGTACCCCCTAAAATTGGTTTATTCAACAAGGAAGGTGCGGCGGTGAACCGAGCATTACAATGGACTGATAGATAACACGAGTCTGAATCACTAACTTTTAAGAACAAAATTTGTGGTGGAAAGGCCACTTAAGAAGAGGTCAAAGGTCATCAATTAGCAATTAGCAATTTTTCGATTTCACTCTGAACTATTTTTCCTTTATCTCGGGATCTGTTTCAGGTACGTCACACAAAAGTACATGGACATGTAGAATACATGTAAATTTTGTGAATTTTCCGTGTGAATGAATTTTGAGGCTGAATATTTTAAAAAGTATATATTTAATCGACTCAGAATCTTTTGTAAATTGATAAAATACCAACTGACATTATCTATGCCAATTTTGGAGGTTTTGTATAAAACAGTGACTTTGGCAGAGGCTGTGGAAATCGTGAAAAAAGCTGAATAGATCATTTGTTCCTCATTTTGCCACCTGGTGGCCCAAAACATCCGAATCGCACATTTAGTGTGATGCTTAATTCGTCATCTACACAAAAAGTTGTCTCAGATTACAAAGTTAAAGAGTTGTACTCCGATTACACATGTGAGTTTAAAGGGCTAATCCCGATATTTGTTTTGGGAATAAAACTGCTTAATTTTGTGTTAAAATCCCGTAAAATATTCGAGTCAAGGGCCGAGCAACTACTTCAGTATTTATGATACGTTTTCAAACGACTTAGATCCGTCAGTCTTCATCTGGAATTTGAGACCGGTGCCCAAAGGTGTATTTTGTGGTATCTGGATTAAACCAAACATTATTTTAAAAAAATAATGTGTAGTTGAAATTTGCCTTTCTCTATCAAGTACAGCACATGGGTCATTCACTGCATAACCCTTTCAGGTAACCGTAATCGGTTATAAGGTCACCCAACGAAACAATTGACCCGAAATCTTAAAAGGGTTACGTGTCCCGGATGAGCAGTTTTGGCGGTCACGTCCTAACGACTCAATATATTGAGTTGAAATTTTGAGACAAGGTAAATACACCATTCTTCTATATTTTAGCGTTTTATTTTCATACATTCTCAAGACTTTTATTTTTGAGCCTCTGTTTTATTCGGGATTGTCCCTTTAAAGCAATTGAAAACCCGAGAAAAACTTTTCAATTTATAGTCAGTTTCAGTACCCTAATTTTTAACGGACATATTATCTCAGTTAGTTCTTTTTATCTAGAGAGGTAAGATTTTCGGATTTGTTAGGTTAAGACTATAACTATAACATGTATTTTTTATAATTTTTTTGGGAGGGGGTCATGTTCCCACCATTGGTCCAGTTGACATAGAAGGACCCACTGACGAATCAACGATTTAAATAACAGATTTCCAAACCACCGAAAGAATAATCGGAATAAGCATCACCCCCGACGAAATTTATTATTAGTATTATGAACTTTAGTTTGCGACATGACGCTTAGCCCTGTTATTCGAGTCAAATTAGTAAAAAGCTCGGCGACGATCGGGAAAGAACTTATCTCTTAGCATATACTAAAAGGTCGGTAAAATAATAATTGATTGGTCGATTTGGCCGAAATTATCGTGTGGCCATCTATTCTCATCCTGACCATCCCCCAAAAATCTCAACTCTCTGAGACAACGATAACTAGCACTATCCGAATTGCAATATATTAACGCCCGAAAACTATGTCAATTTCAGGCTTTAAATGATACCTGAGTAATGATACTTACTGTCGATTTCCCCGCACGTCGGCCATTATAATGTGGTGTTTTTCAAACACTGTCAGATGTCCTTCTAATCTACAAAAAAAGCATTTTTCTAGAAAATGTAGAATTGCTTTCCTGACATTTTACCACCGTCAATGTAAACAGTAAATGTATTACCCAGGCACGGCGCCACCACGCGTGTTTTCTGCAGGAGAGCTATTGGATTTTCCACACAATCTATAAATAACTCATTACGACAGAGCTACTTGCTAAAAATTGTACAAAGATTAATGTTGGAGATCATGGTGATCTAGCGGTATATGGAGCGGAACACACGTCATAATTATATTAAATGAATGAATGAAATGGGGTTTAACGTTCTATGCTTCTGCATCTGACCTGGGCTAATTGAAGACGGACATACGCCATACAGTGTGCTATGAGGGAATTTCTGCCCGGGTAGCAACTGAATTCCAACTGCCAAGGTATCTTTTACGTGCACGTCAATGTGTACACGGGACCTTGGTTTTTCGTCCCATCCGAACAACTAGGCAGCTGTCCTTGTCAGCTGCATCACTGACAAGTGGAAACCACGCCGAAAGTCATAATTATAACCAATTTTAACCACACTGATCTGCAGTGAATATTCACTAGGCCGCTACAATCCGAAAACGCTAGATAGAATGTGGGCTAGAGTTGGGGTAAGATTTAGGGCTAGAGTTTAGGGTCAGCGTTGGCCATGTTTACATCTCAAGACTTTGCCAAAATATGTGGGTCCTAACCCTTACCAACAACCCACATATGACTTCATATGTACTTTAAATGTGCAGAACCGTCTCCGATCCAGCGTCCTCCGAGGTCTACCATAACGTCATTGGTATGTTTATGTTTTGGCAATAATCGACTCTGTCGAGGAATGGTGACCTAAGTGTCGGACAATCTGCCTTATATAGTGACACCTCAAAATTTACCGTGCCAATAACTTGCCATAGTTTCGCTGTAGTAAGTTGACGACATTTGTAATGCTTTCCTTGTGCCATGGGTATTGAGAGCTAACTATATTTGGCAGCAGCCTGAATCTAGGATGATCATGACTTACGTTGGGGTTTTGCATACTAATTATTTTAGGAATGCAAGCCAATTATTGAAATAAAATAAATAAACAATATGTTAGTCCCGAAATGACCTAGTTTGTGTCGAGTAGTCGATTTAAACTCCATTACTCTCTCTCTTCTCTCTCTCCCCCTCTCTCTCTCTCTCTGACACCTTACATTTATATATTGGTCTAGAACACTGTACCTTACCCACGGGCCACAGGGGTTTAATATAACAAATACCTTGGAATGTTTCTGATGCATCTCACTTGCTGTCCTTTAAAGCATATTGGTTCGCTAACCTGATCCCAGGATTGGCCGAGAAAGTTCATCGGGATTTTCCGATGTCTTACCAACTTGTCAGTGGTGTAGGGCGGGGGGGGGGGGGGGCAGTGCAATGGACAATGTATAGTTATTCGGATGGGACAAAACACCGAGGTAACGCGTACACATTGGTGTGAATGTAAAAGAACCCTTGACAGTTGGAATTCGAAATATCGGTAAGAATGGACCACATCACCGCTGTCCTGGAAAAATTAGCACATTGGCACAGTAAGTCCAGAACAATAGAACAATAAACCCCATTTCATTACGATTTGTCCCCCCCCCCCAAAAAAAATAAATAAATATGATAACAGATATAAGGTCATGTACAATCATAAGTTCTTTCATATTTATAATAAAAAATGATTCAAGTTTACATTGGTATTTATTAACTGATGTTTTTCGTACAGGATAACCCTTCTTCATTAAGATTCTTTTTAACTAATGTGTGCTTAATTAATTACACAAAATCAACGAGATTTACATTAAAATATTGCACATTTTTGAATATTGAAATATATGTTAACGATATGGCTTGTGGCTATAATAAGGATTATCCATTTCAGTATTTAGTTTCTTGTGTTGGGTTGCCATCTTTAATATGATTTATTATCATGCCACTTGTAGGTGTTATAGGTTGTGTATCCATTACACTTAAACCATCTGAAAACAGAAAATTCAACATTTAATTGTGTTGGATGAAATATAGGCCAATCATCTTAAGGGTTGTAGAGAGTGTTTTTTTTTTTATTTACGCCGAAATTTCTAGGACGGGCAATATAGACTGGCCCAGTTTCTTCTATTTATTTTACATTTCGATTTATATAAAAGTATTAATTTTTAGTAAACAACACTTTCCTTTCAATTTGTATAAAAAAAACTTTGAGTAAACCTGTAACCAGCACCAAAGACTGGAGAATTTGCGAACTTTACAATAAAATGGGCGTTCTTGTCATGTTTTTCGGCCTACCTTATTCGGAATGATTGACAGTTATCAAGCACGCCCCGAGTCATGTGACATGAATCATGCGCCTCGACTGGAGTGCAAAGCAGTCATGCTGAGACCGTCTGACGGTTAATGTCACGTTGTTGTTAGATATGTCGTGATCTCGTGCACGACTTCACACGACCTACATAATGCAGATTGACCTACTAGATGAGATTGAAGCTCTATTTGCCCAGTCTCTAGAGATTAGGGGTTTTTTTTCGTTTTTTTTTTCGAGAAGACTGGCCACAAGTCTACGGGCAATACAGCGGTAAATTTCAAGTGAACTATATATGCATCTGAGTGCATTTCTGGGCCTCAGATTTAAGTGCCTCTGGCAGGTTTTTTTTTTTTTTTTTGCATGAATTTTCTTAATTTCCCTTCTTCGACTCCTCCCGCCGATGGGCCTATCATCTTGAGGGTAGTAGTAGTCCGGGTTAAAATTGAGGGAGGTGCCACCTGGAGAGGTAGAAATTCTCATGTGGTTTTTCTAGACCAGTTTTTTTTATTCTGAACAAGAATATATGAGGTAAACAGGCCAAATCCTGAGCCATTTCCTGCTAGGGCACTTTTTCAAAATGGCCGCCGAAATTTCATATACGTAGTGACTGTATGGGTTAAGTAAGTAACAATGATGCATGTTTAACCACTTTTTGCATTGGTTAGTATTCAAGTTATTCCCAAAGAAGCTGCAATTAAAGTCCAGACTCTTGAAATTGATGAAAAATGAGGGCGCTCTTTACGTGGCCACCAAAAACGTAGGTAAACTGTCTCTATCTTTTAATAAGCATTTATTGGGCCACGCAATGATCACATTTTGCATTAATTGTGATTAGAGTTATTTACAAAGCATCATCATGATTATGCATCACCCATTTTATAGAGATATAACACGATGGGGGCCTTCTTGGCTATATACGCTAACATCTCACGAGAAAAGGAAATGGGCCAGTGTAGGTTAAAAAAAAGATAACTGTGGCTTAATTGACCCCTTTTTGCATTAGTTTTACATAAAGTTTTTTAAAAGGAATCTACATGTGTGACAAATAATTAATATGAAGGTGAAAATTGCCGGTGCTCATCAGAATAACCGCTAAACGCCAAGTTGGTAAGTCGTTTCTATATGGCCAATGAAAAGTTGTCTGGGATCTTGTTCTTGAGGGAGCTTTAGGGTAAAATTTATACTGAATTGTCCTTACAATGTATCCTGGTATGACAAATCACTCACAATGTTATAGCATTAATTTTCAAAGTCGCTTAGATCACTGCATTCTGAATTTCCCTCGCACTCATTGTCAAAAAAAAGTTCTTGCACATCTTCAGGCGTCATTGTCGCCATCCACCTCGGCTCAATTTCTTCAACAACGATTGCCACTGGCATTGGTGCCTTCATAATCGGTGATGCCTGCTGAACACCATTCTCGAGCTATGAAATGCGCTCAGAGTTTATGAAGTTGCAGTGTTTGACAATAGAGTGGTAGCAATGCTATATCCTTTGATATTTGCTCCCTTGTTAACTATCGGTCAAAGATGACATACCTTGCTTCATTGACGTTCTTGGTCTTTATCCCGTACATCAGTGATACGTATTCTTCAAGGCCCTCGCACACCTGTGATGGTAGAGTGTCTGAAGCTGCGGGTATGTTGGAAGTTGTTGGGGTCCAAGCCCAGGTTTGCTAAGGCATTCTTCTAGGAGTCTATTGACAATGCCTGCGGGGACTATTCAGAATGTAGTGATTTGAACGACTTTGAAAATTATTGCTTTAACATTGTGAGTGATTTGTCATACCAGGATACATTGTAAGGACAATTCAGTATAAGCCCGTACCCTTTAACCTCCCTCAAGAATGAGATGTCAAAACATGTATTACGCTTTGTAATGTTTATTTATAGCTTAATGACCTTTGCGTGGCCTAATAAATGCTTATTAATAGATATAGACAGTTTATCTATGTTTTTGGCGCCCACGTAAAGAGCGTCCTCATTTTTCATCATTTTCAAGAGTCTGGACTACAATTGCAGCTTTTTTTAAATAACTTTAATACTAACTAATGCAAAAAGTGTTTAAACATGCATCATTGTTACTTACTAAACCCATATAGTCACTATGTATATGGGATTTTGGGGGACATTTTGAAAAAGTGTCCTAACGTAAAATGGCTCAGGATTTGGCCTGTTTACCTCATATATTCTTGTTCAGAATAAAAAAAACTGGTCTAGAAAAACCACATGAGAATTTCTACCTCTCCAGGTGGCACCTCCCTCAATTTTAACCCGGACTATAGAGAGTGTTTTTTGATTTACGCCGAGAACTCTAGGACGGGCAATACAGCGGTGTATCAAATTTCAAGTGAACTATAGGTATTCTATTATTCTATTCATAGAATTACAGTATAGATTTGACAATAAGCACCTTATGTTAGACACAATAGGCGCCCATAGGCACCCTACGTCGGGTGTATGCAAATGCAAACATTTGAACCGGCACCTTGAAGGCGAACAAATAAACGTTCAAGGTTTTTTTTCTGAAGTCTTTCTTCCCCAGCATAACCTAAGCGAGGACTTTATCTTGCTTATAAACCGTCTATGTTTAGATGTACGTTAATGAGAATATCGAAGAATTACCGTATAAACTTTGATAACTCACCCAATGTTTGTACATATTCTCCAAGAATGTTCTTTAAAACATTTGGTGTTGGTAACGTGAAAGTAAGAGAAACCCGCTATGTCGGCGATAATTTTCTCGGCATTGTTCGTATTTCTTGCACTTTTTAAACAGCTATGAAATGCATTATCACAATCACAGTGCAATCTACAAAATAAACATTATATTATCATAACGAAATGAAATGAAACGGGAATTAACGTGCTGCTGTTCTGTTCCGAACTGGGCTAATAAGGACTTGCATATGCCATACAGTGTGCTATGGGGGGGTCCCGGACAGCGTCACTACGGCCTAACCTTATATTAAATTCCAACTGTCAAGGGATCTTTTACCTTTTACGAAAAGTACGACTAAATGTGAGGCGAAGCACGCTTTACAAGCCAAAATGAACCCGAAAATGGGAAATTAAGTAATAATAGACTGCGATAATAGCACCCCCCCCCCCATTATTTCCTAATTTCTTATTTTCGACTTGCATTTTGGCTTGTTTGTGTACCTTCTTGGCGACTTTCGACTTCGTCATATTTTTGTATTTATTGATGTCAGTAAGAAGACGACAACATGCATTTTAGCCTGGTAGAAATTAGGAGGAAACAAGGCGCGCTATTATCGCGGTGTGTTATTTCCTATTTTCCTATTTTAATCGCACAATTCTACTTAAAAATAGCGTTAAATCAATATATATGTGTGACAAGAAATGATTCCTTTGGAGAATAAAGTTGAATCAATGTGAAAAAAAGGAGGTAAGGATTCCAAAATAGCCTTAGAACAGAGGTGGGGACGAGCGGTAGTATCATATTGCAGCTATACAAGGCCGGATAGGAACTGTCAGTGGACATCGTCCGCTAAGGACAGTTCCTAAAGGAACTATTGTTGAAGGTAATCATGTTTTACAGATGTTAGAACACTTTCGTAATCCACTGTGAAAAATATTGAAACAAGAATAATAGCCAGTTATGGAAAAAGATTCACTTCCGGGTAATGTAAAGCCAAAACTAACCTTGTCCAAGGGAGAACATTTATGAAGGTTCCTTTTCTTCCAAACCCATCAATATCAGGTTTACACTTGTCGTGTGTGCGACAACAAGCATCGGTGACAGCATTAGATCCTAAATCATCATAATTTTTGGCAACATCACCAGTGCCGCACCATTTAGTTCCTGGAATAGATAGTAAATTATTTGAATATGCATACAGATGTAAACGTGGCTTTTCTACTGGGACACCCATTCTGAATAAATTGTACTGTTAAGCTGGAAAGCTGTGTAAACTGTATCCAAAGAATAATATATCCCTACCAATCTAATTAAAACACAGATCCTATTTCGTTTCCCATTTTATCGTTCAAAATTTCGTTTTACTTCTATTTACTACGCTTGGATCTAGAAGAATCGTTTTATTACCGGCGTTTTGGTTGAAGTTAGGGATTAGCCAATGCAACGGTCTGTTATGGCGACTTCTTGGCGTTCCATGCACGGAACTGTGCACGTGAACCACCACAAACGTCAACAATGATTGATTAATCAATGTCTGACAGGTCATAATAGGCGACCCTACTCCTTGTCACGTAGAATCTTTAGACCGAAATATTACCACTTGACTCAATATAACAGACCTTACGATCTAAAGCACACGTGTTACATCCAACGATCGCGCAACTCCCCGTTTCCAGGGAAACACAAATATGATTAAATCGAGAGTTCAAATTGTATTAGCAAAAGGCACAATTACTATAGTATAAGCTGGTCGGATAGCCGTGGCGATAGAGAGGCGGCTTCTTACCAATGCATCGAGGGTTCAATCCCAGCTCAGGGCAAGAACTTTATCGTTGTAAGTGAGAGGGATATTCGGTCTCCCGTCCAATCAGGCAGGTTTCCCCCGAGGTCTTCGGTTTCTTTCTGCAGTAATGATCGGAATCATTCGCACTATCTGTGCTAAGGGCCAAATTGAAAACAAGCCTCAGGCTTAATTTGCTACCCTTGTAAAATGACGAGATTATTATAATAGTTTGATGTGTTTACAAATAACAAAGTTCCAAAAAGATATTTTGTGATATGCTCCGGAAACGAAATTTGGATGGACAGAGTCCGTTCCAATATCTTTCTCTTACTTCCTTCGGCGCGGTATAATAATAAATACGATAAAATTTAATTAAAAAATCACTTCCAATTATTATTCGATTTAATCTGTAGTCAAACGATACATTGCCATTGGATCAATATCCCACTCTAACCCCGATCGGCGCAGGATAATAACATATAAGGTAAATATTAATTAGTTTATAATTTCAAAGGTAATCATTATAAGCTACTTTCGATTTAACCTGTAGTCAAACGATGTATTGGATTATTGCGGTATTTTTAATGATATTTTTTTTAAATATTGACAATACAATTTACATATTAATAATATGAATTATTGAAAGCATTGAATGAACACTTATAAGGATCTAGACTACACTAACCAGACGCGAGAGATTTTCATTCATTGAGGACTGATCGGGTATTTAGACAAACAAAACTGACCATATTTCAATGTTTTCTTTTTAAATGAATGTAAATATTAAAGTTCACCAGAAAAAATTAATGATTTTTTAAAATGATGTAAGTAATCGACTCCATGAGTATAACATAATTCCGAATGTCAATGTAAAAGCGATTTCCATCGTTTTCCGTGAATAGTCGTAATAGCTTGACGTAAATTTAGTCCTGCTCACAGAAATATGTACCATGATTTTCCGGCGACCTCAAATTAATATTATCTGCTATGTAAGCCAGTTTTGTCCACATGGAACTCATTTTAAAATATTTTCAAAATCACCTGGCGCTATGATGTTAATGACAGCTCGTTTTCTTCTTCCGTCACCATCACTACAAGACTCGATCATTCCGTTCAGTTCATTCATCGTTACTTCTAATTCATCTTCAATGTCACTGAAAAATTACAAAATGCTTTAACTGCACCGAAAATCAGCACAGAAAGGGGGTACGATGGGTAGGTGGATAAAGCGCTGGCACGCTAGTCTGGAAGTCGAATGTCCGATTCCTGCATTTTCCGGTGTGGTTCCCCCTTATCAGTGATGCAGGACGGAGGGCCTGACAAAGACTTGGAATTCGATATAAGAGAAGGCCGTAGTGCCGCTGTCAGAGCCAAATTTCCCAAATATTCATGGCACACTGTATGGAGTATGCCCGTCTTCATTAGCCCAGCCCGGAAAGAACAGTAGGAAGTTAAACCTCATTTCATTCCAGCACGTAATACATTGAGGACATGTATCCACGCCCATAATCGATGACTAGATTTTCTTCTTTCCTGAATCGAGCCACAAGCAAGCGGTGTGATTAAACCCTAGATCGTCACGCTTTATATTGTTGTCCAGCATTTTGAATTAGAAGAAAGAATACGTGCCACTTCTAGGATTCCATGCTTCCCGTATGCCTATCTGGATCCAAAAAGATACAAGTCGGATTTTGAAAAAGATTCGGATTGGGAAAAATCAAACAATGTCTTCTTACATCCCGCTACATGAAACTATCCGGAACACATGACGTACCCATCATATGAGTTGAATTCATTGGGTTGCGAGAGGTTAGGGAAAATTTCAGAAAGAAAAACATTATATCATGTTTTCTAATGGGAAAAACCCTATCATGGACGAATAAGTCGTTACAGATTTTAAAAAAAAATACTTTCTGAGGAATTCACCCCCCCCCCCCCCCCGCCTTGCATATTCCCAAAGCCACGCCCGACTTGCAGACTGCTAGTTATTCCGGGCATAGAATATACCTCATAGATCAAACAGATTTAACGTTATAGGTTTATTTTAAATACCTTGAATTCCTCAGCAGCGTGTAACACCCTACACCGTTAATATCATCGGTCCAATAAACTACCCCAAGATCTTCCGTACTATTGAAGAAAAAATACTTTTCACAAAGTCCTCCAGGAATGCTAATAGCAAATACCATAGAGATTAAAAGAGACAACATGGTTGCTTCTCAATAATTACTAACAATCTGTAGAGTTATGAATTTACATTTTTATTTATTTGTAGATCCTGTGAAAATCAATAAAGGTAATAGGAATTGTTAATAGGTTGTCACACAACTTTCAATTGATTGTATAATTACCCGGATATAAAGGGGTGAATTGTAATTTGGGAGAGTGGTCCTTTAATGGTTCCACAATCGTATATTAACAAGTCCATAATGGATATTCTAACATTAGCATCAAGTCTTCTAGAATTAAGCGTCAAAATGTCCCTGCCCACTTCCCACGATATATCGCATACATCAGCCACCAATTATGGATATTGTTATTTTAATAAGGGTGGGACGTAAAGTAGTCTAGCAGTAAACTAGGTCATTTCGGGACCAAATGGGTCTTTAGCAGTGGGAGGAAGCCGGATTGCCAAGAGGAAACCCACGAGGTTAAGAAGGCGTCCCTATCTCCATGCCACATACGCTGTCACCAGGGCTCAAAACCACAGCCGCAAGCCAGAGGTGTCCGGCCAGCTAGAGGTCGAAGCGCGGCACTTTAGACCACAAGGCCATCCCAACTCCCTGCCTGGAACGGTCTCGATCAACAACAAAACCCCCACAATGTCTTCCATAAACAGTTACAATTTAACTTGACCAGGTCCCCTCGATGAGTGGTTTTATACAAACGGTCTAACGTGCGCGTTATATATAACTTCGTGGGTTCTCGCCGGGTCCTTCAGTTTCCTACCACTGTTAAAGACTCCTACGCGCAAGCGAGTTATTGAAATCTAATTTAAAAATTGTCGCATGTAGGTCCATAGTTTGATCATAGTGCCGGACTGGGCCCACTTGCTCACTTGCCAATGGCAAGTGGGCCTAAGCCGAAAAATAATATGGGCCTAAGCCTCAAAGAAAAAAGTAAAAAAAAAAGAAAAGGTAGTTATAAGAGAGGGGAGGAGAGGAAGCATACTAATTTTCTGAACAGTGAATATCTATCATACTATCTGTAGGCCTACTGTAGAATATGGCAAATTCTGTGAATTCTTGACTATGACAAATTTGATTTCTCTATTCGTATTCGAGGATGTGTGATTAAAGTGCTCGCAGGTCACCATATATCTCCATCCCCTGCTCTGGCCTGAGGTGCTTGGAAAATGGGTTTGCTTCTGTCTATTTTTCAAAATTTTATGGGGGGGGGGGGAGAACCCCCAGACACCCCTCGAGCGTTCGCGCCTTCGGCGCTCGTAGGCGGGGTTCGCACGCCATTTGCTCGTGGGCCTTGTCACAGGTATGGCAAGTGGGCCTTCGGCCCACCAGTCCGGCACTGTTAATGCTTCTTAGTACCCCGTCTCCCCTCCCTCTCTCTGTCTCACACACACATGCGCACTTTATTCTTCTGTGTACCTCTCTCTCGCCACACTAGATATTACATAGTGTGTCAAGCTTAATCAGCCATTACTCATATTTTTATATGTACAAAACAACTCGTCATTTTCTCGTGACAATAGGTGATAAAATCTTAATTGAAGTTCATTGTATAGTAAATGAAAAAACACTCCAGTAATAGTGTCGACAACACAACAGCAAGCCAATATAATAGGTCACTAATATCAGTTTGTTAATTTCCTAATTTCTACTTTTCAAGTTGCATTTGAGGTTGGTATGCGCGTTTATTTGCCATTTTACTGGTATATGAATAAATACAAATATATGACGAAGACGAAATCACGTTACACGAGACCAAATACAAGTCGAAAATTAGAAATCACGACTCACGACTGTATGTGTTTATCTTTTAATTTCCTATTTTCGAGTCGAACCTGGCTTGTGTAGTGTGCTGCCGTCTCACATTTTGTCGTAACTTCTAATTTTCTATTTTCGCGTTCTTGAAGGGGCGACAAGTAGAAATTACGAATGGTTGTTATATAATTCATGGTTTATAAATTATACTAGAGCATTCCAGCGTTCTATCAAATCAACTCTAATTTTAAACAGTAAAAATCCCTGAAATTATAGTTAAAGGCCAGTCGGGCCCACAACAAATATTCAGCCACAAGCAAAAAATAAAAACAGATTCATAAAAAAAACTATTTTATCGCGTTCACAAAATTTTTCGGAAAAGGGAACATAACTCCAGAAGGGAAAGTAACATAATGCTGAATATCAACAGGGTTTGTCCTCTCATGGCCCCAATGCTTCCATCCAAAAATGAAACAAATGGGCGATTACTCTGTAATAGATATATGTGGAAAACTGAAAATCGATTTAATCTCTCATGAACAATATGCCTAACCAAGTTGAAAAAAGGTGTTAACAAGATGTGGGCCATATCGCGTTTACAAGCTTTGCAGTAAAGTGTGTGCGAGTGTGTGTTGGGGGGGGGGGGCAGAACGAAAACGTGCAGAACTCTGAAATTTGATAGAGTTCGCCCTTTCATCGACTCATCCTCGCTCATCCTCAATATAAACAACTCCCTAGTTACCGGGTTACTTAAATTTCGAGTGGACTTGACATATAAGTGAAATATAATTAATGGAAATAATTAGTTTTCTCATATAAACTATGTCAAGGAGAAGACGCTTTAAAAAATATTTGGTTTATTCATTGTACAATGAAATGTCGATTCAAGAAAATACCCGTATTCCAGCAGTTTATTTATCTCTTGATTCCGTGAAATGTAAATCATTTTCCCACCAAAGCTGGTTTGGGAGCTTTTGATACAAAATTGACGTACCCCTTTTTTACATGCTCGATCAGTTAGCCTAGTGTGCGATGTTTTAGTATGTTTATGGTAATATTATATTTTGGGGTGTGGGATCTATTACATATATTTTTGCATTAATATGTTTTTAAATTTTATTTTCTAATAAATACAAAGGTAACAATTATTTTCGTGATAATTATATCTAGAGCTTTCTTGGCGCTAGGAATATGTGTGCTGACTTGATCGCGAATCCGGGTGCTGGAATATGGATGCGACAATATATTTGCTAACTTGATCTCGAATCCGGGTGCTGGAATACGTGTGAAAGCTTCCGCTCGGTCATTTTCAAATAAGTTTAGCATGATAGCAGATTGTATCCACCAATGGTATTACCGGTATCATTAATTACAAGCAAAGAGGTTTGGTTTGGAATATTGGTGGACAGACCATAATATAGTTCCATAAGTTTGGTATGGGTGTTTTTCGGGTAATTTGAGTATTTTACTTGTAAGATTGGGCGTCTATGCTTTATTATACCAAATTTGCCGTACTTTTATTGGAAATAACCACCCCATAAACATTTTCAAGAGAATATGTCTCTTTAATAGTAGTAAAATAGTCCGAATGGTGCAAACGTACCGTGCATTTATATCTCTTGTCTATTTCAGAGTTACATGAGCTATTATTTCCCTGTCGAAGTCACGTGGTTGAGTTAATAAAACTACCCTAGTATTCGGCGGTGGTTTCGTACCACCCAATGTTCTATCATCACTCCATCTCTAAGGACCGGACTCAAGATGGGGTCAAGTTCCCCGAACATCTATAACCGATAAACATATTATTACCGATATTTTTGGTTCCACTGTCTGTAGTGAAAATCATTCAACCCGACGGAAATTTTGGGAAAGGTTGGAGGTGGGCAAAGAGACCAGAATTAACATTGAAGTCAATGGGGAGTTTAATGGTGGTCTGCCTCCAAGATGTCGACGCCCAAAAAATTTTTTTAATCACGTTATTTCAAAAAATCCATTTGATTGCATTGTCAGTTCAATCCGGTACTCTTAAAAATTATTTTATTGTAAAATGTTTTAATTAATCCTAATTCGTCATCACGATTCATACTTGTTTATAACGATGCTCGTTTATGGGATTTATAGCAGGAAGGGGCGCAACTCTCACTTGACTTCGCCCAAGATACTTTAAACCTCTTTCGTTCATTCATTCATTCTTTAAGCGCCTATACATTTCAGGCAAACAATCAGTCAAAATCTTGAACACTTAAACTGATGTGTCTGCATGCCCGTCTATAATGCATGTTTAAATTACCGGTATATACGTATATCAGAGACGTACAGTTCTGCACACACTGCTATTCGTCTTATAAAACTGTGCTAATTGCCCATACGTAAACCATATCAACGATGCTACGCCACTATCCAATAAAATGCAGGAAGACACCCTTGAGTCAACACGTTCATATGAACAGTTCTCTATAATTTGGTATACATGTTACTGGAGTTCCTGATAAAAGACTGGGTGTGTTACAGCATTTCCTGAGAATATACCTGCCCAACCCCCAGAATATATCCATGCAAACGTGACATTAATTATCCCAGTGGCGGATACAGATGGCAACCTTATGCATCTAGGTTACCCCCCCCCCCCCCTAAATAGCCACGATCGCCATTGACACCCTGTATATTTAACAATTTCTCGGAGGTTTACCTCTTGGTAGGGGTAAGAGACCCCCACGCCTCCCACCGATATCTTCCACCCGCCATTAAATTATTCCCGTAAATTTAAATCAAAAGGAAGGCAACCGTTCATTTTTAAGTTTATCATATTCATTCATAACATTATAGATAAGTTAAAAAATGTTAAAAATAACATAAAAAGTTAAATATAACAATAATACATTATGTTAAAAGTTAAAACAAATCCAATTATTATCACAGTACAATACATCATAAAATAGCATATTATACATTGTTACGTAATTCTGGTATTAATATAAATAACCACGTGATTTTGAGTATAACCACGTGTTATTATTAACATAATGTATAGTAAACCACGTATTATTAATAGCCTAACCTGTTGTTATTATAATTATCTTGTATAGGTGTTAATTATTAATATACTGTATAGTATAACCACATGTTATTATTAATATACTGTATAGTATAACCACGTGTTATTATTAATAACGTGGTACCAGTATAACCACGTGTTTTGTTTTATTTATATACACTAATATCGTATAACCAACCACGTATTGTTATTATCCTGTACGGTATAACAACGTGTTGTTATTAATATCCAACAATATCCTATTATAGTATAAGCACGTCCTGTTATTAATATCCCAAATAGTGTAACCAAGTACTGTTACCAATATCCTATATATAGCATAATCATATCATGAGACCTCGAATTTTCCATATTAAATAAGACATGGGTGCTGTAATTGGTATAGAACTATTTCTGGATTGTGCCATAGTCATTGCAATTACAAAATTGATCGACTTTTGTATTTATATTAGTTTGTACAGCACTGTGTATATTTACTTATTATATTTAGATTCTTATTTTAGTTCATTTTAGCTTTACAAACAATGTACAGCCAACTTGTATCGCAGTTTGTATTTTCCCACGCATGCGCGGTGTCCCATGACCTCATCCTTGCACAGCCGCCCTTGTTGAGGTTACCCAGACCATTACCGGAAGCCCAGTTTGAATAACCAGTAGATGAACCATCGGTCCAAGCAAATTTGTCATGATTGCTGCTATATTTATAACCTGTAAAAATAATAGGAAACGAAATGAAAATGGCAATATGGTACATTATCGACGCGTTCGTTTCCATTTTAATATATTCCTCAGATAATGAACTGAACGACAAAAGAAACTGACAACCGAATGCCTTTCCAATATGTTTAACAATTGTTACAGAAGCAATTACTGCAGGCCCATGATAAGATTGAGTAATTCACCTACAACACATTCTACCAAACAAGCCTGCTCGTGATTTGAACCGACATAGATAGACATATTCTCCATCGCGGTATACATGGAGAGAGAGAGAGAGAGAAATGGGGTTTAACGTCCACTCGACACAACCTAGGTCATTTTGGAACTAACGTATGGCTTTCAATTTTTATTTCAATAATTCGCTTGCGCGTAGGGGAAGAAACCGGAGTGCCCAGGGGAAACCCAAGAGGTTGAGAAGGCGCAACTATCTCAATGTCATATACGCCCACACTAGGGCTACAAACCACAGCCGCAAGTCAGAGGTGACCTGTCAGCTAGAGGTCGAAGCGCGGCACTATAGACCCCGTATACATGTATATTGTAAATTCGGTCATTTTTAAATCGTCTGATGATTGTACCTACCCAAATAAAGATTCTGAGCTTTTCCATTTTCTATTTTCTTCACAAATTCATGTACAAAGTCATTTTCTTCTTTGGTTTCTATGGTTACTAGATTACTGCGCCCCCTTTAAAAGGCAACATTATGTTAATTAGATATATAGGACCTGGGGCCCGTTTCACGAAACTTTAACTTAAGATAAAATACAAATTTTAGTACATACTTAAATCTGATTGGCTAAGCGCTAAAATCAATCTAATACTATCCAATCGAATTACTAAAATCGGATTTTATCTTAGTTAAAATTTCGTGAAACAGGCCCCTGGAGATTATGTTTCCTGACATGTTCGACAACTACCACCCAATCCGAAAACACCTTCCAATCCCTACTCCGACAATTACAACTCCATCTTATTCGATTGTTTCCTGCACATCCACCCACGCGACAACATAATCAACAGGGGCATTTCGGGTATAACAAGCGGTTCAATTTTATTTTAAATTCTCTATCATGTAGGGGGTCTTAAGCAGTTTTAGGAAACCGGAAGACAGGGAAAAAACACACGAGGTTGGATAGACAATGCTACACCATGCCACGTACAAGCTATGAATCTACAACATGCTAGTTAACTCAATGATAGACCTTATGATCTAAAGTGCACGTGTTAAACCATTCAGTCTCCCACTCTAAAACCGAGGAAGAATTTGGAGAAATATTTTTGGGTTTGCAACATTGATATTTGGAGATTTGTATTTGGAAATTTGTTGTTCGAGATATAGGATTTTATACAATATGTTATAATGTGGTTGTGTTTTGATTTGATATACAATAATGTTATAATATAGTTGTGTATATAATTAGTTATTCAATATGTTATAATATAGTATTTGATATACAATAATGTTATAATATAGTTGTGTATATAATTAGTTATGCAATATGTTATAATATAGTATTTGATATACAATAGTGTTATAATATAGTTGTGTATATAATTAGTTATTCAATACGTTATAATATAGTATTTGATATACAATAATGTTATAATATAGTTGTGTATATTATTTGATATTCAATATGTTATAATGTGGTTGTGTTTTAACACAACTTGATACGATATACAATATGATGATATGGCTAATTTAAAAGTCTTACCCATTACATAGCTGTGTAGCTCTCTCATATGATCCAACTATTTTACCAGTATATAAATAACACGAATCATTGAATGCTACCCATCCTAAAATATAATTTATATATTTTTTTATAAAAATAGAGAAATGTGGTTTATCGTCCACTCGACACAAACAAGGTCATTTCGGGACTAACACATGGTTTAATTTTATTTCAATATTTCGTTTTGTGCGGAGAAGCCAAAGAAAACCTACGAGGTTGCGCAATGCGCATGCGACCCTACTCCTTGTCACGTACAACCGGGAAATCAAAACAACGCCAGTTAACTCAATGCCAGACCTTATAATTGTGCGCGCAAGTGCTAACCTTTCGGCCATCCAAGCCCCCACGCTAATAAATAATGCCACATTATTCTTACCATCAGGACATGGTAAATGGTTTCCTGCAAAATAAAAATTTAAATAACTGAAATGAGGATGTAGCTTAATTATTCAGATAAAATAATAAAAAAAACCCCAGGTACTAACAATCAAAACCATTAGACAAAAAGAAACAGTATAGGCAAAATAGTGTAATTAGCAAATGGACTGTGCATAGAGTACAAAGACGCGACAAATAGTGGTAACAGGTGTCCGGAAGATTAATTTTACATTACTAGATGCCAAACGTCAATTCGTAATTAAAAAATAAATGAAATGAGATTTCCAGCCTTTACTGTACTGCAGGGACTGGACTCATGAAGACGATTATCAGGGGCGTTAGACCGTAAGTGTGTGTGTGTGAGGGGGGGGGGGTATACACCCTGGAATAAAAATAGTCTGTCTCAAAATAAGTACAGTCGGTCTCAAAATTTTACTCATGTTATTAAAAGAGTTTTCTGACCATCACAATTCTACAAAATCCAGGAAATCGATATGTACACCCATGACGGGCAAACGCAATGCAGTGAGATATGAGGAAAATTCCACCCGAACAGCGGCGCTAGGCTCGACTCTTTTTTTTCAATTCAAACTGTAACAGGACGCCAATGTGTACACTACACGCGACCTAGGATTTTCGTCCCATCCATCTTCCTCCATTGACAGCGGGAACCACGCGGGAAAATCAAGATAAACTTGTTGGTCAAAGCAAGGATCGACCATAGGACCTCCAGCTAAGCGAGCCACAAAGACACCTCCCATTACCAATTTAGGGACTTATTATTTTTCATTTTATGCTCAATTTTTTTAAGCGTGTGCGTTTTCACATACCAATGGTTGAATTTTATCTTTGATGACATATAAATATGATTTCGTGAATATTGACTAAAACAAACTTCGAAGTGAAAAATAGTTTGCCCCCATATGAACATCCTTTTGCTAAGGAAAACATCATTTACGGAGCTCATTCGGAATTTTTTTTATTGGTAATGTTTGTAGTAATATATAATTTTGCTTACCTAGAAGACATATAGCACCATTGGAATCCCATTGACCAATACTGTTAGATTTAAACAACCTACTGTATACTAATTCTGAAATTTAAATACTTTTGTTTAAGGCCGATATTTGTATGTCAAATACAGACAGCTGTCACCATGTATATATTTCGAATTCAGGAATTCATTTAAATATACTCCAACGTTTACAAGCGTTACCTGCATCAATGGAAAACCCCGAGATACTTTCTCGACCATCACCAACATCGAAGCCCCGACCTCCAGGTAAGCGAGCGAGCGTCTGACTCACTGAGCCTTCTAAATGTAGTTTTATATATTTGCCCAACGTTTAACGTATATGCAGAGATTGAGAAATGAGGTTTAACGTCCACTCGAAACAAATTAGGTCATTTTCGGACTAACACATGGTTCAATATTATTTCAAAAAATTGCTTGTAGGGAGCTTTAGCTGGGGGAGGACACCGAAAGACTCAAAGAAACCCACGAGGATGGATAGACCTTATGATACAGGGAGCACGTGCTAACAATTTGGCCATCGAACGCATATAACTGGAAACAAACTTACCAATAAAATTATCAGATGATTCGTCCTTTTCACCTACCCAATAATCCATTTCAATACCAAACTGGTATAACTGTTGAATAACCTCGCCCTATAATATACAAATTGATATATAACTGTTGAATAACCTCGCCCTATAATATACAAATTAATATAACGGGCTGTGGCAGGGGTACAATCTGTACATAATGTCTGTATTTTAACCCTAGTGCATTCATAAACAGTCCCCAGTACCTCTATCTCATCTGTACTCGAGTAACTGTGTCATTTTCAAGCAGTCTAAGCCCGTCCGATGCAAGCCTTAACAAGTTCGTAACTTAAGTTCTACCCCCTTCCCAATACGACCGCAATTGGATCTAGGTCCAACTAGTTTGTATCCCGACCACCCACTTTAAAGACAGTTCATAAGCAGATCGTAAACAGTTACTACTACGTTCACTTGGTTCGTAAACATTTTAGATTCCGTTTTTAAACATTTTAGAACGTAGTGAGAACTAGTTTGATGTTACGGGGATTAAATCCCGGCAAAATGGCTCGGCCAACACTTGAATGGACCCGGGACCTCCTGGTAAGTGCGTAAGCTTCTTACTCACTGAGCCACCGTAACTCATTTCTATTAAGCATAAATTGAGATCTAAGATGAGTAAACTATAAATACCTTCTCTGTCTGTGTTGCAAAGGGAGCTAAAACACCAAATCTAGTAAAACATGAATATTCAGCATCTTCTCTCGTCATACCAGTATTAATAACAACATAGCACCCACCTGTTGATCCTAATTTTACACCCTGGTTCTTAAAACCACAACTTTCTGTCAAATACATAATATATCACAATATTATCCGCATATAAGATATATTATCCCAATGGCATTATCTTAGTGTTAAATATAAATAACGCAATATTATATATCTGTCAAATATAAATAATACAATACTATCTTCTGGCCAATATAAATAACACAAGATAATTAATACGATATTATATTAGTGTCAAATATAAATAATACAGTATAATATTAGTGTCAAATATAAATAATACAGTATTAATTTAATGTCTAATATAAATAATATAAAATCATCCTTCTGTCTAATATAATAAAATAAAAAAACCAAGTACGAACAATCCAAACCATAAGACAGAATTCGAAGTCCTAAAAACGTTATAGGCAAAATAGTGTATTCAAGCAAAAAAGTGTAATCAGCAAATGGACTGCTCCTCGTGTAAAAAAAATACACGACAAGCAGTGGTAACAGGTGTCCGGAAGAGTGAGCTTACACTGCCTGGCGCCACACCCGCCATAGCTGCATCCAATCTTTTAGGCGAAATGTCGTAAAATAGCGTGATTGGCAAATGAACGACATTATCCTACTAACATATTGTTATTCATGTGAAACAAACATATTATTGAATATATATCTGTCTTTCTAATATAAATAACACAAGTATTATTTATCTGTCAAATATATGTCTATTTAATGGTCGAACGGAGTATGTTTAAAGTCTCGTCGACGCGATATATCGGTAATTTTGAGATACATATGGCTACATGTGCAATGCAAGTTTTGCCTTTTCAGTTAAACGTCTTTGATTTCGAACTGTTTTTACGTACACACAGCTGGGTCACGGGTTTGTTTCAATTTCCTTGTCAGACCCACAGGCGCCATCACTGAAAAGTGAAGATGGTTTTCCAGTTAAACGTCTTTGATTTCGAACTGTTTTTAAGTGCACACAGCTTGGTCACGGTTTTGTTTCAATTTCCCTGTAAGACCAACAGGCGCCATCACGGAAAAATGAAGATGGTCTTGAACATGCCTGATGGTTTTTCTCCATAGCCTATAGTCCCGAAAAATGCTAGTCCATAATTCAGTACCCGCCCTTGTATTCCGACTACCCCCCACCCACTCCCTTAAGAAAGCGAGTAACGTTGGGTGGCGCCATGTATGTGGAGATGAAAACTTCAAAACCGGCCGTTTGCTAAAAATTCAAAATGTCTGGTTCAAGCGATAATCTTGAAATGCTGTAAACAGATCAAAATCAAAGATAATCACGTGGTGGATTTTTAAGCAAAAACAAACAAAAATGTATAATTACCTATAACGCTTGAAACCGGGGTAGATGGAAGTTGACACAGGAATCGGCTTTTCTGGTCTCGTCCGCGGTCATCCCATTTATACATAGCCTTGCCGTCCATTACTAAAATTAGAACAGAATGGTATGTAATAGGATTTAAAATCCTCGCCAATACAATACTTCGTTGATTTTAATTTTATTTCTATCTAATCCATAGGGGAGTGGGTGAATTTTGCTTGGACAGTAGGCTAAATGCTGCATTATCACCTACATGTACTTATCTTCCATTTCCCAAGGATTCCTTCAACCGCACTCCAATTATTACCCGTTTCTAATAAAGCTTTACTTTTTAAGGCTTCGCATAATATAGCCTTTTCTATAAGTGCATGATGTCCGCTTCACCGAAGCTTATGTCGAAGACAAATTGATTTATTTTCTTTATATTAACGCACGAACAGGGGTCGTTCCTTAAGGCGGAGAAGGAACTCTAACTCCAAGCCACATACGCACAGAATAGGGGCGGAAACCACGACCGCAAGCCAGAGGTGAACGGTCAAATAGAGATCGAAGCACGACACTTTAGATCACTAGACCACGACGTCTTAACAAATTTATAGTCAAATCATTATCAAAAGAGTCTCAAGATCCGTGTTTCCAATCATTTTCCAAATTACGACCCTTTGGTATATTTCAGGACTCTTCGTGGGATCTACAGTTTTTCAGACATATTTCCAGTATCAGGGGTGTCATGACCCAAGGAGGAGCGTGCCGTGACTTTTCAGAATTAATAATTTATGACACAATATTCACTCCTCTTTTTCAGGACATTGTCATCGCCATTCCTGTTAATGTTTTAACTCTCCGATATTAGCTACTGAAATTGGTTGTCTGAATTTACTGAATGTTTTCTCGCTATACGTTTATTTACGGGACTTAAGCCCCCTCCCCATCCCCAGTGGATCGACTGAAAACCGCTTTGACTTCGCAAACGCACAACAATATTTTTACCACCACTTCTATTGTAATATGAGATCCTACGAATGCCACCTGAAGGTTCACTTAACCATAAAACAATACTTACAAGATCAGTGTAACACGGGACTTTACAGAAATTTGTTTGACATTAGCATGTATGTATTCATATAAACTATTTCACAGATTTGTTATACAAGTAAATTATACATTATCTTACTTCCATAGTCTTCTTCACCCCACCAGTTGCTAGGGGCGCCATTTTTAAAAAATGAAAATTCAGATGTGTTGGTACCGTCTATAAATTCAAACGTCCCTTCAGTTGTGACGTCATTTAACCCAAACCAGACGTCACCAGTACCTTGTCGAAGATAACCAGTGATTATTTCTTGCTCTTTGGCCGAATTTACGCTAGCCAAATTACCACTTAATAAGGCGCATCCGCGTTGGGCTGACATATAGTTCCTCTCTTCAGATACAAGATAGTAACATTTCTCATTAACGAGAATACCACGTGATCCCGGACCGCAACGGCTTGGTTCTAGTGGCAAAGCTGAAATATAAAATTTTATGCAATTTTAATCTTTAAAAGATAGTAAGCTGGCACTGCCAGGCAGGATACGCCCACATTTTCGAGAGATGGATAGAGAACAAGCAAAACCGAAAGTGATTTTTCCTACAATCAAAGGTCATAATTCATTAAGTTACAATTTGATATGCGCTAATATCGAAAAGTATCAAGATCTTTACGTTATAAACACGCAATTTAAGTTACATCAAAATCGAAATTAAAATTGTGACCTCTACAAGGTCCACAACCTTGATATACCATTTTTTAACAGTATTTGCGTACAAATAGCAGCCATTTTGTATGGTAATTTTGGTCCTATTTTCCTGAAATTTGAACTCAACCTTCCTTAGCTTGTAACGGTGATATAATCAAACGATTTTTTAAATCAGATAATAATTGTGACCTCCAGAGGGACCACAAGCTAAACGAAGGTGATTTTGCGTATAATCAGGGGCCATAATTCAGAAAGTTACGATCCGATATGCGCAAATATCGAAAGGAACTAAGATCTTTGGGTAATATCCATGCATTTCAAGTTTCGTCAAAATCGAATTAAAATTGTGACCTCTACAGGGTCGATGACCTTGATATTCCATTTTTCAACAGTATTCGCATACGAACGGAGGCCATTTTGTATGGTAATTTTAGTCCGATTTTTCCGAAACTCGAACTTAACCTTCTTTAGGGTGTAACGATGATATAATCAAACGATTTTTTAAATCAGATAATAATTGTGATCTCCAGAGGGACCACAAGCTAAACAAAGGCGATTTTGCGTATAATCAGGGGCCATAATTCAGGAAGTTTCGATCTGATATGCGCAAATATTGAAAGGAACCAAGATGTATGGGTTATAACCATGCATTTCAAGTTTCATCAAAATTGAATTAAAATTGTGACCTCTACAGGGTCCACAACGTTGATGTACCATTTTTTAACAGTATTCGCGTACGAACAGTGGCCATTTTGTATGGTAATTTTGGTCCGATTTTTCCGAAATTCGAACTCAACCTTCCTTAGGGTGTAACGGTGACATAATCGAACGGTTTTTCAAATCGGATAATAATTGTGACCTCCAGAGGGATCACAAGCTAAAATAGGTGATTTTTAGGACAATCAGGGGCCATAATTCATGAAATTACATTCCGATAGGCGCAAATATCGAAAGGAACCAAGATCTTTGGGTTATAAACATGCATGTCAAGTTTCATCAAAATTGGTTCAAAATTGTGACCTCTATAGGGTCCACAAGCTAAAAACGTGATTTTTCATACAATCAGGGGCCATAATCCATGAAGTTTTGATCCGATACATGCCAATATCGAAAGCAGCCGAGATCTTTTGGGGATAAACCTATATTTCAAGTTTCGTCAAAATCGGACAAGAATTGTGACCTGTAGAGAGTCCACAAACAATTGTGGACGGACGTCCGGACGGACGTCCAGACGGACGGACGTCCGGACGGACGGACGGACGGACAGGGGCGACGACATAATACGTCCACATGAAAATGTAGGCGTATAAAAATAATTAATTCTAAGGTAATGATAACTTGCTGCTGAACTAAAATCATTTTAAGCGGGGCTTATGTCGACTTTGCAACTGACTACAACTAGTTGCAGTTAACAACAAAAACACATACTTTTGCAGTTAGTTGCAAGAGTGCTTATGTCGATTATATCAGCAACTGAGGACAACTGGGAGCAACTTAATTCGGAGCGCTTATGTCGACTCGGAACTGATAGCGACCACACTTTAACACCAGGCTGTTAATTTATTCATGACATGATTAACAAAATGGCGAATAACTTAGAAGTTGCAACGCAAAGGCATGGTCGGCCTTGCTACAGTTATTTTTAATAATAGTATTGTCGAAATCACATTTGAAAAGTTGGTGTCTTCGTTCGCTTCCATTTGCTTTTTTATAAATATACTAGACGTAAGCCCCCCTTAAGGCTACCCTCAGTTTCTCGTAATGCAAAATTACGAAATATTTGATCATCATGGTCAACAACAACTGGGTTTATGATGACGGACATACGTCATGCAACGTACTATGAGGAAACTGTTGTCCATAGCGTCGTTTCCAACTAATCGTCAAGAAATTTAAATTGCCAGGGTCTATTTTACGTTCAAGCACGTGTACACTAGTCACCGGACTTTCGTTAAATGCGATACACTAGACGCTGACAAGAGGAAACTGGGTTTTAAAAATCCCAGTTAAAAATTATTGACCCATACGATAAGCTGGATTGGAGTGATGGTGCATATATGACTTTCAGTACCAAATAGCTGGATGGAAACACACGGTACTCACCGATTCCTGTAGCAAATACGTCATTCTTCAAAGCACCACCACACATGTCCGCCTTGTTTCCCGCACACGGCTTGACACATCCCACCGGGTCCTTTCCATGTTGTCCAAAACTGTTCCCACATCGACATTCATTGCCGTTCTGAATACCAGCATATAGATAACCTTTACGGTAACACCTACTGATACAAATCTCTCGAGTCATGGACGTAAATAGTCTTACCAGTTCGAGACTAAAATCTCTGTATGTCCAGTCATCTTTGTAACACCCACGGTACTTCAATGATACATCGCCGACATCTAAAAAACAACAACATTTGAATTGAATTAAGGTGCAAAGAGTTGCATATCTTGTTTCCGCATTAAACAATTCGATGTGATTAGACTAGGTGATCAAGCTTACCTGTTGATTGTAGACTCGGACATTTAGGTGGTTCCAGAGCTGGTGGTACGTACGACGTGGTTCTTTGTGGCCCTGCACCCAAGCCCTGATACATATAAGTAACAACATTTATAGATGCCGGAGATCAATGTCAAATAATACATTTCATAAAATAACAAAATTGTTTTCTGTAACATTATCAATGTAAAATTCCAAAATATAATTCAGTAAATATTCAGAAACGATACAAATGAAATGACATGGAGTTAAACGTCCTATTTGTTCTGCTCCTAACCTGGGCTAATGAAGACGGGCATAGCCATGCAGTGTACTATGAGGGCATTTTTGTCCGGGCAGTGGCGCTACGGCCTACTCTTATATCGAATTACAACCGACAGGGAATATTTTACGTGCACGCCAATGCGTACAAAGGACATCGTTTTCCGTCCCATTCGGACGACTAGACCGCTGTCCTTGTCAGGCCCTTCATCCTGCATCACCGAAAAAACAGAAATCCACGGCCATGCAGGGATCGAACTTTCTCGGCCCATGCAGGGATCGAACACCCAACATGCAGGCTAGCGAGCCAGCTTCATATCCACTTAGCCACGTGATTCCCCAGAAAAGATACAAGTTTAATATCTTTATGATATAAAATAATATATGGTATATCAAACACTAAAGTCAATCTTTTTTTGGAGAGAACGGTATCATATTTCAGGGAAATAATCAATACGAGCAGACGGATGTATCCCAGTTCAATAACCATCTTAAACTTCGCTCGGCTCGGGTTATGAGAGAGAGAGATGAGATAAATGGGGTTTAACGTCCAGTCGACACAAACTAGGTCATTTCGTGACAAACATATGTTTCAATTACATTTCCATAATTCGCTTGCGCACATAGGTGTCTTTAGCAGTGGGAGGATACCGGAGGACCCGGAGAAATCCACGAGGTTGGACACACACCATTTGACTCAATGCAAGGACAGACTTTATGATACAGCGGGCAGGTGCTAACCATTGAGCCCCCCACCCCTGACTCGGGATATGTATATTTAACAAACAATATGGGTCCATTAATAACGACAGATTATTCTGTGTGGGATTGACCGAATGCTGTTTCCAGAGAGAGAGAGAAAAAGAGAAATGGGGTTTAACGTCCACTCGACACAAACTGGATCATGTCGGGACTAAGACATGGTTCAAGTATATTTCAATAAATCGCTTGCGCGTAGGGGTATTTTAGCAGTGGGAGGAAACCAGGGGAAAACCCACCAGGTTGGACAGGCGACTCAACCCCTTGTCACGTACAACCGGGGAATTGAAACCAGGCCTTATGGTACAGCGCGCATTCACTAATCATTACGCCAACCAACCAAATAATACTGTTTCAAGACAAAGTAATTAGCATCTGATCAATGTCTATCATTATTCAACCAGGTAATCTATTTCACCTGTCTAACTCCAGGTGATTCTAGAAGAAAAGTATTTTATTACCTGTGACGATTTAGTCTGACATGGTAAAGCATCTGGTTTGGGTTCTGCGGACTGAAATATTATTATATATTATATTAGGTGATAATTACATATATTTCCGCAACATCTGGCAAATTCTATTAAAACTTCAGGAAATTGGTCCATTATTAATTATATTTTCATATTTGAAGGACAAAATAAATAAATATATTTTCATATTTGAAGGACAAAAAAATAGCAAGGTCAAATTCAAAATAAATACCATCATAGACCATATTTTAGAAGACATCATTTAAATGCTGTAAATAGACTATATTTCAAAAGTGGCATTGAGTTGTTGCAATTATACTATATTGTATAAGTCGCATTTGAAATTCTGTAAATGTACTTTTAGAACCTGTCCTAGAACCTTTATCAAAAGAGATGCATATCACAGGACGCGCATGCCCCGACTGTGTAATGGAGTAGTCCGCCATTGTGCTTGAAGGCATGACCGGATACATACGTAACAAACGAATATAGGTTTTTATATAAATATTTTAAGATAATATACGAGAAATGATACAATCATCTGATAAATAGTCGACTCTTTATCCTAATCCTACCTCAGGTTGTTTCGAGTATGGGCCATAGGCAGACGTCAGACAGTCACTACTAACACCACCATCAAGACGATTAATCTTAAAGTTGGGACATTTTCCATTCGGACAGTTACGGCGATCTGTTCTCGTTTCATTCGACGTTAATTTGATGAAAAATAATCTGAAATGTTCAGAAAAAAGTATGTTTTTAAGGGAGTTTATTTATATAGAACGCTCATCGTATAAGATCAAACTTCCTTCTTCAAACCCCAATGTTTAAAGGGTATATTTTTGTATTTGAGAAGGAGCACAAAAACTCAAGGCGGCGCAAAGCTCCAAACGCAGAAATAAAAGTGCGTCATAGCGTCCCATGATTCCCATAAAGGAAGCCGGCCTATGATTTACAGAATTTCTTATCCGATGGAATCACTGCCACCATTTAAAAAATAATTTTGAATTTCACGACATGTATTCATTATGGTATTATCGTTTTAGTTTTAACATTGTAAAACTTTGAGATTTAAAGGTAAGTGTTCCACGGTACTAGCTCAAAGTGTGTATCGATCCAAATCCAAAGAATTGAAGTATATAACATGGTATCGTTAAATGGCGACCATTTTGTGACCTGGGGTGCATTTGGGGACATATCTATACATTTACGTTACAGTCAAGCAATGTATTAGGTATAAAAATCATCCGATAGTCGTAATAAATTCTGGCCATTCGAGCTTTAAAGAAACAATGAAAAGACACAAGACCTACCCAATGTTGGAGTCCCAATAGTAGGCTCTTCCTGATTGGTCGGCATCAAGTTCCTCTATAGAATTAACTTGTATAGAAGGCGCATATTGGCTATTGATGTAGGGATACCAACTGCTTATTTCAAATTGAGTTGAATCTTTGGGAAAACAGAAACCAAGTCGGATAAAATCTCCCCTAAAATATTGAATAAAATAAAATAAAGTCCACAAGGGCATTAGATGTTTCATATATTTTAATACTAATACCATTAAATATCAATACAAGAGATATAGATCTATATTGGGAGCCATCACTGCCTTGTACCTATAGCTGTAGTCCACTAATTCGGGTAAAATCCCTTGTAGCCTAATGGATGGGCTGTGAACTGAGGAAAAAATTAGGGAAGAAATGATTCTTCTTTTTTTCTGAAAGTATATGACTAGGACATCATCCAAAAAAAAAAGCCCCACGTTTTCCCGCTTGGGGAATTTTTTTTACAGCATTTTGAAAATCTGACCCCCCCAGCAATCATGAAAAACTGGGGTAAGGTTACAAGTATTGCCAATATATCAGTAAGTACTAGTGATACGGTCATCAAACTTGGTAGGAAACTAGGAATCGTCTCCAGTTGATCCTTGATGACTTTCTATAAGTTTCACTCGCTATCCGTGACGTCATCAGCCGAAAAAACAAGATGGCGAACCATTTTTTTCGCGAAATGAAAGGTCGTCATAATTCGTCTTGAAGTACAAATGAATGAATGAATGAAATGGGGTTTAACGTCCTACGCTTAAGCACCTAACCTGGGCATACGCCAACAGTGTGCTATGAGGGAAATTTTGCCCGGGCAGCGGCACTACGGCCTACTCTTATATCGAATTCCAACTGCCAAGGGATCTTTTACGTGCACTCCAATTTGTACACGGGACCTCGGTATTTCGTCCCATCCGAACGACCAGGCAGCTGTCCTTGTCAGGCCCTCCTTCTGCATCACTGACAAGTGGAAATCACGCTGGAAAATCGAGATGAACTTTCTCGGCCAATGCAGGGATCGAACACTCGACCTTCAGGCTAGCGAACCAGCGCCTTATCCACTTAGCCACCGTGATCCCTATCTTGAAGTACATGTAGGGGTATCAACAAAAGGCATTTTCGGTTGATCCTGCTAGATGCATCTAGTTTTTGGAGGCCAAATTTACTGAAAAAAAGGCCAAATCTGTAGAATTTTTTTTCTCTACAATGGGTTTTGGGTTGGAGTCTGGCGAATTTCCAAAATGGCGGCTAATATGGCCGCCAATAATCGGTTTTCACGTTTTTTACTCAGTTGATTCGTTTTAGATACCTTGTTTGATGACATTCTACAGATTTCACTCGCTATCCGTGACGTCATCAGCCGGAAAAAAAAGATGGCGAACCCTTTTTTTCGCGAAACGAAAATTCGTCATAATTCGTCTTGAAATAGGGGTATCAACAAAAGGCATTTTGGGTTGATCCTGCTAGATGCATCTAGTTTTCGGACGCCAAATTTACTGAAAAAAATCAAAATCTGGGAAAAACAATCCTCTACAATGGGTTTTAGTTTGGAGCCTGGCGATTTTCCAAAATGGTCGCTAATATGGCCGCCAATAATCGGTTTTCTCGTTTTTTACTCAGTAGAATGGTTTTGATGCCTTGTTTGATGTCTTTTTGGTGGTTTTCATGGTTTCCGAGTCCAATGGTAGCATCATCAATGGTGTCACGTTCTCGATCATACCAAAAATAATCCAAAATGGCGGCCAAAATGACGTTATAATGATGAGAATGGGGAGGTAGAGAAAAACTCTGAAAATCTGGATGAAACTGACTCTGATTGCGATGGTTACCTGAACCGACTAGCCTCAAACGTAAACGCGTCCCCATTGACCGAACCTATACGATGCCTAGCCATGCTACACTGACCAACTACATCTAAATCTGAATTTAGAATTGGTAGCGAAGACTTTGTTGGCTAAAACCCCGGATACGGCGGATACCATTGTTACCGTGGACGTTGATGATACTGTGAAGGCAGCTGGTCATCGGGTCATTGATGTCAAGGCAGATCATCTTACTGTTTGTAGTGCAGCTGGTAAACAGACGATGACGACGGGTTACACTACGAATATCTCCCACAGTGGAAAAGACGCTACAGGGGCCTATATGTACTAGATAAAAGTGTTGGCCAATCTGGCGAATTGTACAGTTGATGAACTATTAGAAAACATTGACTTTTGGATGAGTGAGCTGCCGGGGATTGCACTATAATTCTCAAGCAATTTGGTGTAACTGATGAAGAGATCTTAAAGTGCTCTGCTTACGTGATATTGGGTATAGACAATGACATAGAAAAGGTGTTCAAAGATGCAGAGCAAAGTATTGGACAGGAGCGCCTGTTTGACTGCACTAAAATTATTCGGTCCGTTGGATCTATTCACACTCTGGGTTTCATCGCCATCACAAAGCTCCTGTCTACATCGCATGCCCAACATCCAGTATCACTGTATAAGGCCGTTCTTGAGTGGATGGATATAAAGGGTATAGAGCACGATGGCTTCAAGGCTTTCACTACAAATCTATTCGGTTGGTATGCAGAATTGGCACAGACTTTCGGCAGAATGAAGGAAAAACTGCTCCTAGCGTTGGCAACTTTCATCCGAAACGACTGGTGCACTGAGATCTACAGCCTATTAGGAGATATCATAATTCATAATTTTTCCACTGATGGACTTTTTGGGCATAGATGGGCTAAAGTGGACTAAACACAAGAACAGAAATTGGAGTGACTTTCGTGCCTTATGCAGGGAGAGACTTAATCAGCTAAGCAAATGGAGGGATGACTTTTCCAAGACTACAACTGGTAAAGATCAGTTGATCAGCCATGTCTGGGATGAGGCCATAAGCACTGTGAAGCGTCAGTTATAGAGATGGACTATTTCAAGCCGAGCGTTAATGTAGCAGACGACATCGATAAGCGAAAGTTACAATTTGCGCCGCTAACTAACTTGGGATGTGAATCTGAGTTTGCTGGCCTTGACAATCGTATCTGAACAACCGGAGGTTCCACATAACTTGAAACCCACTCCTGCAAGGCGATAGTAAAGCAAAATGGTTTGCTGGCAAACTCAAACTTCTGTGAGATGAGTGAAGGTGACCGGTAAAAAAAATGGAAATGGGCGAGGACTTTCGAGCAAGCTAAGATGGCTAGACGAACTTCTCTGTTGTCGAGTTTCGAGCAGCGATACAAGTAGCAGTGAGCCCAGAGAACAAGGTAGAGAACGACCTTGGCACTATTTAAGAGTTGCTTTGACTGAACGTATGTGTACCTGTAATCTGAATAGAAGTACATGGACTGGGGGGGGGGGTGCTGCTTAGAATCCTAAGGATTAACAATGACAGAAATCAGAACTTTGATCTTTATTGTTTCTGTTTGATATGATTCCCGCGTATTTTTAATATTATGATACATTTAGCTGATTACTTATATTCTATTCATGTGTTATGTTTTATTTTTGGTCATTTTTATATTAAACGGTGATGAATAAATCAAGAAATTATCTGGACACGCTTTATGTTGAGCAAGTTTCATTCTAAAAGTGTTTTCTCTCATAGCAGTTAACAGAATAATATGTCTGTCTCCGAACTGATGCATTACTATTTACTTATTGGCCCAGAAAACCCTATATCATCGAAAACTAATTCTCGTGACGTCATAGATTAAGCTTATGACGTCATTAAGCCGCAGAGTTTGACCAAATCGACCCTGGTGGTATGGCCAGGTAATTAGACCTCCTGATCTGACTCACTCGCCACCAATCTCCCATACACAACCTGATTCTCCTTCAATCCACTTTTTACTTGCAAATTCGGTAATTATGACGTCATTTTGGTCGCCATTTTGGATTATTTTTCGTGTAATCGTGAACGTGACACCATTGATGATGCTACCATTGGACTCGGCAACCATAAAAACCACCAAAAAGACACCAAATAAGGTATCTAAAACGAATCAACTGAGTAAAAAACGTGAAAACCGATTATTGGCGGCCATATTAGCCGCCATTTTGGAAAATCGTCCGACTCCAACCCAAAACCCATTGTAGAGAAATTTTTTTCTCCAGATTTGGCATTTTTTTCAGTAAATTTGGCCTCCAAAAACTAGATGCATCTAGCAGGATCAACCGAAAATGCCTTTTGTTGATACCCCTACATGTACTTCAAGACGAATTATGACGACCTTTCATTCCGCGAAAAAAATGGTTCGCCATCTTGTTTTTTCGGCTGAAAGTCATCAAAGATCAACTGGAGACGATTCCTACCAAGTTTGATGACCGTATCACTAGTACCTAATGATATATTGACAATACTTGTAACCTTACCCCATTTTTTCATTGCTGAGGGGTCAGATTTTCAAAATGCTGCCAAAAAAATTCCCCAAGCGGGATAACGTTGGACTTTTATTTGAATGATGTCTTAGTCATATACTTTCAGAAAAAAGAAGAATCATTTCTTCCCTAATTTTTTCCCCTAGTTTGGGGAAAATGCAATTCTCCCACCAGGCTATTGGGATTTCCCCAAATTCAATCCCAAAATTCCTTGGGAATTCCAACGATTTAATCACAAAATTTCTTGGTAATTCCAGCTATTAATCACAAAATTCTTGGAATTTTTCAAAATTTCTTGGGATGTCCCAAATTTCTTGGGATGTCCCAAATGTCTTGGGATGTCCTAAATATCTCGGAATTTCCGCAAATTCCTTTGGATTTCCGCAAATTCCTTTGGATTCCCGCAAATTCCTTGGGTTTTCCGCAAATTCCTTGGGTTTTCCGCAAGTTCCTTCGGATTTCCGTAACTTTCTTGGGATTTCCGTAAATTCCTTTGGATTTCCCCAAAATTCCTTTGGATTTCCCCAAAATTCCTTTGGATTTCCCCAAAATTCCTTTGGATTTCCCCAAAATTCCTTTGGATTTCCCCAAAATTCCTTTGGATTTCCCCAAAATTCCTTGGGATTTCCCCAAAATTCCTTTGGATTTCCCATTCTGGTTTTCCCTTGCCAATAGCATGGTACTTCTAGTTGTTCGAAGTCAGAAAGGTCGCTGTTAGGACATATCATCCTTCATAGCACACTGCATGGTCCATGACCGTCTCAATTACTATGGTAGGTGAAGGGTTATTTTGCGGTTCTATTGAAGACGTTTAATATTAAAGATTGTTAACTTACTTTTCTAGATTATCGGCGTAGACTGTGACAGTAGTGGGTGCATTACCGTTAAAATGAACTGTGTAGGTTTTATTCAGCATGGTAAGATGGGTTAAACCGTGGTGACCTACAAACATAATAAAGAACTGGTAATATTCATGTTTTGTGAAATCAGGTTGGATATCACACCATTCTCTCTCTCTCTCCCTCTCCCCTCTCTCTCTCTCATAAAACTACAAGGGAACTGAGCACAAACACTGGACCGTATAATAAGAATAATAATAAGCCTTTCTACCATCTTTCCCTCCATGAAAGGTAAAAAAAACATAAATTATAAAAAAGAAGGATGCGTAACGGGTATAAAATAAAAAAAACCCAATAAATTATAGAACATATACATAAAACATATAACTTACAAAAATTTGTAATAAATGATACAAAGTGAAAAAAAGAAATATCTATGGACATAGAAGGTTCCAGAAGAATATAACATTCTTTGTCGGTAAGATTAGCAGACGGTAGAAAATGTATTATTTTTGAGCCTTTCAAAGGGATGCTGTTTATTACAATAGTAACTACATTGCTTTTAATCGGGCTAGTATGGAATATAAGGCTTGATGGATAGATGAGCGATTTGCAAGTACAAAAGTCATCAATCGATGATTCGGGGTTACCTATTCCTAACCGTTTCCCTCGAGGTCATGTGGAAATTTCCAACACCCCCAACTGTTTTCATAATGGGAATACCAAAAGCAATCGCACCTATCCATGGAATCTTACATATTTTATGTAACATAGGTTGCCAGGCTACGAAACACAAGTTCCCTCTAGTTCTATCTGCCGATTTTTTTTCTCAAATGGACAAAGGATGATAACGCTGACAAAGATTGTAGCTCTTGATAAATCGTTTAAAATTAATGAATTTCTTAGCATGTACATGAATATCTAGGGCTTCCACGGATGTGTTTTTACAATTGTGATTAAAAGCGATAACTCCATTAGAAATCTTTATTAATTTGATGACAAATTTAGCTTCTAAAGCGTCCACAAACGACGGACAATTCATTTTTCAATATCAATTTTTACATTACTTAATATTAATAATCTTTTACTTAAGTTTTATACTCACATTCATGTTTAACCCAGGGCCGGCGGAAGCAAAAAAACATTGGTCAGGTCATTTAGTATCAATAACAGAACTTTAGAAGTCGACGAACACCCGACAAAGGGGGGGGGGGTTAAAATATAAAAAACCAAGATGCCGTTTTATATTTTTAAAATACTTTTTAAAACTCTTACAAATATATATTTATACTTCACATTTACATGTCAAACTTTTATTCTTTAAAGTATCTTCATGTAACGTCATAATTATACCGAGAGTTAAACATATATGGAATTATGAAACGGGACCAAATACTCCTGTGCGATGATCGTGATTTTTTATAAACCGATCAACTGCTTTATCCAATTTCACTGTGTGCACGTTAAGCAGCATCACGTTATTTAGACACAGTTGCGTCATTGTAAAGCGCAGATAAGTTTTTAGTCGTCGCAATGCAGAAAACGATCGTTCACTGGAGGCATTAGTTGCGGGCATAACCATTATCAACTCTAACAAGACAGCGACTTCAGAATAGTAGGCCTACTGGCGGCTTGCAGTTTCGAGTCCTGCAACGTAACTAACCACCATGCGTACATCGACTGGCCTTAAATTCCGAAAGTGGATGGCTAATGTCTGCAGCTGAATTTCTAGCCGATCTTTGTGTAGATCCGTTCCGTAGAATGTACAGATTTCGTTGATAAGTGTGTCGCATTCAACCCCATTGCACGAAAGCACGATCACGTCTTCGAGTCGACGATATATTTTGAATCCCTCTTGGTCAAAACGCCGTTTGATAGAGCTGACAAGCATATCAATAGAATTAAAATACTCCTGTCGAAGTTGTTCTTTTGGGGATGCATGATATTTAGGTGGAGCATTACCAACTTGAAATCGCTGGGGTGCCCTTTTTGCCCGGGGAAGTACTGGGTCAGTACAGAAAGATCAGAATTTGTGATTGACATTTGGGTCAATCAAATGAATCATTCGGCAAACCTCGGGTACGGAATCGGCCGAGTCCGTGACGAATGTCAAATGAATGTGATGAAATGGATTTAATTATGTAATGGAATTTACGATGTTTGTTTAAACATATATAACACCGTGTCATGTATCCGCCAATAAAAAATTATAATTTAAAATTTTGCTTTTTATGTTTTTTTTCAATAACAAAAATGTGTGCTTAAAAAAAATTCATGTTTACTCTAACGTGCTAAGTGGGAATGGCGTTATAAAATTCTTTATATAACAATAAAACATATATAGATACCTTTAATGGAATATGGAGCATGACTGACGTCATCACGTACTAACTGAAGTGGGTAGTTCCCCTTTTTATCAGTAATAGCGCCATCACCATAAAATGTCATCTACAAAATGAGAGGTTATAAAAATAATAACACAGTGTGTATATGTTTTGCTTGTTTTAATTTGTTATATCGTTTCTCTTGCGTTCATGCGTGTATTAGATTTCAAGAGAATTCTAAAATTATCTTCACTTCAGAAAGTATCATTAGATTTAGACTTTTAAAGATTCATTATGTACGATTTGGATAAATAGCTGGTCGTTGTCGCTATAACAGTTTACAAATAGACAAATGAAAAATTAATATATTGAAATGTCTGTCAAATTACGTTAGTCTGAGCGAGAATATGAATGTTTGAAGTTTAGGCAAGAAAGCGTAGTCTCAATTTGTATTGCTCCGATAATAAATAAAGTCTCAGTTTTCCACATCTTCGTTAACCTTTTAAATGACACACTAGTGGGCAAATTAAATTAATATACAAGTCACCTGTTAGTCTAGAGAATTTACGGGCGTGTCATTTGAGTAATTGTCTAAACAACAACTTAAATAACACTTGTAGCTCGTTGGATATGCCTCTTTGACTGAAGTATGTTCACGTTTTATTAGATTCAATTCGGAATATCCTAGTCAGAATGGTAATTAATTACCTTGGCATATCTATGGGGACAAACATACATCTGCCAACCAGCTCGATGCGAACATTTGGGTGACGTCATAAAAGGTACGTCCTTCACAACTTGTGTTCCAGCATGTCCCGTAACACTTCCATCTGCATCATAAAACGTTGCCTGGAGATCACCGTCCATTTCATTAAAGTCTACGTTACTTCTATTACCATCAAATACCCAGTTACCTTCTTCCTATAATTGGAAACGTAACAAAATTACATAGGTAACAAATTCCATAGTCTGGTTTTCATATGAGCATTATCTCGATCGAATGCATACTGCATACTGCACACAGCGTTCCACCTACGTCATTACCAGAATGAAACACTGTGCTAAATGGACTAAATTTTAAACGCTCGTGTCATTATTTTGGGGTGGGGCCATGGAGGTGTGGGCGGGACTTATCGAACTTACGTCACTTGTGTGAAAATAGACAGCAGGCAGCCTAAGTTTGGGATGGATCGAATGGTGTAGGAAAGCAGGGCGTTTCGCTTCATTTCATATGATCGTATATGGAACGTGCCCGGGACTTTAGCAGTAACGTGGGGGGGGGGAACGCGGAAGAACCCGATAAAAACCCAGGGGACTCTACTCCTCCTTGTCATTCAGATACGAGCGTGGGATCGAAACCACGCCACTTGACCCTCTGATGGGACAGAACTGACGTGGTAATAAAATGTGATGCAAAACGCTTTCAATACACGTCATGAATATATACGAAAACGTGTTTAACAGTAGTTTATCAAATGATATAGTTCAATTGCTAACTCATAGTTGTCATAGAGATACCTAAACAAATTTCAATATATAGGAATGTGTCCGAAGCTTGCCTTGTCACATCTACTCCCTATAAATTCAACACCTACTCGCCGTTACAAATTCTACATCCACTCGCCACTAATTCCACACCCACATCAACCCCCTGTTTTGGGAATGAACTGAAGTAATTAATGTGTCGCATAAATGCGTTTTTTATGTCTTTTTTATGTCATGAATATACACGTAAACGAAGACATTTCCATTGAAAACGCGTTGTTGTCATAGAGATGTCCAAAAACGTTTAACCGTATTGTAAATTAAAAGTTATGACACATAACTAGTTTTATGCCTGTTTTCATATTCATTGTATTTAAGTGTAGGCCTAAAGCATAGAAATATATAAATTTATATATTTCTATGGCCTAAAGTTATTTTGACGTCACGATATGTAAGAGACGTCATCTGTTGATCTATTATACTCGACGTAAATCTTAGCGGTTACAGTCAACGCTTTGTTTTGAACGTGATTGAACGTCAATCTTATCAGTTAGGTAATATGTCATTATAATTTTTGATATTCATAATTTTGTATTATATTATTGTAGTGCTAGTTCACAGCAAAATATCTTTATTGGATATTTTTACTGTTATTATGTCTGAGAATTTCTTGCCACGTTGCTTAGTACTAGGTCATAGTTTTGTGCGTCGGCTTGGGAGCTACTTGCTTGGGTCAGGTGCTTTTGCCAATTGTCAGACACCGATAGATATTAATCTCGCTCAGTGTGAAATACGTTTCTTCAGCTTGGGCGGAGGCACTGTCAATACATTTGTGTTCTTATACAGTTTTAAACCCTATGAAGTTATTCTTCAAATTGGGGGTAATGACCTATGTAATAGGCACAGAACTCCTCGGTATGTCGCAAATGCAATTATTAGTTATGCATCATATTTGATATAGGGATTCGGGGTTAGACACGTTTATATATGTGAAATATTCACGCGACCGTTGCCTCGTAGCATGTCACCTGAATCATATTTAGATTGCAGAAATGCAGTTAACGCAAATTTGACTTCTACTTGGAAACTCGTTGTTGTCATAGAGATGTCCAAAAACGTTTAACCGTACTGTAAATATATATAAGAATGTGTCTGGAACCTAACGTGGTCACACCTACTCGATAGAAATTCGAAACACACTCGCTACACATCCAACACTGTCGTGTTACAAATTCAACATACACTCGCTACAAATCCAGCATTCATTCGCTACAAATTCAACCCCAACATCCTACTACTATTGTTCAAGTGTCCGACTTTCAATCATTTATTTTTGTGACAATACAACATCAATATTTCGTTATATTATAATATGCTAATTACACTATTTTGCTTATTACACTAAATTTGCTGATACCGTTTATTTTTTTGGGGGGGGGGGGAAGAGATAGAAATGGGATTTAACGTCCACTCATCACAAGCAGGTCGTTTCGGGACTAACATATGGTGTAATTTTTATTTCAATAATTCGCTGGCCAGCTAAAGGTCGAAGATCGGCACTCTGGATCACTAGACAATCCCAACACCCCCCCCCCCTTTTTTTAGGACTTCGAATTTTGTCTTATGGTTTGGATTGTTTGTACTTGGTTTTATTTTATCAAATGTGGTTTAAAAAAAAAGAATAATTGTTGTTATAAATCACGTTTAATAATAATTATATGTTGATAACAAGATTGCGGCTGTAATTATCAGGTATTGCCGAAACTGTGACAGCGGAAATGAAACAAGGCGCGTAAGTTCAGCTGAATCTATAAATCTAATTTTAAAAAAAATTGTTATGAGTTTAATAAATAGGTGATAATAGGAAAATCGTGACAATTTCAAATTACGCCCTACTTAATTCTGAACGGATCTGTCAATTACTGTTCCCCAGTCCCCACTCGTCCCGCGTTGCCATCGTGCTTTGAAAGTCTTATGTAGCTTCTTTCTTCGTCCTTGCCCCGTGTTTTGTGATTTTCTTCATTTTCATCCTTGAATTAAGAATTTTCATATCACCGAACTCTGTATCTCTATTTCCACCATTTAAGTACGCATTTTATATTGTGCATCTGCAATCACTGGCCCGTGATCATCGTGAAGAACTTCACACTGTTGTGACGATAAGCTTCCAGGTTCTCAGTCACAGCATCCATAACAGACCCCTATAACACTATTGTAGTGATAACAGAAGATCTCAGTTTAGTCAATATAAAGGATTTATTTACGTCAGGAACACATCTACATAAAACAGCATGAACTAATCTATAACTAAACTTCTACCGGAACAATTATGTTGATAACACGTTTATTGCTACAAAAAAAATATGTATGTCGATAGCACGTTTATCGCCATAATTAGTATACATGTCGATAACACGTTTATCGCTACAAATAATATATATTGATAACACGTTCATCGCTATAAATATCTTGATTTGACGTCAGAATTGGGAGAAATGACGAAAGGCGCTGTATCAATCTGTTTTACAGAGAATTACTTACGAATTAGCTCTGTCACAGATGACTGTCATGAACAAGTGCATTGACTTCACTTGGCGTCAGTCATTGGCTCAACGGCTCGTGCGTTGTTTACATAACACCTAACTGCTTCGGGCAAAATGATGCCTTTTACTCATTTTAATACCCATTTACACTAAATAGGAAATAGTTTTTAACTACAGATACTTCAAACATCTTTATTTATTTGTCTTATACTTCGAAAAATGTAATAGAATTTATTTTGTCGGAGGACAAAAATTAAATATTTTGCCGAATTAAGACACATAGATGTCATCTTTATCAGTGATACTAGCGGTCAAGCGAATATTCACTGCGGGATCAGTTTGGCGCTGTATGTGTGAAGTAGCTTTATTTAACGTCCCGCTTCCACCGAAATGAAATGGCGGAAAATAACGTGTTATATTTTTGTCTTTTTTCCCCCTTTTTTTCTTCGACTAGGTGCCTCCTCCATGTTTAATATTTTGGGGTTCTGGAAGTTCGAATTCGTTTCGATTATGGATTTATGAGATACCTGGTGTTGATGGAGACCTAGCTTCTCCTTCCCTTTTTCTTTTCAATGCTGGTGCTTAGCATGGAGGAGACTGGCTTACTGATTTACTTCTCGGGACCGTAGGTGCCATTTCCGTTGGAGTTGGCTTGCTGTCTTGGACTGTTTTCTTTGGTCTCTTACTCTGGTACTGTGTACGTTTTTACTATTGGATCCATGGTGAATTGAAGACTGGATAACTGGATATTGGAACACTGGACAACTGGATGACTGGATAACTGGCACACTAGAGCATCGGATGTTAACAGCGTCGAACGCTAATTAGCAAAACATTAGGAAAGTGCTAATTGCTATATTGTTTGTAAGGCATTTAGTGATAGGACTCACATTGAAAAAACACAAACACAATTTATGGATAACAATCACTAGCAACTTTAATAGTGAAACGTTTCAACAAGTATCCTTTTGTCGTTATCAAGCACAAGGTAAACGATAATATGATACAATAAATCTGGGAGTGAACATTTAAGTATGAAATTTGAGAAATAACATCCTTTTAAAATATATAAAAAGATCAAAGAAGAATAGGGGTTGTGATTACAAACTAAACATTAATCAACCATATACTTAGATAATTAGGAAGCCATTACACATAGTAAAAATATTCAAGGGGGAACTACGCCGGAAAATCGTGAGATTTCTCGGCCAATACAGGAATCCAGACCGAGTCTTACCCACTCAGCCACAAAATTAAAAGATATATGGTTTAATGTCCTACTATTTAGTACCAACCAGGCTAATAAAGAGGAACGTACTGTTGGAATAATGAAACACAATCCACGGTCAGTTTTTTCTAAGTTATGATCTTTTTTTGGCTAAGGTTAGAGGATTATGGTGGCACGGCAGAAGTAACGCAAGACACTAATAGAAAGATTAGAGCCGGATTAAGCTCGAATGTGAATTGGCCGCTCCTTGCATCATCACTGATAATACAATTTGAATACCAGTTTGGTAGATTTATTTGATACAAACATACAGCATGTCGTATTTATTTATGGTTTTGAACCAATTTGCAGGCTCCTTTAATATTTTGTCAACCTGGTTGCAGCCCAGTCAGCTTCACCTTAATCGGACCCGGGACGCCATTACTACTATAGACATTCATTTTCTGTTACGGTTAGATTATTATTATATAACTTACCACGTCACAAAAACCGAAAGACGCACCAGAGACTTGACTTTGAGCCGCCGATTGAAAATCATTTTTCCGAAGAAAGCCGATACCGCCAGCGGGTCTGAATGCGGGAATTCCCCACTCGGCTTCGTACGAATCGTTCCAGAACAGGTTCTTGAAGTTTGTGAAGTGACAATTAGTGACGTAATTGGGTCCGTCATAGAAAATAAATCCTTGTAAAGCATAATTCCTGAAATATATAAAATAAACCCTTAATTAGCTTTTTTCTACAGAATAGGAATGAAAAAAACCAATTACGAACAATCCAAAACATTGGACAAAATTCGAAGTCCTAAAAAACGGTAAAGGCAAAATAGTGTAATCAGCATATGGACTGTTCACCGTGTACAAAATACACGACAAACAGTAATAACAGGTGTCCGGAAGCTTCTTTGTAACAAACCCACCCATACTAAAAGATACATTGACGAAAAGCTGGACTTTGTTGCTATGGTAGTTTAAAAATAGATAAAGCAAAATGAATAGATCTAAAATTTCATTCGAATTATTCGGAGCGAAGTTATGACTGTTCGAAGATATAGCGTAGTTCGTTCATTGTAACAGTATTTGAGAAAAAGAGGCTTCGTCTCGGTTGTCAATTTTAGCGTTGAAATTAAACCTCAACCCCCGGATGATCTGGAAAGTTGATTATAGACTTGTCATGTTAATAAATGCACGAATCTTAATTTAAATAACACGTGAAACCAAAAGAGAGACCTATAATAGACAGTCTTGACGCTAACATAATGCATGTTTAAGTATGTTTGATGGGTAAACAAAATAGAGAATACTGCCACACTTTTGGTCAACCTATGTTCGTCATGGTCTAATGAAGACACCTCTATGCCAAACAATAATCTAATGGATTATAATCTGTAGACCTGGTTTCAATCAGTTTAAAAGAGACAATCTGTAAGATTCATTTAGTGTTCTTCTATGTGTTATAGTTTATTTAAAAGAGAATTATCAAACAGATTTACCCAACGCTTAAAGGTGGCAATGGTTTATTTTTACAGTATCTTCTCAATTTGTCATTTCTATTAATACTTAAGGAAACTCCAACCATCCTTGGTCCGATATTCATACAGTATCTTCTCAAAACGTCATTTCTATTAATACTTAAGGGAATTCCAACCATTCTTGGTCCATATTGATCTCGGAGATTTTACTTTCACAATATCGTCGTTTGCAGGAGTTTCAGAATACATGGACTGAAGCTAGGCTAATCTGAATTATAACAGTATGGGTCTATCGATAATAATGGGATACTCACGGATCATAAGATGGTAAAGATCTGGGAAATTCCTGTTTTGGTTTATTGGCACCCGGGTAAGACCAGTTACGATATGTTTCTGGCATTCCAAGATTTAACGTCTCTCCAATAAACAGTGAATTCTGCACCTCCTGAGCAGTGTTACCGGCGGATATCGCCATTGTCAAGCCTCGTATAGAATCAGCAAATCTGAAATTGATTTTATTTGTGGGAATAATAACTTGGTATTTCATTAAAACCAACCGAAACCATAAACGACAATCGGCAAATCTGGAATTGGTTTTACTAGGGAGAATAATAACTTCGTATTTCATTAAAACCAACCAAAACCATAAACGAGAATCGGCAAATCTGGAATTGGTTTTACTAGTGAGAATAATAACTTCATATTTCATTAAAATCAACCCAAACCATAAACGGGTAGAGAATCGGCCACATCAAAAATTGGTTTTACTACCGGTAATAATAGTTTCGTATTTCATTAAAACCAACCCAAACCATAAACGAGTAATAGTATTATTAATAGTTTCAACATAAGTAATAACAGCAGCCAACCCAAACCATAAACGAGTAATAGTATTATTAATAGTTTCAACATAAGTAATAACAGCAGCAGTAGCAGTACATGTAGTATAGGAGTTTACTTAATCCCCACTCCTTATAATAATATGGCCATGTCTTCGACTAGTCTTAGTTGGGTGTTATTAGAACACATCAGAGTAAATAATATCGTTATTTTTAAATAAAAAACATAAAATAAATCTCTTATTTATAATTATCAAATTCTTTAAAATTTACGAAACTTACGTAGAATTTTGAAATAAGAAATTTCCTGCTCGTATCCACGCATTTTGGGCCCTGTTTTTATAGCCGGTAAATCTGTAATATAAGAAATATAAGTTACTGGGCTAATGAAGAGAGGGTTGAGAGATGAAATTTGTTATCTAGGGGGAGAGCAGAAATCCCAAGTGGTAGTACAACGCCACTACGAATTCTAATGTTCGTTTGTGTGCTGTTATACGGAAATGAAAAGAAATGGGTTTAAGGTCGTCCTGTACTGCTCCGAATTTGGGCTAATGAAGACGGGCATACGCCATACAGTGTGCTATGAGTGAAATTTTGCCCAGGCAGCGACACAACAGCTTACTCTTATATCGAATTTCAACTGTCGGGGGGGGGGGGGGTCTTTTATGTGTACGCCAATGTATAGAGGTCCTTTTCGAACGACTAGACAGTTGTCCTTGTCGGGCAATTAATAATTCACCACTGACAATGGGAAACCACGTTGGAAAATCATGATGAACTATCTCGGCCAATGCAGAGATGAAAAAAGCGACCTCCACGCCTTACTCACTAAGCCACCACGACTCCAAAAAGTTAAGACGCCCTCACTCTACATCATTTGGGAATATGCACGTTGTTAAAATAACCATCTTCAATAACATGAAATCGAAGCAAAAGTTTACTTATCAAATGTTTTCGAATACATTTGTGGATGTAGAAAAAAAACTTGCTTCCTGGAAGCTCAACGTTCGTATGGCATTCGGACAGCGTCCCTGTCGCATGAAGCTATATGCGAGTTGAGATGCTATCAATGATTGAGCTACGGTGGCTCAGTGGGTAAGGCTTAATAAGTAAATGTATTTGTAACCTGGATAATATGGAATTAACTCTTTCGCCTGATAGTGTGGGTGGGTCTCGTGCATCTAGTTGATTCCCGCCAATAATACCATTCTCAGGAACAAAAACATTGTGATAAAACTGACCATACGATATCTTACCGTCCATAAATAATCCAGCCTAAAATATATTATAACACAAATAATCCAGTTAAAAATATAAATAATATCAATAGTCACAACAGAAATGGGTATGACTCTGTCCCTAGGGGTTGGCAATCACCAAAAAACAATAGGGGCATCCTTGGGGTATAAGGAATAGGTATGCAAAGTTTCAAAAGGATATGTTAGCAATTGCGGCTTGTAGACGAAACACAAGACACACAAGGATTTGGCTTTGGCTCTGTCCCAGGGGGTCGTGCATACACCAAATATAATATAGGTCAGGCTTAGGATATATAAGGAATAAGTTTCTTGGGGTACAAAGAATAAGTATAAGGAATACGTATGTAAAGTTTCAAGAGGATCACTGAACAATTTTGGCCTGTGGGCGACACACAGACACACAAATAGAAAATGCAAAGTTTGAAGAGGATTCGTTAAAAATGCGGCCTGTAGACCAAAAACAAAAAAATATACAATAGGAAACATCATTTGGGTATTAGGAATAAGTATACAAATCCAGTAAGAATTGCACCCTGTAGGCGCCCACAGACACACATACATACATACACATACACGTACACACATACACACTCAAACGTTAAAAAGACAACGATTTTATACGAACCTTTTCCGTACGTTCTGCCGTGACGGCATAACGCTTAACACGGGCGATCAACATACAAAATGATGACGTCAAACGCAAAATGGATAAGGACGTGCCATACGGACTAGGGATTACCTTTTGCCAAAAGTCTCTAATGATTTATTTATCTCTTTATTATCTTGTTACATACAAATCATCCTGTTTATACAGATATTGACGTTTCAATGAGCGACGTTATCAAAAACTGAGCATAGATACCTTGACGTTAGAATGAGCGACGTTATCAAACAACTGACTATAGAATCAGACCCATTTACGTTAGAATGAGCGACGTTATCAAAAACACTGACTACAGATATATTGCCATTAGAATAAGCAACGTTATCGAAAAACTGTCAATAGATGAGTCAAAAAACTTACTATAGATACCTTAACGTTAGAATGAACGACGTTATCAAAAAAACTGACTATAGAATCAGAAACATTGACGTTACAATGAGCGACGTTATCAAACACTGACTATCGAATCAGATACATTGACGTTAGAATGAGCGACGTTATCAAAAACTGACTATAGAATCAGATACATAGTCGTTAGAATGAGCGACGTTATCAAAGACACTGACTACAGATACATTGACATTAGAATAAGCAACATTATCAAAAAAACTGACATTAGATGAGTCAAAACACTGGCTATAGATACCTTAACGTTAGAATGAGCGACGTTATTATAAAACTCTGCTACTGGGGTATATCGGGTACTATTTTCTGTAACTAAACCTCGCTCAAGTTGCCTGGCAGCTGATGGTCCCAGCGGTCTATCCGAATTAATAAACCAAAATCCCGCTTCCTGAAAAACATAGAGACAGCTTGAAAGCATATCGTATAGAGCATTGCGTATGTGCTGCTGCAACAGCCAGTTAATCGTATAATACCCTATCAACACAATACGTCGGCCATTTTGAGATACGCATAGTATGGTAATTTGTATTTCTATGAATACGTGTACAAGGTGAGGAAGGGGTATGTTACTCCAATCTAGTGCACGTGTTGGTCGGATGAGACAAAAATCCTACGTCCACCTATGTACACGTTGACGCGCACGTAAAATACCCCCTGCCAGTCGTAATTTGAAACCGGGTAAAAGTCCCTATTCGCATTGCACATTCAAATGAACACATGATTGTCTCCAAATGAACAAACGATATGTAACGAGGCATTAAGTGTTTATATTTACGAGGGTCCTGTTTCACGAAATCTGAACTATAAATAAAATCCAAATTTTAGTATATACTTCAATTTTGATTATCTAAGCACTAAAATCAATCTAATATTAACCAATCAAATTAGTAAAATTTGGATTTTATCTTAGTTAAAATTTCGTGAAACAGGCCCCAGTGCAGTTTAGATAAGTAAAATATATAACTAGACTGATAGAAACATATTCTCTACCTCTGAACCAGCAGCTACGTTATTTCTGATGTAGTTATTAGGATGGGTTATCCAAAACGTTGATACACCACTAGAAAAAATACAAAATAAATGTTACAAAAAAAGATAGTAAACTGGCACTGCCAGGCAGGATAAGCTCACATTTTCGAGAGATGGATATAGAACAAGCAGTACCGAAAGTAAATTTTCCTACAATTCGAACTCAACCTTCCTGTCACGGTGATATAATCAAACGGATAATAATTGTGACCTCCAGAACTTCAGAAGGACCACAGGCAGAATACGCCCACATTTTCGAGAGATGGATGGAGAACAAGCAATACCGAAAGTGATTTTTCCTACAATCAAAGGCCATAATTCATTAAGTTATAATTTGATATGCGCAAATATCGAAAAGCATCAAGATCTTTGGGTTATTTACATCCATGTCAAGTTTCATCCAAATTGAAGTTTTGACCTCTTTAGGGTCCACACGCTAAAAACCTGATTTTTCGTACAATCGGGGGCCATAATCCATGAAGTTTCGATCCGATACATGCCAATATGGAAAGCAGCCGAGATCTTTTGGGGATAAACCTATATTTAACGTTCGTCCAAATCGGATAAGAATTGTGACCTGTAGAGAGTCCACAAACAATTGTGGGTGGACGGACGGGCGTCCGGACGGACAGAGGCGACGACATAATACGTCCACATGAAAATGTGGGCGTATGAAAACCATTGAGATAAAAAAAAATAATAATAAAACTGTAATCAACCACTATGAATAGAAAAACATAGATATACATAGCATTTCTAAAAGAAATATGATTGAACGTCCTACGTTTCCGCTATATCCGGGGTAATTAAGACAGGCAGTGAGATCTAAGATCTACCCTTTAATTGAATTAAAACGACCACTCGTTTTTAACGTGTACGTCGACGCGTATTGGTTAATCATATTGACGTTAGAGCACACTGTACCTATTAAAAATACATTAGTTAAAGATGAGTTCCCAGCAAAGTATTCATCGGCTTGTTATTTCCAATAAAAGTATGGCAAATTTGGTATTTATGAAAAGTATAGACACTTAATCTTACTAGAAAAATACTGGATTACGCGAAAATCGACCATGGGGCAAGGACTGGGCAATATTGCAGGGAATCACTAACTGTCAACCCGACAGGATTTGCTGGCTTATTGTCTGCTAGCTTAGGTCAGGGAGCAGTTGTTTTTTCTTGCTCATATGGTTAGGCGGTTTTGGAAACATTGCGGGTTGTCAATGTACAATATACTCTGCAATTAAAAGGTGTAAAAGAAGTTGACAGAAATAATTAAGAGTTTTTTTTTGCCTCAATAATATGGTAAATGTAAAGTAAGTAATGATAGATACATTTTGAAATATGGACCCTCCCACAATGAAGTTAAGTTGGCAGACATTGCGTTTAACAACAGCTTACTTACAGCTATAGGTATCCCCGGCGAAAACAGAGTTTTGAAAGGAAATTGAAGCAAATTTTTGATAGATTGGTTACTTTAAATATGTGTTTAGTCTAAATTTATCGTCAAATCACAAAGTTTGTACCCGGGAATGCATCTTTAAAGAGTTAAATAAAGAGTTAACCATTCTTGCTATAATAATTCAAAAATAGATGATTAAAAAGAGAATATTGAAAAGTTCTGTGTGAAATTATCACTTTTGTGAAAATTTGTACATAGTGTTAACCAGGGCTCTGGTATATTCGCGATTGAGCTTCGCTTAAATTAAATTTTCAAATGGCGAACCACTCTAATTTAGTTAAACTCTCGAGTATCCGATGGCATCGAGAGTTGGTTAAGATTGTTTGTTTTAATAATGTCTAATTGATAGTTTTTATTACATGTCAGGTCTAAAGAAAGGCATGCAATAGGAAGATTTAGATCTTGCATAATGTATGTTTAAGGTTTCAGTGTGCTAAAATACATTTTATAATTGTTTTTAATCCTACATATTATGTTTATAATAATTACACGTAAATTCGACTGTCATTTGTATTGATGGTTTTTGAAAGGATGTAGCAATATAGTCGTGGCGACATTGTTTTAAATTTATAGACAACGAATAGGGAAATAATCTGGCTTTATATTTCATTAATTAATACGAACTGTTGGCTGTTGCATTGTTATAACTGAGAAGACAAACGTCTTAAAAAACAGGAAGAAGCAAACACACAACGTGAAGTAGAGGCAAATACAGCTAGAGACAAAGGCTACAGATATATGTAGTAAGTAAAGATGCATGGGTCGTATGTAGGTTGAGGCGACCGGTTCTCCACACACTTCCGATCTCCACGTCATACAGAAAGGCCCACGTTGCTACATATAATCTCACCTATACACATGTATAGCGGACAATGTTGTACAAAGCTAAAAAGTTTAAATATCTTACGCGCAGAAGTTTTGAAGACTTGAATTACACCAGGATCTTTTACGGTCAGATAAAATTAGGGCACCATATTTGGTAGAGATACCAATGTTACCATCAAGAATATTTCTTTGTTCTGCACTGTCCTCCAGAAAATATCCATGTCCAAGATGATCATAGCATACATTATCAGTTACCTAAAATAATGACATGTCCATGATGGTCAACGCATACATTATCAGATACCTAAAATATAACATGTCCCAGTTGATTATCAGAGCATACATTATCATATTCCTAAAATGTAAAATGAAATGAAATTAAACGGGGTTTAACGTCCTACTGTGCTTCTCCTAAATTGGCTAATGAAGACGGGCATACAGTATGCTACGAAGGGAATTTTAGCCCGGGCAGCAGCGCTACGACCTACTCTTATATCAAATTCCAAATGCCAAGAGATCTTTTGCGTGCACGTCAATGTGAACACGGGACCTCAGTTTTCGTCCCATCCGAACGTCTATACCCCAGATGACCATGACCATAATCAAATACCTAAAATACAACATGCCCCATCATATCATAGCATACTAAAGCATAGCAAACAATTATCAGATATCTTAAACCAGTTCCACATACTGTAAAACACTTACGTTAAGGCCATCCGTACCGTGAATAGTTATACAACGTCCAAACGTGTGATGTATAGAGTTGTGACGAACCCATGCTCCATCTACGTCATCGCACATGTGAAAATGAATGGGATAGTTACCTGTAACAAAACAGTTTTATATAAATTAAAAAAGAAAAAAAACAAATAATAGGTAAAGGAGGACATCACTAAACACAAATAAAACAAATCAGCAGTCACGAAACACAAACAACACAGACATTGCAAGCAATAAATAATAAACGTATATTATTTTATCAAATCAAGTGAATGAAACCGGGGCCAACTGTAAGCGTCCACGACACGACAAGCAGTGGTAACAGGTGTCCGGAAGCGTAAGCTTACCCTGCCTGGCGCCACACCCGCCATAGCTGCATCCAAACTATTAAGCGAAATGTCGGTAAAATAGCGTAATTGGCCAATGAACTATCGGTATGCAAAATGCACACGATGAACTGTTTTAACGATGTAGTAGACATTATGCAGGGATATAGTAATAGTATACGTGTCAATTAAATATATACTGTCTTGAGTGTATCGTCTGTTCTGTTTTTGTATTTTTGTTCTATTACCCTGTATTGTATTGAAATGTGATTTGGATGGTATATACTCATGCTGACTTGGGTGCGTGGTTTTGTAGAAGGAAGCATTATAAAACCCAAACTACACGATCCCTTACCTACTTCATTTTGTTGTCCCATGTGAAAAAATTCTGCTCCTTCAATATGCGCTGAGCTAAAATTCCTGTGAACCTGTGATTAAAATTATACAGAACTTATAATGAGCAAACGTTTCGCAAATTAATTTCCACAAGAATAATTTTTAAAGACAAACATATTTATTCATAAATTGGAAAAATTGACATTCAATAACAATTTTTTTCGGTATAGTAGCTCCAAGGCGTACACTTATTTCGAATTTATCTGCCAAGGGTTATTTCCCGTGTATGCCAATGAGTACATGGGATTTCGATTTGTCAATCAATCTGAACGACTAAATACTGTCATTGCCAGGTTCTCCTGGTTGGCGACCCAGCGCTAACCCACTGAGCCAATGTTTCTTCAACCAAAACAAAAGGTAAATGTGATGTTAAAAACGAGAATGTGTTTTAACACAAGTTGTGAAATCATAACACAAACCTTTAAGTGACCGCCAAGCGTATCAATTTTAAAAAATCCACACATTTCCTTTTCACGTTCACTATTACCATAGCAACTCTCTTCTATTTTTCCTTCTATAACAATATTACGCGTTAAGAGCGCCACCTCACCACGTTCATCAGCTCCATCTATTACTTCACCAAAATGGTTGTATTTGAAAGCTCCTATGAATTTAACAGGGGGAATTAAAACTAAGCAAGAAAATAAAGTTAAGTTTGCTTGATTGCAAACGTGACAAACGTCACGTGGATGTTACCAGAAATTTCTTCCTACCAGAGGTGCTCTGACCTACTGTTATCTCAATTTCTTACTAACATGGAATCTCTGGTTCTCGTACCACCCAAATTATTAGAAGTTAGTCCTTCACAGAACCCTTCGTTCTCAACACTTAGAATAGAGAAACCAGTCTGCATTATCCCGAAGATCTTTAGGAACATCGCAGGTTGACCCGATTCCTTTTCTTAATGTTATCGACAGTTCATTCCGCCCACATGATAAACTAGTAGTATATTCTTTTTAATATAAAGGGATATATTTAAAATAACTCACCATCAACTCTGAACTGGTTACTATTACAATCTGTACAAGGATAGACAGTTTTCTCTTCAGCTTGTTTCCAGTCATAATCAGTTGACGCAAACACAACTTTATCACCTAGACATCAAATATAACATAACGTATTATAAGTGTATCACCTAAGAACAGTATCTACACATTAACAAAACCTCATAAAACAGTAGTAAAACCACACTATGACCTAGACGGCAAAAACTAAAATATACATTATAATACAACTGTATCACTTGGGTGAGAGAAAAAAAAGCATATTGCTAATACAATTTTATCAACTAATAACATATCAGTTAAATTGAATAGGGCGGTTGGATGACCCAATGGTTAGCACGTGCTTGCTGCGTATCATGAAGCCTGTCATTGAGTCAACTGTCGTGGTTTCGAATCCCCAGTTGTATGTGAGTGGGATCGCCTCCGGTTCCCTCCCACTGCTAAAGACACATTCGCGCAAGCAAAATGAATGAAATGGTGTTTAACGTCCTACTGTTATGCACTTAACCAGAGCTAATTGAAGACGGGCATACGCGCAAGCGAATTATTGAAATAAAATTAAACCATGTTTTAGTCCCGAAATGACCTAGTTTGGGTCGAGTGGACGTTTAATCCCATTTCTCCCCCTCTCTCTCTATCGTTCTCTCTCGTTACATAAAATAATCTAACTTTATCACCTAATAATATAATATAGCAATTACATGAAATAATCCAACTTTATCACCTCAATTTAGGGGTGGGCAAATGGAGGTCGAATTCTATTGACAAGTGTTTTTTAAGGCCCTTCTGTGCTGCTGAATCCGAATCCGATGAGATTTTTGTTCTGTGACGTCATTTAAGGTTGGTTCAGTGGTTTTCAAAATGGCGGCCAAAAAATGACTTATTTTCTCATAAAAGCAAGACAATATTGGAACTTGTTTTCCAATATGTTAAAATATATGTTTTCATGGCCGTGGATTCTAAAATTGCACTCCCATTTATGATTTGATAACATCCTATATCGATATGAGGGTAATAACTGGAAAAGAGTCATTTTGAAAATGTCCACTGAACCAACCTAAAATGACGTCACAGAACAAAAATTTCACCAGATTCGGATTCAGCAGCCAAAATGGCCTTAGAAAACACTTGTCTCCAAAATTCGACCTCCATTTGCCCACCACTAATAATAAAGCAATTACATGAAATATTGTAACAAATATTGTTCCTGTAACAAATACTGTTCTTGTAACAGATATTGTTCCTGTAACAAATATTGTTCCTGTAACAAATATTGTTCCTGTAAAAAATATTGTTCCTGTAACAAATATTGTTCCTGTAACAAATATTGTTCCTGTAACAAATATTACTCCTGGAACAAATATTAACCTTTGTATCAAATTGTATCAAATATCACCCTTGTATCATATATCACACTTGTAACAAAATCAAACTTGTTTCAAAATAATTATCCCTGTGTAAAATATGAGCACGAGGATCAAACTCTGGACATCCAAGTTAGTTAGCAAGTGGATTACCCATTGAGCCACCCGTCCATATTCAATTTTTATTCTAAAATCTTAAATAGTCGATATATATCGTAATTTAATTACCTGGTTTCCATGACGACACGGCGTCAATGACGTCAATTTTAGGATAAGCAACCGCCGTAGTAAGAACTTGAAAGTCGACGTTTTCAGGTGTTCCCCACGGCCCTTGCCATTTGACGGAGCTCTGGACACTGAACTTCAATCCTTGATCCCAAAGGTCAATCTTCACTGAATCATCGGTTTGGGTGTAGTTTTGTGACAGTACTTTAGCCATGTGCTGTTCTTTGGTGTATTCAGGTTTGCCTAGTAGAAAATACAATATAGAGTAAAAACTCATCAAACAATCATAGATTGTTTACAAATTTTAATGTGGACCAACGGAGGGACAAGAGTGACAACAATATACCTCAACAATAAAGTTGTCATTCAACATACAGTATACAAGAGCTGAATCTATCAATTGCAGACTTTTCTTTGGGCATAAAATGTTATCTTAATTATTAATAAGACATTAATTAATTTATCCAGAACATAATCAACTCTCAATGGCATCGCTAGCCTGCAATCTTTAGTAGATTATGTTCCGATTTTACTGCATAATTTCCTTTACGATTTAATTATTAAATGGATGATCGAGACTATGCTTTTTATCGTACAGACTTTAGTAATGAGGATCGAGGCTAGGCGGAAATTCCAATTGCTTAATTCTCGGTTCATAGTGGATCAATTTGACTGAAATTGTCAGCAAATTCCCTATACATTATCTAGCTTTTAACTATTATAGTGAGAACTGCCAACCCGTTATCTAATCTCTCAAACTAATGTATCTTTATGGTATACAGTATGATGCAGACATGACCTGTAATGTGACTAAGCGTAAGCATCCTACGTTACGGCCATGGCATGCAGTGTCCAATGCAATGGGGTTAATTTTCACGGAAAGTGGCGTTTCGTCATCGAAATCAAACTGTCAAGGGCTCCTTTACGTGCGCCTACGAGTACACGGGTGGACATTGACGTTTTATAGCATTCGAACCAAACGCTTGTATGGACAGGCTAGAATAACACGGGAAACCCTTGTTTTATGGATGATTTTGATATGACCTCACAATTCTAAGATGGCCGCAATGCCGTCTTGCTTGGCTTCTTGTTGCCTTGAACCAGTATTAAATGGACGACATGAATATCGGTTATAAATGTCATGGGATATCTTAATATCAACAAACCTTTATAGGCTATAAAAGCATATGCTTCTACGTCCGCGGCATTTCTAATTTTACTGGAACCGGAAGCCAGGCCTCCTAATCGTTCTACAGCACTGTAAACCTTTTCAAAATCCCGTCCTTCAGATCCGAGTCCCAGACCTCGTTTAACCGCCATGGCAACGATTTTATCATTTTGTATTTCTGAAATAAAAATAATATACACACTCATGAACTTGAAACAAATATGATGGATGTGTAATTTTGAAAACATCTTTGACGACACACCTCCATTGAAGTCATTATATATTACAGTTTAAAATGCATTTAAAGAACTAAATATACAGGCTAAGATAACTCTAAATAGCGGCTTACCATCAACATATTGTTCAAAGAGTTCATCAGATGCTTTATCCCAAGCTTCACCAAGAAGAAAAATATTAAAATCATGAATGGAACCGTCTAAATTCCATACCATGACATGTAGACCTTTACCCCATTCACTCAGGTATGGAGACGACTGTAATATAACATATTATATCTTAAAAATTATCTTAACGGTCTGTCGGATCATCGATATTATACGGGCAAGCGAAATCCTGTTTTCTTCTGTTCTAAACATAATGATGTCATCCCACCGTAAACACAACTGATTAACTTATAGAAAGTCCCCCCCCCCTTCGCCAAAAAGATTTACATTATAAAGCTTTCAACCTAGAAAAGTCCAATCAGTAAAGAAATGATCACAATATGAGTTATGGGCAGTAATATTTAAGTTAATCGACGGATTGGATACTACTTAAAATGTGAATACTCTAGCATAACATCCGATCTAAGAAATACAAAAAAAACTATTGGCTGGTGACTTGGGTGGTGTCCTTAAAGTGAATAGAATCTTCGCGACATAACGTTAGATACTAAATTTACAAATATTATAAAGTTGATTACACACTTTACAAACAGTATTACGTTGAATACTAACTTTACGAATAATATAACGTTCACGTTGAAAGCTAAATTATTTAGGGGATAACGTTGAATTCTAACTTTACGATTATTATAACGTTGTATACTAATTTTGCGAATATTTTAACGTTCGTTTTGAGAGCTAAATGTTGGAACAAGATAACGTTGAATTCTAACGAGTCAAATTATTATACCGTTAAATACTAACATTACGAATATTTGAGCTTTGAATACCCACTTTCCGATTATTATTCTTTACGAATATTAACGTTATATTCGAATTTTACGAATATGATAACGTTCATGTTGAAAGCTAACTTATTTAGGAAACTGATAACGTTGATTCTAACTTTACGATTATTATAACGTTGAATACTAATTTTAAGAATATTTTAACGTTCACTTGAAAGCCAAATTAAGAATGCGTTAACGTTGAATCCTAATTGTACAATTATTATAACGTTAAATACTAACTTTATGACTTGCGTTCATTTTGAAAACTAAATTTACAAATAGTCTAACGTTGAATTTTAACGGTACGAGTATTATAACGTTGAATACTAACATTACGAATATTTGAGCTTTGCATACCTACTTTACGATTATGAAACGAATATGATAACGTTAAGTTTAAACTTTACCAATATTATAAAATTGAATACTTTTTTTACGAAGTCTAACGTTGAATGAAAACTTTTTAAAGTTTTTACAATATTCTTAAAAGAATATTGTAAATTACATGCAGTTTTAAACTAAAAATCTGCATAAAATGTAATACCCGTGATCAGGGATAGGTAGGTTGGTTCATGAATGCAGTTATTTGTTTGGAGTTCTTTTTTTATCATTAAAACTTCTCCATCTGTCAGTTTAGGGTTTCATGTTTGTGACGACGCTATACATAATCTTACCTGATGATTGTACACAACACCACAGGTCTGTGACGATGCTGGAATAGTTCGAGCTAATTTTGTCCAGGACAATTTGTCTTCTCCATGAATCTCTATTGTCCCTCCTGAACCAACACCAATAAATTTTCTACCATAACCTCCTACAGATGTACTATCGTTTGTTAAACCTGAAATTGTGTACATTTTAAAATGACAGGATTCCGACCGGATAAAAATAAAATGAAATTGAATGCAGTTTAACGGATAAAACGCACATGGTGTTTTTTTTTTAATTTGGCGTAAAGCCGTAATAAAAACAATTCAAATATTTTACTTTAGGAATGAAATGGGGTTTAATGTCTCGTCAATACAATATCTTGAGACTAACATATGGTAAGATTTGTATCTATGGATGTATGTGCAATGAGGTTAAGTGGCTTTAAGGTGGGCAACGATACGGTTCTTTAACGTCGACAATAATAATGATCGAATGCATAGGCACCATGAAACATTTCAAAGCCAAAATGTAATAATAAAACTTTTAATATTTTATATTTGTTATACACAGACCTGTTAATACAATGTTAGCCTTCTTGGTGAATTTACAATCTTCACTTCCAATAATAAACCTCCCGTAAACCAAGACATGATCAGTAGTCAGAGTTATCCCCTCCTTGTTGTCCCAGATAAGGGCGCCGCCATCTTGTATTTCTATACCAGTCAGAGGGGGAGGCGGTTCGTCGAGTAAGATGTTTTTACCTGATATGACCACCTGCAAGACAAAATTACTAGTATATAGAAATGGCGTGATCACAAGGTCCAACAACGGCGAATGGACCAGAGAGTCGGAGCATCGCAATTCTACATTAGGCAAACCGCGACAGATTCTACGCATCCGAATGAAAAATGGCTGTCCCCATGAAGATTTCTGTGGAGAGTGTATTATATCAATAAACGTCTCGTTTGGCATTGGGTTTTGGGAATTACCAGGGAATTTGATCAAACCAGCAGCCTTGAGACAATATCTCTACCTGGTAGAAGTAGAAGCACACTCTACAAAAGACACGTTTTCATGTTTAAAGTAAACCGGTAGCCGCATCGCAAATGTATGAACGTAGGTACATGTCACTTACTGTCATACAGCCGAGATTTGATGTAGGGTACCGAAATCTGTCGCGATTTGCCGAGTGCGCAATTCTAGCATTGCCAAGACTGGCATCTTTTGATTTCTCCCAATCGTTCAATCGTACACGGGCTACATTTTTTTCTTTAAATCTTTATTTCAAAATAATAAATAACGGGATTGTACATAGTTAAATGAGATAAAACGCTAACAACTGGGACCTAGAAATTGACATAAGTGGGTCGTAATACTGTAATATGAATGTATATAAACTGATTTACATTTATTGGTTTTTACTCTCATTTCAAATCAGTTATGTTCCGCGAAATAAGCTAGAGGTCTCACTCGAATGCAAATTTATAGCGTCTGTTTTTTCCAGTCTACATACGCCGTTTCGTTTGGTGCAATATGTCTAGTCTCATTCTTCGAATCTCGTGCCAGAACTGGGGCTGAAACGCATTATGGTACATGAGGACAGAAAAATGGCCGGCAAAATGTTATCCTAAATTTTGGAATTGTATAATATGTCTAATATATGTGTTTTACGGTTGTTGTGTTACAGTCTGATCTCAAAAATAAATTTCGAGAAATTTTGATGGTAGAAATTCAAAATGGCCGGCGAAATGAAATCCAAAATGGTGGAACTTTAATAAATCGTCTTTTTTTTACGTTGTGTATGGGCTTGTAATGTGGTTGCTGGGCTCTTTTTTTTAAATTGATTGTCTAGATGATGTAAATATGAAAAGACAATCAAAGTCGAAACCAAAATGGCGATGCCTGTCCTTGTGGATATTGCTTGTAATAAGGATTTTAGTGTTACTGAATTCTTATTTGTGCGTAAGCTAGAAACATTAGACATATTACAGAAACATTTTTTACGTATAGTTTTATAAAAGCAAGGAGAAAACCCCATGTTTAGGTACACACTGTTAACCAACCATAGATGTTTTAATAACAATAAATCATATATTTTTTTTTAGCTCAACGTAATGGTTTAAATTGAATGTAGATATAAATTATCTATGTTCCATATATTGAGCCTTACTTTTTTGTCAACATCAAGGCGAACTTGCTCTATTATTCCTTTTAGCCTATCCAGATTTGTTCAGATGGATCTGATTTTTAAAAGCGTATGCAAGTTAAATACCTTTAATAGCGCTTTTATCAGATGTTTCTTTCATTTTCTTTTCTTATGAATTAGGCTGTATGACAATATGTGCGCTTTTTGTTGTATAATACCGTAATAAAGGTGTGTGCAGCTATAGCCTCATTTTCATTTAAAAAATGTAAGTTTTATCTCCTATAGACATTTTCTCGTGGGAATCCAACTTCGACACAACAATATGAAATGAAATGGGGTTAACGTCCTACTGTTACGCACCTAACCTGGGCTAATGGAAGACGGGCATACGCCATACAGTGTGCTATGAAGGAAATTTTCCCCGGCCTACTCTTATATCGAATTCCAACTGTCAAGGGATCTTTCATGTGCACGCCAATGTGTACACGGGACCTCGGGTTTTCGTACCATCCGAACGACTAGACAGCTGTTCTGCATCCCTTTTAGACAAATATAGTAAACATAATATTTCTTACACAACAGCTCATTCTTCGTACAGTTTTTTCTACTCGAATGTGCTTACTTACGAAATAACATTTCTTATATTACATTAGTACATACTTTTGAATTTTTGAGGGATGCGGCTTGTTGGGAAACTATAACAAAGTCTTCCATTTTGGGGGGTTTAGATGGCGTAGTGGTCTAGAGACTTCCAATATGTCCCCAATACATTTATGGTATCTAAATCCAATAGTTTTAGAGATATTCGCAATTTCTGATCGACAGCCGCCATCTTCGATTTTGTCACGCCCCCTGTCCTTATTTGGACTCCGATTTTGGTAAACTTTCTTTTCCTTACCTAGGACATCATAACGAGCCAATAGAAAACAAAAAACCTTTTGTTGCAATTTGTTCTACGTAAGACATCATTTAGCCGTCGTTTGACCCGCCTATTATATAAATAATTAAAGATAGGCCTACCTTTCCGCGTATAAACTTGTTGATTTGATAATATAATTGAACTAAAAACCTATTCAAACTAATTAATATATCATAAATTTGCTCCAAATCCTTTTCAAAACATTGTAATTGTCAAGGAATACCCCTGCTATAAAATGTTTGTATCACGCGACTTCCCTCTGTCGGTACCTAAGGCAACGGGTGCGAAGTCGAAGGGAATGCATTGCCTACACAAGATGATGTTGTCCTTAATCGCTGACTAATTATTACAAATATCGAATCCGAATTATATTCTCGGATAATTCACTGCCGTCTGCCCGTGATTTTTATTTCAGGTAGTGTTGTACGTCTAACTCTTAATTTATCAACATCTACATCAAGCGCCCAATATCCGCGTGCAACCTTTGACGTCACGCGTGCAGATATTCCCAATCGTCGTACTGACGATTAGCGGAACCCTTACACTTTTGTCCTGTATACGCCCCATGAGTGTTTTTCAGTGAATCGAGTATTTTTCTCGTAAGGTTGTATATCTATACTTTCCATGTATACCAAAATTGCCTTTTCTATGAACCTATCTTGAATTAGGCATTTATTTACAAAATAAAAAGACCATAATTATCTCTCGATGGCATCGGATACTCGAGATTTTAACTAGATTAGAACGGTTCGGCATTTAAAATGTAATTTTAAAAATGGGAAAGCGAGGCTAATTCGCGAATATCCCAGTTCCCTGGTTACCACTATGCACACATCTTGTCAAAACTACAAACAGTGATAATTTGCCTCAGAATAAAGTAATTTGAATGATATTTTCAATATTTTCTTCTTTTATCATTTATTTTTGAATTTTATAGCAACACTGATCGATTCTTTATTAAACCTTTAACTGTTACTTTTAAGATATTATGTTAACAATTTAGTCGTTCAGATTGATCGAAAATCAGAGGTCCCGTGTACACATTCGCGAGCATGTAAAAGAACCATTGACCGGTGCATTTCGAAATAATAGTGAGCTATAGCGAAACAGTTGAGGCAAAATTCCATTTATAGAATGCTGCATGTCGTATAGCCGTATTTGTATATTATAATATATTAACAATTAATTTTTCATCAATCAACATAACTGCCATGTATAAACTAAATACAGCCGTCCCTGCCATAAAATCTGTCAAATTTCCTCATAATTTAAAGTAACTAAAAAAAAAGTCTCTAACTCAATAGCATCCAAAGTCTTGCACGTTGAAAACACGAATTATCTGTCAATTCAATCAATATTGATGTTCTGATCTTACCGGCAAAAATGTAGGCCTCTGATATCCAATATTTAAGACAACATAAACATTTTACCATTGGTACACGAATCGTGTAACATAGTACGTTTCAGCGTCACTTGTAACAAGTGACCAGACATATTCCACATCTATTGTCAAACGGTAACGCCATATCTGATGTAGTTGGCATGCGCAATAGAATGGAATAACCAGACGCAAGAAATTGAAATTCGGTTGAGACTCATGCCGTATTTCTCTTGGCATAACTGATTTGGAATTGAATGTAAATCAGTTTAATCAGATTTCACTATAATATGCCTTACGACAAAATTTGGGTCAATTTCTAGGTCCTAAATATTAGAGATTTAGCTCCTTTAAAATAGCTTCCATTCTATAATTATTAATACAACATAAGAAATTAACTAGAATTTGACGTCTTACTTCTCAGCACCAAATGGTCTCTGTATATAATGGGCATAATTCTTACAATCGGGTGGTCATTTGGTGAGACGCATTTTGGTCACATACGACCAATTCTAAACATGGGCTTAACCTCCGCTCAAGACAAACTATTTTTTTTTCAGAACTAACGTATAGTACAGTTTTATTTCAATAATTCGCTTTCGCATAGGGATCTTTGTCTTTAGCATTGATAGGAAACGCCGAAACAATCCGCTACGTTAGACATGTGCCCATATTCCTTGGGATCGAAAGCCGGCCACTTGACAAAATGACAGACCCTTTATTATGGAAACGCACGCGTTAAACATCCCACCTTGAGGTAAATAACTTAACACGTATCACTTCCCGCGATGCTGGCTTTATCCCAAAAACTATTTTAATCTTACCTTAGTATTGAGGGTTGGTTTGGTACCTCCCCATGTGTTGCCATCACTCCACCGCTGTAGACCGGATTCAAGATGGGGGCAAGCTCCCTCGACATTTGTAACCCCTAAACATATACTGAACACAACCAACAAAAATAACCACATGTTGATTGACAAGTTGGTGTTGTGACGTAGTACACACTTTAAATATGTGTTCATTTATACTTTGTGGATTTTTTTCTTTTTATTTCAGTAGAAAGTCCTAAGCTATCAATAAAACCTGTCCTGACTGTAAAACTGTTCAACTTAATAAATCAGCCAGATTCGTCGTTTTAAAGGTAGGGCCAACAAATCAAACACTAAATCTAATACCGTGATTGTCAAACGATACACTGTACACAAAGGTGCAGTGTTGAAGTTCCGGGTTCGAACTCTGAGCATTGACTTTCACACAAATTGGTTCAACTTGATTACTTATAGTCTCCCACGCATGTCACGTGATCAAAATAAAAACAGTTGTTACGTTCGAGCGCGGAATAAATTTATGTTTACGTTGTGGTTGAGCGCGTCTTGATTTGTCACCAATCTGTTGACTCGGGAGATAGTTCGTTCACGGGTCAAAATAGTTCTAAATATGTCGACCTAAATCCAACATTGTGGTAGTGTTACGGGGGACAAATAAGTAAGGGATAGGGGCTAAAAAGCCAAGTGCCTCATTTTATCACTACATGTCAAAATGAAAGTAGCTAAATGAAAAATTAACAAAAATAGGTTAAGTAGAAGAGGAAAGGAAATATTTCTGTGAATTTTGGGTGGTTATTTCGCCGAGTGGGTAGGGTGCATCTCATCCCCTTATTCCTAGATCTGCATCTGAAACCTCCAAGGTAAAGGTTTTGGCGGTTACTCCAACTATACCTGAATCGACGCTTGACTAGCCCGGTTCTCCCGTTCATTTATGTGTTCTTGCTATTATAATTTGCGTAGAGTCTGGTTAAATCCTAGAATGATCAATGGACACGGAACCTAGAACTAAAGTGGGGTACATAATCCTTTCGTTTGATACTTTCCTCTCTGGGTCGGATAATCTAGTGATCAGGCGACAGGCTGTATCTCATTAGTTCAATTTATCTCGACAATAAGTGCCTGGATACTGTCAGACAGCATTGTCTGTAGTCTATTTTTGAATACTGTCTTTGGGAAGTCCTCAATACCCTATGTAAGTACTCGCTACTGCGGCGCTCATGAGGGGGCTTCGTTGAGGTTCACAAGTCCGTTTGTTTGACACTTTCTTTTATCGCCGGATAAACTATAGATCTAAATCTATTTATCTCGACTATCTGCGCTTGACGGAATACTACCTGATGGCATTTCCGGCCGTCTGTTTCGCCACATTTTCTGGGTAGGTCCTCCATAACCTCCGTAAGGATAACCTACTTTGGCGCCCATGTGTGGGCTTCGTCGAGTTTCGCAAGTCCGTTGAATTGACACTTTATCTCAACAATAAGTGCCTGAAATACTGCCAGCCTGCATTTCTGGGGGAACGTTTAAAGTACAGTATTGGTGCCAGTCATTATCACATATGTGATAGAGCTGGTTAAACACATTCCAAATATACTTTTAACGCAGAGAGCATTGCTGCGATAGCTGAGTATTACACGCTGACCGAATCAGCAGTGACGTAACGACAGTGAAAACACGAGCGACTGCCCTATATAGTTGACTGAAGCGGCGAGCGATAACAGACAAACGGCTAAATTTCTGCTCACTCATAATTCCTTCGAAGACCAGCATTTGTTCTATGGGACTGTAAGAGAATATCTGACAATTCAATAAAGTAATTGAATGACATTAGATAAGAGAACATGAAAGAAAAAAAAGAAAAAATCCGTGTATTACCATGTTTTATAAGGCATAGAGTGAATATAAACAAAGGAATGTGCCGACTATTTCTATTTTTCTCGTGTTCTCTTATCTCTTGTCATTGAATTACTTTATTGAATTGTCAGATATTCTCTTACAAATGTTGGTCTTCGAAGGAATTATGAGTGAGCAGAAATTTAGCCGTTTGTCTGTTATCGCTCGCCGCTTCAGTCAATTATATATATAAGGCAGTCGCTCGTGTTTTCACTGTCGTTACGTCACTGTTGATTCGGTCAGCGTGTAATTCTCAGCTATCGTAGCAATGCTCTCTGCGTTAAAAGTACATTTGGAATGTGTTTAACCAGCCCTATCACATATGTGATAATGACTGGCACCAATATTGTCCTTTAAGCGACCGTTTATGTGTTACAATTACAATACGAATTTGGATATACAAATACGGCGGATATTCGATAATGACCTTAGTAGATAGACCCAACACTGATAAAACTAGACTAATTTTAAGACAGTTCGGTGAACCAGAAATGGAATTGTTATCTTACTGTGTGCATCAGTGGTCGTGATTTTAACAACTTGTGATAAACAGATTAACCACGTCATAGAAAACAACAACATTAAGTTCATTCAACCAATGGCGTCACAATTTCAAGATGGCGGAGAAGACGTCATTTTAGGTTCCTAGTTCACATAATACTATCTTATTTGCAATTACGAGCAACAGATATTCCAATCCCCCATTGGTCGGGAATTGGGTGGTGCTTTAGATCCAAGATATGCCATTGGTATATATGTGACGTGCTTCGATCCAAATCTTGTTAAACGTGAAAAGGAGTATCGAGTGTTTCGCCCCCACGCTATTTTTTGGGAGTTATGTGGTCGAATGTCAAGTGTGTCTGCTTTAGATTACAAGGTCTATTATTGAACTATATGTGGTGTGTGTCGATCCCAAGCTTGTTATTTCTGGTCCCAAATTTTTGTCGGGAATAGGGTGGTCGATTGGTCGACTGGTCGAGTTGCCAAACGTGTGCTTTAGATCACGATGTCTGCCACTGAGTCACACGGCGTGGTTCACAAGCTTAGGTTCGCCTACCTAACATCGGGTCCTCTGGTATCCTGTCAATGTTAAACAATCCTGCGCTTAAGCGAATTATTAAAATATAAATGAGCCATATGATAGTACGGAAATGAGCTCGTACGTGTTAAGTTGGCATTAAAGCCCTAAATCTCTCTCTCTCTCTCCCTCTCTCTCTCTTTCTCTCACACACCCACTCTCTGTTAGACCCGAGCTAATGACCGAAATATTGTCAAGACATTCCCCTTACCATTCCTGCCTTCAATAATCTATTTACGCATAAAACCAAGTCGACCAGTTAACGTTGTCTATATAATGTATCCGAGAAGGTCAGTTGACTCGATTAAGCTAATCTCTTTATCATTGTCAATTATAATCGAAGCATGAATACGTATATTTGATCAACATTTATTTCAACATTTTTGGTCTCAATTATCATAACCCAGGGCAATAAACTGTATAAGTGGCCAATAATCATTAATTTTTGTTGGCTCCATGTAATTTTTTTTAGAGATGAGCATTTGTGTCACTGATAGTCATTTGGGAAGTTATTTTGAATACTTTGAAAACAACAATATTATTAAAGGGACAATAACACTCTTGGTGGCTTGACAGGTCCAGCCTTATTCTAAATACTATATCTTTATAAGTGTCCTACCTGTTGTGTAAATTATCCATTAAATCCTAGTTTACTTGTCCAGAGGGTTCGAAAGTATTTTACAATCTATGTTACATTTGAAAAGGTTTACGTTAAGTTTTTCAAACCATGCAATTGAATTATTCTCATTGTTTAAATTCGGTGTGTTAAGATGAAATTTGTATCATCAATTAATTTGAATATTGTAAAATAGTACAATTTGTTGACCAGAATAATGATTGGGACATATTATTTAGTTACAACAAGAGTGTTATTGGGCCTTTACAAGGAAAATCCGCCCAACTCATTCAATTCAGTTCAGTGGCAGCATCTTAACGATCTACTGAGCGTTGGAAATGAAATGAAACTGGGTTTATAACAACATATTGTTCTGGGTGGGGCGATAGCTGAATGGTTAGCACATGCGCGCTATATCGTAAGGTCTGGCATTGAGTCAACTGTCGTGGTTTCTATTCTGCGTGACAAGGGGTTGGGTCACCTGTCCGGTTTCCTTCCACTGCTAAAGACCCTCTTCGCGCAAGCGAAGTATTGAAAAAAATGAAACATGTTAGTTACGAAATGACCTAGTTTGCTCCGACTGGGCTACTAAAGACAAACTGAAACTTAACAAATACAAATAAGAGTAGGTCGTAATTAGCGCGATCAACAAGCATATTATTACAGATGTGTATCACGCTTTGTACACGTCAACACATCATCCTAGTATTCCGATTTTACTTGTTGCTAATTAGAAATGTCCTGGATTTAATAGTTTTTTGTGTTTTTCCATGGAAACCAGTTTGGGTACAAGGGCGACGGGTATTGTTGGACGAGTCTCTTCCGGACACCTGTTACCACTGCTTGTCGTGTATTTTTTACGCTAGGAGCAGTCCATTTGCTGAATACACTGTTATGCTTGAATACACTATTTTGCCTATAACCTTTTTTAGGACTTCGAATTCTGTCTTATGGTTTGGATTGTTCGTACTTGGTTTTTATTTTAGCCATATGGTTGTTATTAGGAATTCCACTGTCATTTAAAAGATCACTCCAATTCTGCCCCGGAGCTTATGGACTCCATTAGAGGGCTGGGGGATGCTAATGGTATATTATAATCAATATATGTAATAATAATATGTTGGGGTTTTTTTTGCCGCCACGTACACAAAACACTTCCGTCATTCTCGTCTTCGTATTTAAACTGCCAAGTGCCAATGGATGCTTTAAGTGTAAGTCAATGATTACTTGTGTGTTACTAGTATGGGGTAGAGAGAGAAATGCGGTTTGACGTTCATTAGACACAAACTAGGTCATTTCGGGACTAACACATGGTTTAATTTTATTTCAATAATTCGCTTGCGCGTAGGGGTCTTTAGCAGTGGGAGAAAACAGGAAGACCCGGAGAAAACACACGACGTTGGACAGGCGACCCTTCGCCTTGCCCATACGACCGGGGATTCGAAACCTACTAGTATGGACCTCGGTTCGTCATTCCATTAAGACGTCCGGACAACACTTTCTTTGTCAGACCCGCAAGCCCATCTACTATTATGATAATTGGGATCCATTCCGGCTTGTACCATCTCAGTGTTATCGATGAAGCAGGGACATTCTAGTTCAGCACCCCTACCACCTCTCCTGGCAATGGTAAGATGAAATCTTATTAAAATATAAAATAATCAAGTCCTTGTCCCCACTGTACCAATTGGTTCGAGCCCAGGCACATTATAAATATAAAAAAAATAACCAGCGGCTGCCAGGCAGGATACGCCCACATTTTCGAGAGATGGATAGAGAACAAGCAAAACCGAAAGTTATTTTTCCTACAATCAAAGGCTTTAATTCATTAAATATCGAAAAGAATCAAGATCTTTAGGTTATAAACATGCATTTCAAGTTTCATCAAAATCGAATTAAAATTGTGACCTATACTGGGTCCACAACCTTGACATACCATATTTTAACACTATTAGCGTACAAACGGTGGCCATTTTATCTGGTAATTATGATCCGATTTCTCTGAAATTCAAACTCAGCCTTCCATATGGTGTAACGGTGATAGAGTCAAACGTTTTTTTAAATCAGATAATAATCGTGACCTCCTGAGGGTTGAGCTACCATAGGGGATTTTCGGACAATCAGGGGCCATAATTCAGGAAGTTATGATCTGATATGTGCAAATAACGAAAGGAACCAAGATCTTTAGGTTATAACCATGCATTTCAAGTTTCATCAAAATTGAATCAAAATTGTGACCTATACTGGGTCCACAACCTTGATATACCACTTTATAACAGTAATCGTGTACACGCTGCGGCCATTTTGTATGGCAATTTTGTTCCGAATTTGTCCAAATTCGAAGTCAACCTTCCTTAGGGTGTAATGGTGATATAATCAAACGATTTTTTAAATCGGATAATAATTGTGACCTCCAGAGGGACCACAAGCTAAACAAAGACGATTTTGCGTATAATCAGGGGCCATAATTCAGGAAGTTACAATCCGATATGCCCAAATATCAAAAGGAACCAAGATCTTTGGGTTATAACCATGCATTTCAAGTTTCATCAAAATCGAATTAAAATTGTGACCTCTACAGGGTCCACAACCTTGATATACCATATTTTAACAGTATTCGCGTACGAATGGCGGCCATTTTGTATGGCAATTTTGGTCCAATTTTACCGAAATTCGAACTCAACCTTCCTTAGGGTGTAACGGTGATATAAGCAAACGATTTTTTAAATCGGATAATTATTGTAACCTCCAGAGGGACCACAAGCTAATCAAAGACGATTTTGCGTATAATTCGGGGCCATAATTCAGGAAGTTACGATCTGATATGCGCAAATATCGAAAGGAACCAAGATCTTTGGGTTATAACCATGCATTTCAAGTTTCATCAAAATCTAATTAAAATTGGGACCTCTACAGGGTCCACAACCTGGATATACCATTTTTTAACAGTATTCGCGTACGAACGGCGGCAATTTTGTATGGTAATTTTGGTCCGATTTTTCCGAAATTTGAACTCAACCTCCCTTAGGGTGTAACGGTGATATAATCGAACGGTTTTTTAAATCGGATAATAATTGTGACCTCCAGAGGTACCACGAGCTAAAATAGGTGATTTTTCGGATAATCAGGGGCCGTAATTCAGGAAATTACGTTCCGATAGGCGCAAATATCGAAAGGAACCAAGATCTTTGGGATATAAACATGCATGTCAAGTTTCATCAAAATCGGTTCAAAATTGTGACCTCTATAGGGTCCACAAGCTAAAAACGTGATTTTTCGTACAATCAGGGGCCATAATCCATGAAGTTTTGATTCGATACATGCCAATATCGAAAGCAGCCGCGATCTTTTGGGGATAAACCTATATTTCAAGTTTCGTCAAAATCGGACAAGAATTGTGACCTGTAGAGAGTCCACAAACAATTGTGGACGGACGGACGGGCGGGCGGACGGACAGACGGACAGGGGCGACGACATAATACGTCCACATGGTAGGGGTGCTGAACTAGAATGTCCCTGCTTCATCGATAACACTGAGATGGTACAAGCCGGAATGGATCCCAATTATCATAATAGTAGATGGGCTTGCGGGTCTGACAAAGAAAGTGTTGTCCGGACGTCTTAATGGAATGACGAACCGAGATCCATACTAGTAGGTTTCGAATCCCCGGTCGTATGGGCAAGGCGAAGGGTCGCCTGTCCAACGTCGTGTGTTTTCTCCGGGTCTTCCTGTTTTCTCCCACTGCTAAAGACCCCTACGCGCAAGCGAATTATTGAAATAAAATTAAACCATGTGTTAGTCCCGAAATGACCTAGTTTGTGTCTAATGAACGTTAAACCGCATTTCTCTCTCTACCCCATACTAGTAACACACAAGTAATCATTGACTTACACTTAAAGCATCCATTGGCACTTGGCAGTTTAAATACGAAGACGAGAATGACGGAAGTGTTTTGTGTACGTGGCGGCAAAAAAAACCCCAACATATTATTATTACATATATTGATTATAATATACCATTAGCATCCCCCAGCCCTCTAATGGAGTCCATAAGCTCCGGGGCAGGATTGGAGTGATCTTTTAAATGACAGTGGAATTCCTAATAACAACCATATGGCTAAAATAAAAACCAAGTACGAACAATCCAAACCATTGGACAAAATTCGAAGTCCTAAAAAAAACGATATAGGCAAAATAGTGAAGTCTGGCAAAATAGTGTAATCAGCATATGGACTGTTCGCCGTGTACAATATACACGACAGACAGTGGTAACAGGTGTCCGGAAGAGTAAGCTTACCCTGCTGGAATGCCACACCCGCCATAGCTGCATCCAAACTATTAGAGGAAATCTGGTAAAATAGCGTGATTGGCCCATGGACTATCATTGATAGCCTACACCGGTTGTGTTCCCAAACCCTAGCCCATGGACTATCAATGACAGCCTACACCGGTTGTGTTCCGAAAACGAACGGTATAGGCAAAATAGTGTAATCAGGTAAAATAGTGTAATCAGCATATGGACTGTTCACCGTGCACAAAATACACGACAAACAGTGGTAACAGGTGTCCGGAAGAGTAAGAGTAAGCTTACCCTGCTGGCATGCCACCCCCGCCATAGCTGCATCCAAACTATTAGACAAAATATGGTAAAATAGCGTGATTGGCCCATGGACTATCAATGACGGCCTACACCGGTTGTGTTCCCAAAACAAACGATATAGGCAAAATAGTGTAATCAGGTAAAATAGTGTAATCAGCATAAATATGGACTGTTCACCGTGCACAAAATACACGACAAACAGTGGTAACAGGTGTCCGGAATAGTAAGCTTACCCTGCTGGTATGCCACACCCCAATAGCTGCATCCAATCTATTAGACGAAATATCGATAGAATAGCGTTATAGACCAATGAACGATATATCGGTATGCAAAATGCAAGTGATGAACAGTGTTAACGATATAGTAGACATATTATATTATCAGGGATATAGTATACCCGTCAATTAAATATGTCTAGAATAATAGTCGAGAGAGACATGTTATAGTTACCAATCAAGCCAATATGACGGCTATAAAACTTTTTAAAGGTTTTAATAAGTTTAGTTCGCAAGTATCCCTGTAGTTGAACCTTAGATGACAAATGCCTCGATCTACTTAAAAAAAATCATAATATAACGAACAAGCTCTCGCGTAACAAATTAGCTGAGTCAGACACAAACACTCCATAAGCTGGTGATATTGGAATGTTACTACTAATAAATGGAAAGTTAACAATCGGAAAGTCAAAGTCATCACGTTTATCCCCCCCCCCCGACACACACACACACACACATATATTAGATCTATAAAGTGAATTGTCATTAATCATACGATATTCAGATTGTAAGTATTTTTCATAAATGTGTAAAAATATGTTTTAACCCTTCGTGTGTATAGGTTGTATTATCTGGTATTCAGGCACCTTTAAATCCGGAAACCATAACCGATTGGCCCATGTAAGCCAGTTTGTCTGCACATTGATAGAACCGCAAGCTTACATCTGAAATCCTCTAACCGGTCCAATCACTGACGTATGAGGTTTGTGATACCTTGCTATCTATTGAGATATTCCCTAGTAGTGTGGCAGCCCAGGCCCTCAAACTCCAACGAAGGAGATACCAATGTTCACCTTTATAGCAAGTTGTGGCGTCTGTCAGGGGGTAAGCACCATTTAAAATGTATGTCAACTATTATGACATATTCAAAGTACAGTAAGGTACTATAGAAATCAATTTGGTGTGGTATCTCAAACATTAAATCTGGCACCAACATAAATATTCTCATTAGAGGGCGTCTGTCAGGGTGAAAGCACTGTTTAAAATGTATTTCATTCATAGTAGATGATTTAATCTGTCAAATTTTTAGTTGGTATCTCCAATATTGGACCTAGACCCAAAGAGACCCCCCCCCCCTTTTAAGGCATGTCTGTAAAGGGGGTGTTACCCACAATATTGTCTGTCATTACCATTTCCATAATGAAAACACCTCATTCATCATGTATAAATTGGTTTCACTCAGTACCTCTAATGTTGGATCCAGACATTTTTAGGGTCAGTTTAGGGGGGCTACTGAGGTCAGGCCCCTGATATAGGCTGCCAGACGTCCAGTTTTATTGTACACGGACATACCTCTAAATAGCGCTATAGGTGAACTTTGGTATCTCCTTCGTTGGAGTTCGAAGGTATGGGCTGTCACTCTATAGTCTTATATTAGATGAAAGAGGTTAGGTATAAAGATTGTCTGCGGTATCACTTCACTGGAAGCAGAAGTTAAATAAAGCTATTTCACGCGAGCGTATAAAGTCATACAATGATATTTTTTTCAGGAAACAACAATTACCAGGATTTATTTCCTGTATTTAAAGATGGAACTTATGTTAATTGAAGGAATTTCGGTATATTACAGGAAAACCAAATACGGATAAAATTGTCCTGGTAATTTCCGTTTTCGGAATGTGTCACGTTTTTTTCACGGATATTTTTGTTACAGCGTAAAGGGCTACATGGAAACTCATTCAATCACATGTACAATATAATAACTAGTTGACAAACTACAAACTATACAAATGTTTAAGTGTGAACATTTTAATTCGCTAATGGAATATGCTTACAGAAAATAGTGGTTAAGAGGCTTGCCCTCCTTGTCTGTATCTACCGCCCCAACAAAGACAAGCCACTAATTGCAAAGTCATCTGTACTAGTTATATAAACTAGCATTCAGTGAAATCCAAGCTACACCCGTCTTCGTGTACAGTATTCACGGTCTTCAAAAGTTCTAATGTCTCGAATCTCGCGAAATCCTTAAGAACTCTATATTTCACAACATATTTGGCGGGGGGGGACGTTATACGTCTACATTACATTACACAATTACGTAAAAAAATCATATATTTAGTTTCAATGGCACTAACGACTCAAATCTATCATTATATGACAAAAACCATTATATGAGAAAATGTTTCTCCACAAGCCGAGAAACATTGTTGTTTAAATCGTCATTTGTAAAGTTGGTAGCACATTTACACACGCACCTCTTGTAAACCGATAACACGGCGTAGAAAATATTCCTGGAAGAGAGAGCGAGAGGGAAATGGGGTTTAACGTCTACTCAACACAACTAGGTCATTTCGGGACTAACATGGTTTTAATTTTTTTCAATACGCACAGTACTTCTAGATCACCAGATACCAAGTGTTGTTTAGCTTGGGGATTATTATTGTACTGACGTCCTCTGTCGTTAGACAATATTCCAGAATGTATTGTGCTAGCATGGTAGCTGGATATCGGTTGCTATTGATTATAGAATATGACCGGTGAATAATCACTTTCAACAGAGTGCGAGCACGATTCCCTATGAGTACCTGTAGTGTCAAAAGAGTGCAACAATTCTTTCTGATTAGCTGAGAGGTTATCCATCAGATTTCCAGTAGCGTTTCGTCTTGGCCTCTGGGAGTACATGAAAATAATGTTGAGGTATTCCCCATCCGTTTGCGATAAACTATCAGTGTATAACTCACCCGCAATGTGGTTTCCCCCTATGGAATAGCTGCATTTATTTGACATTTTGTTATTGGCAAAGGTAATGTAACCCACTGTTGTATCAATCGTATGCTCATTGCCAGTGCAGATTGAGTCCTTTCTGTGGTTATTATAAAGTTCTCCATAAAATATCCTGTGTTCAAGTAGAGACTGGTTCCAGCCCAATTTATTTAAATAAGATATATCAACACGCTCTAGAAGGTTCCCTACCGCGTTCCGTCTCGCACCGAATTTATGACCACCGGACATTATTTGTGGATAAAGTCTTTTACACTGGTGGTGTTCACAGAACTAGTACATTATTATTGATCATCGTTTTGAAATTTTTTTAAAAATTAGAATTGCTTTACAATTTTGCAAAGTTAACCAATTCACTGCCTGTCTGAATGGTCAGTTGATAATTAAAATCTGCTTCCACAATACTGATATCGCAAACGCTTTCGCCGTGCAAACCTCTGTGCAACAACTTGAAGCCGTTATGTTATCTCGGGTTTTAGCAGTCACTGCTCCACTGTTCATGAAACGTCTTTCACTGTCAAAAAACTTCTAGGAAAGAACAGAAGACGATTGGGTTACGGTGTTTTAATTATTAATGGAAATTGTCATAGAAATCGCCAATGACGTCCTTAAACTGTTAAATGACATGTGGTGAGTCTAGTGCGACATCATATGCTATTTTTAGTACGTTGTCAAGTTATTAACTATCCCACTTGAAGACATTCTAACAGTTATGCCTAGATATTCGAAATGCTTTGTTTAACACAAGGGAAATGGAAAGCGCTAGACTATACGTCACGTTTTAATGAACAACAGCTGTTAAACATCTGTCTCTTTTGGAAAAAAATATTGTTTAATATTTCTTATAAGATGCAGGGACAGTTAGGTGACATAAAAAATAGTTGGTGATCGGCAGCCAAGAAATTTCTATTCAATAGACTTACATAAAAACCCTCTACCATGTTCTTGTTCTACGTCGTCCTTCCTTTACCCACCAGCTGGACATGTAGTCACTGGCGATTTGAGCATAATCCAGAATTATAAGCTACGTGAAATTTTGTCCAAAGGACCCAAATACCGGGAACCGCAATCATTTTCATGGAATCAAAATTTCAAACTTATTATTGATACCGTAGAGGACTACGCTAGATCATGGGCCAAGAGGGAAGATGTTTTCTCGGATACTCTCTCTGATTGGACTACGTCTGTCAGTCGTTTACTTAAAGTTACATTATTCAAGATATAGATAAGAACTATCCATTCTTGCTATACTAGTTCAAAAGTAGATGATGTAAAATGAATAATTTGAAAATTTCATTCAAATTACTCTATTGCAAGCGAAGAAATAGGCATTTAAAGATTTGACCGACCTGTGCAATAATTTCAACCACGGTCCTGGTTGATCAAAGCTACGACTCGAAGCGTCTAGCCGCGCCATATTTGATTTACCGCTGAAACGTTTTAATCTGTTTAATATCGGAGCAATCTGATGCCATTCAAAGTTGATTAAGGCCTGGATCAGTTAATTAATGTCTAATTAATACTTTATGGTATGTTTGGTGTTTGTGGTATTGTCTTTTTACTACTACATCTGTAAGCAGGTATCTCTTTTCAATAACAAGTCTAAACTGTGCTCATTTTGAACTCACTAAATTAATCACACCTCAGCTTCTTTTAAACCTCCCTTGCATCTAAATCTTGTTACAAGAAGAAGCACATTATATCACTTGGTAAATTTTATAATTATTTGACTTGACTTTTATATCTTTATATTTAATATAATTGCATGTAGAATCTATTTTATATATGGAATAATTAAGTATTAGCATATTTCTATAAGTATTTGTATAAGTATAATTGTGTATTTTTAGAATGTTATACTTAGTTTAAACATACATTAGTTTAGAGCTAAATCTGCCTATAGCAGGTCTTTCTGTGGGCCTGAAATGTTTTCTAATGTATTACTTAAACATTAATTAACTGATCCAGGCCTTAATCAACTTTGGATGGCATCAGATTGCTCCGATATTAAACAGATTAAAACGTTTCAGTGATACTTCGATTTAATAAAATATGGCGGACCCAGACGGTTCGAGGCTTAGCTTCGATAAACCAGGACCGCGGTTGAAATTATTGCACACGTCTGCCAAATATTCAAATGCGAATATCTTCGCTTGCAATAGAGTAATTTGAATGAAATTTTCAAAATATTCATTTTACATCACCTACTTTCGAACTATTATAACAAGAATGGCTAGTTCTTATCTTTATCTTGAATAATGTAGCATTAATCTATTCATATTGTTATTTTCAGTCTTATATTACCGTGTGTATATATGGTAGCATATTTAAATAATCAGCCTTTTTATTAAAACTCCTATTTCATAGAGTGTGTCTTGATTACTTAAAAAGTTAATTGTAATTGTAATCACCCCTTTTCATTTATTTGTTAAGATTAAATGATTTCCCACCATTATTTTAAATGTGTATATATTAATTATTATTATTTCTATTCTTATACGTTTCTTTATGTATATATATCCGATTCACAAATAAACAACCTGAACCAATGACTTAGTGTTTTGTTCTCTTCCTTGAATAGAAACCCTGCTACATTAGCTTTGTTGTAAATCTCAATGCCTTGCATGAGAAGTATGTCATTGTTCCGGCTGACAAGGCGTCCAAAAACGTTGTGTTTTTATGTAAACGACTTTATTTTGACTGTCTTTTCAAAGAACTTAATTACGGAAATCAGTGCTACCTATAAACTATCTACTCTTAGTAAGGATGAAATTATATCCAATCACAAATCTGTACTCACCTCATTTGGTACTCCGCGTGGAGATACCTATACAGATTTGCCCTTGTTACTACATAAAAATTCCCTACAAGCAATGTTTTATAGCAGATTCATCCCGTTGTTCCACTAAACCACTTTCTAAAGTATTCACATCTATACTAACGGCTGTTAAAGAGGGCGTTTAAAAATACTGTGAAAAAATTTACTCTCGTAGTGGTGTAAATTGAATGTGGATATTATCAAATTTCAAAGAATTACTTGATGGTTTGCAATCTAGATCCCTTGCTTCAGTCTTATCTATTCAAACGTTTGACTGTTCTACTTTGTACACTAAAATTCCCCATAGTAAATTAAAAGCCCGGTTGAAAAAACATTATTCACAGTGTCTTTTCGTCTTAATCGGATACTGCTAGTGATGTCAATATCTAGTTGTAAATTACATTTCCACATATTTGGTTAAGAAATACAGTGATTCCAAAAACAAATTTAGGGCAGGGCCATCAAGATAATTCAGATGTTGGATTTTTTATTTGATAACATTTGGAGGGGAAAAATATCAGCAAGTGTTTGGCATTCCCATGGGCACCAACTGTGTGCCTTTGCTTGCTTATCTGTTCTCTATTCGTATGAAGCCGAGTATATACAGACGCTCGTAAAAACAAATAAACGATCGGTCAAACTTTTAATTTCACTTATCCATATATCAATGACGTTTTATCCCTCAATAATCCTAAATTTTGTGATTATGTAGAATTAATATATCCTGATGATCTCGAAATTAAAAACACCACTGACAGTGAAAATTACACTTCCTACTTGGATCTGCGTCTCGATTTTGACAATTGTCATAAACTGAGAGTTAAATTGTACAATAAACGTGATGACTGTCCGATTTTTAACCTTCCATTTATTAGTAGTAACATTCAAATATCACAAGCTTATGGAGTGTTTGTTTCTCAGCTAATTCGTTATGCGAAAGCTTGTTCCTTTTATTCTGATTTCTTTAAGTAGATCGAGGCGTTCGTCATCTAAGCTTCAACTACAAGGATACTTGCGCACTAAACTTACTATAACCTTTAAAAAGTTTTATGGTCGTCATATTGATAACGTGTCTCTCTCAGATATTATTCTAGATATATTTCATTGACACGTATACTATTACCATCTCCCTGACAATGTCTACTACATCGTTAACACAGTTCATCGCGCGCATTTTGCATAGCGATAGGCCAATCACGCTATTTTACCGACATTTCGCCTAATAATTTGGATGCAGCAATGCCGGGTGTGGCGCCAGGCAAGGTAAACTTACTCTTCCGGACACCTGTTTCCACTGTTTGTCAAATATTTTGTACACGAGGAGCAGTCCATTTGCTGTTTACACTATTTTGTTTGAATACACTATTTTGCCTATAACGTTTTTAGGACTACGAATTCTGTCTCATGGTTTGGATGGTTCGTACTTGGTTTTTATTTTATTATCACACTAATGGGGCAGTGCTTGGTTTACCAATAGGCTAACGCTTAGGGCCTCAAGATGTTACGGGCCTCCGACCCAGGTATATACTATTTTTAAAATTGTAGTCTGTAGTCCTATGGATGACTGAATGGTTAGTGTTCGCGCGCTGCATCATAAAGCCTGTCATTAAGTCAACTGGCGTGGTTTCGAATCCCGGTTGTACATGGCAAGGAGTAGGGTATCGCCTGGCCAACCTCGTTGCTTTTCTCCGAGTCCTGCGGTTTCCTCCCACTGCTAAAAATCCCTACGCGCAAGCGAATTATTGAAATAAAATTACTCCCGAAATGACCTATGTTTGTGTCGATTTGACGTTAAACCCCATTTCTCTCTCTCTCTCTCTCTCCCTCTCCAAGTATGGTCTTCTACATTCGCGGATAATAGCTATGTAGCTCCTATAGCAGATACAGCTTTTTTAAAAACAGAAAATGAAAAGTTATTATTGACTTATTACACGAGTGTTTGTTATTAAGTGATAACACTATCTCCATGACAACTGTACTAACTAGTACCCCATATTGCCCAAGTTAAAGTTCCAAACTAAAACTAGCATTACGACTAGGTCAGTTATTCGCCTTCCTTGTGAACTGAAAAGGACATTACCAGATTGTGTTATCGCGCCTATATTAATTGAACATTTACTTATTTGTCGCACTTTACATTAGGGTACTAATGGTAACCATAATAAAATAAGTCCTAGAGTGGAGAGTTAAACCCGTATCAACGTCAGACAGAACAAGACGATCAAAGACGATACAAAGGATATTGAGTAGCAAGGCAGTGCTGCAAAGCCCTACTCAGTCAAGGCTTAATGTTATAGATGAAAGGGATTTTTCTCGTCACAGGTTCCAGTGGTAGGCTACTTTGCACCAGGAATCGAACATGGAGTCATCTTAACCATTTTTCATATGTTTGTATATAGAACTAGTGTATGTCTTGTTTACTAATGAAATTGTTTGCTTTTTTTAGACAAGGTTTACATATTAAAGATTTTGTTTTGTATTAAAGGGCTAATCCCGATATTTGTTGACGGAATAAAACTGCTTAATTTTGTGTTAAAATCCCTTAAAATATTCGAGTCAAGGGCCGAGTAACTACTTTAGTATTTATGATACTTCTTTAAACGACTTAAATCCGCCAGTGTTGATCTGGAATTTGAGACCGGTGCCTCAAGGTGTATTTTGTGGTATCTGGATAAAACCAAATATTTTTTTTATAAAAAAAATGTGTAGTTGAAATTTGCCTTTCTTTATCAAGTATTTTACATGGGTTATTCACTGCTTAACCCTCTCAAGTAACCGTAATCGGTTATAAGGTCAACCAACAAAACAATTGACCCAAAATCTTAAAAGGGTTACGTGTCCGGATAAGCAGTTTTGGCGTTCACGTCCGAACGACTAAATATTTGAGATGAAATTTTGAGACAAGGTAAATACACCATTCCCCTATATTTTGGCGTTTTATTTTCATACATTCTCAGACTTTTATTTTTGAGCCTCTGTTTAATTCGGGATTGTCCCTTTAACCATCGTGTGTTCAACCACGACTTGCTTATAGCGGTGGCAATGACCCGTATAAAACTGCTTTATTTTTCCTTGTAACACGAACTGTAGATACAAAAAGTGTCCCGGAATGCTGGAGTATCAGACTGGAATGTTCCGAATAGACAGAATAACAATTGAGTAACGGGGGATTCATCCTGTCACAGTTCTGTTAGTCCTGACAACGGAGTCGGTGCAGGTAGAATCGTGAAGTAATTAAACACAACGCATCCGTTTCCGCATATTCCTGAAGCAACGGCCCGAGAAATCCCTCTCTGGCCATTGCTGGATTCGCTTCGGATTCTTGACATTTAAGTAAATGTGTCTATTCTTCTTGTTCAATCAAATCTACTACTTACGTACAGTAACATGACATTCCGTCGTTTAATCTTGGGTCTTCCTTAATATTTTGGACAAAGATTTAGGTTATTAAAAATGTTAAAAGTCTGTTCGTTACCATACCGTAGTGTTTACTTTACGTCAATACCGATAGCCTCGTTTGTCACGCAATTAGTTTTGCTGCAATATCCTGCTATGCGCTGGTTAATATAGCATAAAAAAAACGTGCAGCCATGACGTAACGTTACGTAAACACAGTTGTCCTAATTAAACGTCTTGTTTTAAAGGTAATACCTTTGTAACGAATTCAGTGATTGGTCAGTAATAGGACCACTGGCCAGTCATAATTAGTGACAATAATACCCACTCAGTCCAGCAGGGAGTAGTCAGATTAGCTCTAATCAAACGGAACACTGCGAGGAGGATGCCGTTTCCGCTGTCATTTTTGGTTGAAATATATTTTTATGCAATCTGCGCATGCGTTGTAGTTCGTCCGAGGTCGACCGCGGCACTCTTTAATGGGTTAAAAGCGGGTTAAAAGCGTTAATGAGGCTGGGTCTATTGTTCTTGGCCAGTCAATCCCTTAACACAGACCAAAACTTTGGGAGTCGGCGATATGTGAATGAGCCGGGAATGAACCCCCATTTGCACTCAATTATCCCTATTTTGGAGATGGGGGGAGACTTTAATTCCGGAACGTTATAATATCGAGTATCCCAGACAGCGTGTGGTCGGCATCAACAATGTAACAAAAATATCCGTGGAAAAAACGTGAAACATTCCGGAAACAAAAATTTCCAAGAAGGGAATATCCTAATCGAGAGCAAGGTATGACAAAACGCTACTCGTCGGAGTTTAGACGGTCTCGGGCTAGTAATTATTTGCGCATTGACTTCAATTCGAAATGGCTGTAACATCACAGGCTGTAGCTGTTTGCTCAACATTCTGTTGGATCCAATCTTTATAGACACAATGGGGACCACATTTGGCATTCTGCTCATGGCAAATTTGTAGGGGTTGAACGTTTTGATTTTTTGGTACGGGGATTTGGAATTGAAGTGTGTGAAATCCTCACTTCCGACACAATGATTGCTTTGTAGAAAGACAGCTTACACCCCTATCCCTCCGCTGTAATATCACCAGTATTACCCAAAACTGCTCTAAAATTACAAATTTAATCCCTTTTCTCCTATTCTACACCAAAACGTCAACCCAAAAATGCAGGAAGAGGGGGGGGGGATTAAGGGAAAAGTTGTCTATTTATAACTCGCACTACTTTCGTTCATCATGAAATAAGGAAAAAAAATTTCTAGTCTTAGTCCAGACCGGTTAGGGGATTCCAGATGTAAGCTTGCGGTTCGATCAATTCGCAAAGACAAACCTGCGTACACTGACCAACCAAGGTGCTTGATAACCGGATAAGGGTTAAAACATATTTTTTTTACACATGTATGAAAAATACTTACAATCTGATGATTAACAATTCACTTCACACTTTCAACACAATTTTTCCATAAAAAGCCATCGAGTAACAGAAAAAAACGGTGTTAAACTATACGAAATTTGTGTAAAATGGAGTGACATCCCTTCTATTACGTTTAAAACTGCTTCGTTCTACGTTTTGTCTCGGTAGAATTTAACACCGAGCCCTATGAACAGATGAACGATTTATGGAACTAAAAATAGATAGCTAAAGATATTTGGGGAAAATGGCAGAAGTCACAAGAATTGGTGAGAGCTGTCTGCAACATCATCTTAAAACTGAGCCAAATCCACATCACATGCAGGGCTCTTTCCAGCGATAATAAACAGTGCCTGGCGCTTAGTGAATTTACCTTGCCTGTGGTGCTGAAGTGTGTGTGTATGTGGGCTGGGAGAGCTTGCAAGGTCAGTATCCATTTGAGATTGAAATACGAGCTGGCTGTAGTGCCGCTGTCCCGAGAAACGTTCCCTAATCGCGCATTGTCTCGCGAGTTTTCATCAGTACTGTCGATGTAGAAAAGTAAGACGTGAACACCATTTCATTTCCCGTTGTTCAGTGCAAAGATTCCATGCAAAAACATTGGACATGGCCATTTTTAAGGGTTAAAAATACCACTGGGAACCTTGCACTGAAAAATGGGTCATTATTCTGGTCATTGTCTGTCAAATTCACACAAAAGCCATTTGTTTTGAAAAAACAATGTACTAAATAACATATTTATTTATCGTACAAAAAATATTTGATAATTAGTTGGCTCCTTTAGCCCCGTCGAATAAAGTAAAACCACTGCCTTGATAATTGTGCATTAATGTTGTGGACAAAGAACACTTGCCAGTTGGAGATAGAACAAGATGACTAGTCATCAACATCCCGCGCCCTTGCACATGTTTGAAAAAAAACAGGAAAATAACTTTTTTATGCTATTGGTAATTAATATAAAAATGTTTTGCCCTGTTAAGCAGAGCATGTCGGGGTTGCACCATCAGTTGTGGCCAGACTCAAAATCTTTAAACAAATCTCATATTCCGACACATGGAATGTTATTCACAGAATTCCATACTGTGATCATAGTAGTTCGGCAAGGCAGGGTCACTACTCCCTGTAAGGTTTGCACAACAACCTTTTCCTACCTCAATCAGCTGCTGATGTTAAACAATAAAGTTGTAAATCAGAAAATAGAATACTTTATATAATAGGTTAATGTTTGTACAAAGTTTCAAAAAGATTTCTTGAACAGATAATAAAATATGCTCCAAAAACAAAACAAGGACGGAAGGCTGGATTTCAGAAAACAAAATGATAGGTTAATGAATGTAAAATTATTTTAGAGGTATCTTGAACAGTCTAAATTGTGTCCATGGAAACACATAAAATGATCAAATCTGAGAAATAGCGAATTTAACATATGTAAGTAAGAAGTTACATGCATAGAAGTAAGCATATTAGCATTAGCACCACAGAATGTTCGGGGCTTTTATTTCCTGCAACAATCTTTCTCTCCGTTAAAGTTAACGGATCGTTAAAAGTCAACGGAGCTTTGAGCAACCGGCCCCTGGACTACATCAAGGTGGAATGATTAATAATAAGACAAATTGTCGGGTATGAAATTATGGAATCCGATTTTCAAGACGCAGGCTTCGCGAATACACAACAAATGATTTTAGATCTCACCATGCGGACGGCTGAAACATATCTTGAGTGAAATCACATGGAATAACTTTCCCGCCAATAAAGCAAAACAAGTCTGTTGGTGTACCTCGGACCCAGGCAGCATGACGTCCAACACCACTGTAACTTATAACCAGCACATTACAGGTACTTAAAATATGCTGATCTAAAATAACTTTCTTAAATCCCTCACAAGATTTCCTTTGGTCCGTTTCTTGGTCCACGTGTGCTATAACACCTTCTGTATCTATGACGATGTCTGGGAACGATTGCTTCACTTTTACCCTCACTTGTTCAGCATCAGTTGTTACGAATATTCTATATTGTTTGGGATCATCATATTTTCTAAAAAAGTCTAAAATGTTAATCAAGTTATTCATATCATTTCGATTAGCCAAATCGTTTGGCATAGACGGGTTACCTCCCATTCGAACCTGAGCACAAACCAGTTTCCTGCCGTTAGTTCTTTTAATAAAGTTTTGATAACTTCGTTCCAAGTCTGTGGTAAGTGCCATATTTTCCTGCCAAATTGTAGCAAATATTTGCCCCATGCTAAGTTTTTGTAACCATTTTAAACTGCGACTGTAAAGTTTGTTTTGCCGAATATAATGACTAAATTCACTATTTATTGTTAAATAAGTAATATCCTTATTGAAGAAATGTGAAATGTTGCTGGTTTTTAGATTTTGACGGAGTTCTCTCCCATATCCGTCTATAAAAACTCGTTCTTCTGTACACATACCCTTTGTCCTGTCTTTATCCAGTCTCCAGTCTCGTGATTTGGGTTGTAAAAACGATGTTACGTCACAGGGTTTATCTATCTCTATTCTAAATCCAGATTGGGTAGCATTAGCCAATAGATAAACAGCTATTAAACCTTTTTGTCTGTCGGCCCAGCCTCCACATAACATCCCTTTTCTGCACGTATACACTAGAGTCCTATCATTCGAGACTGCCTTACATGGCCAAAAATTGAAGACACCAAAAGTCAAGCAAATGGCAGAGAGAAGCAGACAAGCACATATTTTAATCTTATTCTGAAAAATAATAATGATATTAAAATTTAATATATAAAAACAGGTATATGCCCACACAGCAGTTTGTGTCTCGATAGCCATAGTCAGTAGCTTATCCAAAAGGAAATCCAATTCCATTATGTGCACAAGCGTTGCACATGTATCTTCTGGAACACAAACTCCTAGAATCAATAGAGCTTATCCTCTCACAATCGACAACCTCTCACAGTTCTAACCTTTCACGGCAAATTTGAAAACAATCGGCAAAAACCGTAACCTCTTTACCGGTGGGGTATACCTCAGGAATAAAGAGTGGTTGGGTGGTGAGTATGATTAAAAACCGCATTCACTATCGCGTTAACAAGGCTTTCGAAAAGGGGTGTTGGAGATGTGTGATGGGGCACCTCCGGTACAGAAAGTCGTGTATCGTTGAATACAATTGACTCAAAGACAGGCTTTATGATAGAGTGCGCGCAACCTAATCATTCAGCCCCCCCTCCTTTGCGGATACACTTTTATCGATTTTACGGCGTAGTTTACCATAGCCATTGACCATTATTGTTGGACCGAGGGCCTGTCAAGGTAAACTGTTTAGCCGTTCGGGTGGTATCGCGTTGCGTCTAAATGTAGGTGGGGCCAGGGTAGCAAAGAGAGTAAGAGGCTGGCTCGGTGTTGGCCGAGAAATTTAATCGGGATTTTTCGGCCTGATTTATCGTTGTCAGTGTTTTCGGGCCGAGGGCCTGTCGCGGACAACTGTCTAGTCGTTCAGGTGGTATCGCGTTCATGAGGTATCGCGTGCACTTGGCGTGCACGTAAAAGAACCCTTGGCAGATTGAACTCGATTCAAGCATACACCGTAGCGCCGCTGTCCGAGCAAAATTTCACTAAAAGCACACACTATATGGCGTTTGCAGAACACTAGGACGTAAAATTTCATTTCCTAAATGTGGACGTATGCTAATATTTGCCCAGACAATAGTAATCCCTTAATCCCATGTATCTTGAAATAATTGTTCTTTTTTTATCTTACCTTCAATCGAATTGTTATACGGTCTTTTGAGTTCATTTCAAAACATCAAAGTCACCTTAAATATAATTAAACATGCATAATGCAAGAGGTTTTTCTTTATGCCTGAAATGTTATGTAAGTTATTAATTAGATATTAGTTAACGTATCCTGACCATAATCAACTCTCCATGTCAACGCTAACCTACGATATCTGTTGGATTATAATCCGATTTCCTGCAAAACTTTCCTTCTTGATTTAACGAATTATGGATAATAGAGACTATGATGTTTTCCATTCGACTTTAGTAATGATGATCGAGGCTATGCAGAATTTTCGAGCGCTTATTTCTCGGTTCATCGTGGATCAATTTTTCTGAAATTTTCAGCAAATTGCTTTTACATTATTTAGCTTATAACTATTATAGTGAGAACTGCCAACTCGGTAACTCATCTCTCATGATGTATTTTTAATTGAGGCACATGTATGAGAAAATAGAATGGGATAGAGTTCTGCTTGTAATTGTGAACACTTTCCTAATTAGACCCTCCGTCCAGCGACAATAACAAAGTAGCAGGGAGTAGAAACGGTCTCAGCCCACTCTGGAATAGAACCCGGGAAACCACTGTTCGGGGGCCGCGATTCGATCATGTGCTCTTTGGTATGCACTGAAAAATTTCAATCGGTATTGTTACTTTGGCAACATGAATATAATTCTAAGTCGGTTTGTGTCAAATCTTATCTATACATTTCACGATTGGCATATTTTGATAATTCGGTTGTGTTTCTTTAGCCTTGGTGGATAGCAGTGGGCCAGAAACCCAGGAGATACGACAGGGGACTTTAACATGATTTACTATGCCAGGGGCCTGTTTCGCGAAATTTTAACTAAGATAAAATCCAAATTTAAGTAATTTGATCGGATAATATTAGATTGATTTTAGTGCTTAGGCAATCAAAATTGAAGTATCCACTAAATTTGGATTTTATCTTTAGTTAAAATTTCGAGAAGCAGGGGGGGGGGGCTAGTGGTCTAGAGTGTCGCGCTACGACCTCCTGCTGACCGGTCATCTCTGGCTTGCGGCTGTTGTTTGAAGCACTGGTGTTAGTGTATGTGGCATGGAGATAGGGACGCCTCCTCAACCTCATGGGTTTCCTCCCACGGCTAAAGAAATCCTACGTGCAAGCGAAATATTAAAATAAAATTAAAATCATAGGTTAGTCCTGAAATGACCTAGTTGTGTTGAGTGGACGTTAAACCCCATTTCTCTCTCTCGAGAAGAAAAAGAAGAAGAAGAAGAAGAAGCAGGACCCAGAACATCAATTTATACGCTAAATACAGGACTGGTGGTCTCTTCTCTTGAAAATAAATACGAGTTATGTCCCTTGACAATATTAATGATAAAAGTCATATTTTCTTACACATGAGAGAGAGAGAGAGAAATGGGGTTTAACGTCCACTCGACACACCCTAGGTCATTTCGGGACAAATACGGTTTTAAATTTTTTTTCAATAATTTGCTTGCGCGTAGGGGTCTTTAGCAGTGGGGGGAACCGGAGGACCCGGAGTAAACAAACGAGATTGAACAGGCGACCCTACTCCTTGCCACGTACAACCGTGATTTCGAAACCACCCCAGTTGACTCAATGACAGGCTTTATGATACAGTGTGCGCACGCTAACCATCCAGCCACCCATAACATCAATTTAGGCCTATACGCTGAATACAGGTGGCCTCATCTCTTGAAAATAAACACGAGTTATGTCCCTTGTCCCTGACGCTTAGTAGAGAGAGAGAGAGAGAGAGAGAGAGAGGGGGAGAGGGGGAGAGGGGGAAATGGGGTTTAACGTCCACTCGACACAAACTAGGTAATTTTGGGACTAACGTATGGTTTTCATTTTTTATTTCAATAATTCGCTTGCGCGTAGCAATGGGAGGTAACCGGAGGAAACCCACGAGGTTGATAAGGCGCCCCTATCTCCATGTCACAGGTAGCCTCATCTCTTGAAAATAAGCACGAGTTATGTCCCTTGCCCATAAGTTTTTGTAAAAAAATTGTGTATCGATAAAATTGTACCTTGTGTTAATATTGATGTAAATCATATTTTGTCACACAACGACATATATAAAACCAAATATGACATTTACTACCAAGAACGTTCAATAAACGAAATATGGTAGTAATTTCTGTGATCTAACCTAGACTGTTCGTGGATTTAAAAAGAAAATTGTAAATCTTACGTATAATATGTAGGTACGCCCCTTTATCTGCATCAAATATAAAATTGTCGACTTCACAGGATTTTATGTGTTGATTAATTATCTTCGATGATAATTTCCCCTAGATGAAAATGTTCAGCTTTAAGCCAACGCCGAGTCACAACTATATCTGTGGGAACACGCACAGTATAAGCCATCCACATAAAAACTACCATGGCATTTGTAAACAAACTAACTTCCACTTTACTTCTCGAATGAAACCGAAGTGTGTTGTAGAGGTCGTCTATTCATTATTGATAGCAATACCACGTCGAACCGAGTCAGATCAATACTGAAATTAAAATAGATTTGATTCGTATAAATTAACAACAATAACCTGCCGTATGTCCAGCTCGATAAAAAAAAACCCGACTGCTTGCGTTTAATGGCAATACAGGTATACGTTGTGTACGGCTAACTAGGTCATTAGAGAGGTTTCGCACCAGTACGTATACAGTTAGTGGGACGGATACGGCATCAATCTGTGTGTTCTTGTGACGTCACAGCAACTTTCCTTATCCGTAATGCGTACTAAAGGACGGTTAGTCGGGTCACTGCACGTGGTAGAAACTTTGTGATCTTAATGGAACGGATTTGTCATCAGTTTGAGTGTTCTTGTGACGTCACAGCAAGTTTTCATATCTGCTAATCGTGCAGAAAGACGGCTAGTCAGCTTACTACACGTGGTCGAAAAACGAGTAAGTAATCTTCAAGTTTTTCATAATTTTGGATATAAACAAACTATTTCATGAATTACAAATCTATGTCAATACCATGTAGTCCACAGAATTAATGATTATTTGTGTTTTGAACATCAAACACCTGCCCAAAAGGCGCTTTGAAGAGACCCCTATACTAGGACAAAAATTTTGTTTTGTTTCTTCGATTATTAATTTTTTAATTTTTTTTTTATAGAAATGGCGATGGCAACAGCAGAAAAAATCCGACACGCTTTTATCCTACAATGGATATTAACCTGTTAAAAGACGTATTAGCAAAGTGGTCCCCTGTCCAAATTAAACAAGAGGTTTTGAACGTGCAAATTGTTCTGTTTACTGTTACAAATCATCAGTGGTCTGATTCCAAACTTCCTCCTATAGTTGTTGTTGCACGTGCTTTTTTCTGCTGTTAAGAAAGCGGCCTGTGTGTCACGTGCCAGTTTGTGTAAAACCGTTCTCTTAGCAAGAGCGAGCAGTCCCGCCATAGAAGTAACTATTTTACGGAATTCTTATGTATTTACATATTTTGTATATCTGATTTTAAGTGTAGCGCATTCAAGCCACCACCAACTTTCCTATTTTCGCAGACGAATCTCTCGAGAAGTTTGCAATACCAATCCTCTTTAATGAATCGTTATCAAATCTAAATAAATCCACGGACTGATCATCGCTGATATTATCCAGATTAAAATCAACATCTGGATCGTATGTTACAAGGCAATTGCGTCATGCATCAGCATTTTCCAATTGATGAAGAATCATGTTTTCGTCGTCATTCTCGATCGCCATAATCAAAATGTTTCATTAAAGCCCCCCCCCCCTTTGACTAGACATACACGAGCGACAGATATTCGCTATACGTTAAAAATGCGAAACCTGCAATAGCCGTCTAACCGTTAACGGATAGCTATGTGTAACCGTACTTGTTTACGTTCAGGTGCGAAATGTCTCTATTACTGCAGGTGTCACGAATATAGATGATCTACTTAATCAACCAATAGTGGCCAGGCGTATAAAAATAACAGTCGCTAGAGGTCACACCAATTTGATTGTATGGTGTTCTTCTTGAAACAGGGTTTTAATTTTTGTTTTTTTCGAAACCACGCTAGTTGTCCAGGAATCAGCCAACCGTGATATAAAATTGTAAGCAACAATGGGGGGGGGGGTGTCGCCATTTACGTCCATTTCACCAGGACAATAAAAAGTCAAACAAACAAAGTAGACCTAATGGCAATTAGCACAGGGAATAACTAGTCTTTAAACATTATCATGGAAGGTCTTTCTTTAGGCCTGGAATAAACTATAAATTAGACATTTTTATTAACAAAACAAGACCATAATCAACTCTCGATGGCTTCGGATGCTCGATATTTTAACTAAGTCTCAAATATATCAGGCCCCAAGTTCACTAAGCATTCTCAGGTTGAGAATTTACTCAAAATTGTTCTCCTTTTTTTAACTAGAAAATAGCCCCTTATAAAAACAAAATTGTTGTTTTAATGTATTAAATACATCAATAAGATACTATGTGAAAAATTTTCGTTTCTAGAACAAATATATTTCTCATAAAGAGTGATTGAAAGTTGAGTAAATTCTCAACTTAAAGTCTGAGTATGCATTGTGAACTTGGGGCCTGGACCCTGGCTACCGCCATGCTCACATCTTGTCAAAACTAAAACCAGTGAAATTTGGCTCAGAATGAAGTAATTTGAATGAAATTTTCAATATTTTCTTTTTTTATCATCTATTTTTTAATTATTATAGCAAAAAAGACCAAATCTTTATTAAACTCTTAACTAATGTATCTTTAAGAAAAGTCAACATCTATAGCCCACCAGGTACCAAAACAAATGTGGGTCGATCATTGTGATAGAATTATTAAGCAAATTCCAGGAGAAAACATAATCGTATATGGGGTTTCAATTGCCATCATACAGCATAGCGCTGCATGGGGCTCACCCACAAGCGAAACAGTCGGGAACGAACTGTATGAGTACAGAGAAGGTAGCAATCTTTTTTTACTCAATGACTGCAACAATAGCGAAACAGCCTTTGTTGGGAAACAAAGCAAGAAGGGGACCCATATAGACATAACAATGGTGTCAACGAGACTGTTTCCTTATTACAATTGAGGATTAGGTGACGGACACTAGGCGGCGAGATGAAATGGGGTTTAACGCCCTACTGTTCTGCTCGAGCTGGGCTAATAAAGGCAGGCATTTTTTCCCGGACAGCGGGACTACGGCCTACTCTTATATCAAATTCCAACTGTCAAGGTATCGTTTACGTGCACGCCAGTACACGGGACCTCGGTCTTTCATTCCATCCAAACACGAACACATAGTACACAAAGACAGGCATGGCAAAACAGATCTCACCCCCCCCCCCTCGAAAAATGCATTGAGGGCTAAACGCGACACTGCAGAGGGGATAGATTGTATTAATGCACAAAAATCTACCCGAGAAAGCACTGCCAAAACCCAACAACATTGGAAGACTGCTTCACTCATTCCTTTGGTAGGCTTTAACAAAGATAACAAACAAAAATTTGAAGCAACATCCTACCCTCCAGTCTGTCTTGCGTCACTTTTATCCAAAACGCTTGAAGCCGTTATTTACAAACCGACTAAAGTATTTCTTTGAAAGTAAAAACATCATCACAAATCAACAAAGTGGTTATCGGTCCTACAGGTCTACTGCAGGCCATATTAGACTGTAACTTGATATAGCTAAGGCATTTACAGCCAAACAATATTTATGTGTAAATAATGTTGACCTGACAAAAGCTTTTGACCTAGTGTGAATTGACGGTCTTTTCACAAGCTCAACAACGCAAACACCAAAGGCCGAATACATAGGTGGGTATAGGGTATAGACGATTCAATGAAAATAGGCATATTATGGTACGAGTAGGGAACTGCACGAGTGAAAAGTTCGAAATGGAAAACAGAATGCCACAAGGGTTCGTCATCAGCCCAATACTCTTCAACATTATTATAAATGACCTCCCACGCTATAGGGGGGGGGGGGATACAGAATCAACGCTATTCGCGGACGAAAGGTCCTTTTGAAAAGCATCAAAAGAGGTAGGCAAAATCAGACAATCATTGCAATATATATTCTAGAACAGTTTTTCAAGACCATTTTGCGCCAGTTTTGGGAGAGCCCCCTCCCCTCATAGTGTGGTGACCTATAGCGGAGCTAGGATCAGGACCTCTTTATAGTCCGCTCCTGCAGATAGACCGATAGTAATATTTAAGAAAATACACATTTAAACAACATTTAAATATGACATTCCACCTTTAGCGCCTTCCACTATAACTAAAAATAACTAACACAAGTTTCAATTTCATTTAGCAGTGAGAGGTAACCGGAGAAAAACAACGTGACTGGACAGGCGACCCAACTGATAACAATCAACTTGGTGGTTATCAAGAAGAAAAAGGAGTAATATAATTTATGATATTGGAGAACTGAGATCAATCAGACATTAGTTTAAAACAAATACAATAAAAACCAAGTACGAACAATCTAAACCGTAAGACAGAATTCGAAATCCTAAAAACGTTATGGGCAAAAAGTGTATTTAAGCAAAAAATTGTAATCAGCAAATGGACTGCTCATCGTGTACAAAATACACGACAAGCAGTGGTAACAGGTGTCCGGAGGAGTCAGTTGGAATGACTAAAATAATGGGTTGGATCATGGTCGTCATTCAGTTCCTGGTTCAGTCTGATCACATGGGCCGTTTCGTTTCTGGATGTGCAAAACAACCGAGGGTGGAGGACTACACCTGACACATCTTGAGCCATGGTCACGTATATATTACAAAACTAAACACCACATCAAATGTACTTACTGGAGGACATCCATGTGTACTTTTATATAACTCCGTTATCAGTTGTAGCTATGGTCTTCAGGTGAAGAATGATAATGACAACATATACATAATGGACAATCGAGACCTGTAAAGTGATATATACATGTATATGTTGAGATAGAGATAAAGCAATTCAATAAAAAGCAATGGGAGTGGTGTCTTATTTCTGAGGGATTGGTACATGTATATATGATATCCACCATTTCATCAGAAACAATTGATCTACAGACAGGTAATTCCCCATTTTTTAAATTATTGATATCAACGTTTATGACAAATCACTATGGTGGATTGTTAACTTGACAAGAAATGGACACACATTAGTATATTAAAAAATCTTGTTGATAATGTATGGTGGCCGATTGATATCATCTAATATCATGGGTTTGATATCCGCTTCCCCGGAGTCTCTCCTTTCAAGGAATATACCTTGGGCGCTACCCTGCAAATTTGACGCTATGAATACCCCAAATAAGCTGGATCACGCCTATTTTGTGGCTACCTCTGGCAAGTTTTTGTAGGAAACACTTGTCGACGATATCAACCGTTGTAGAAGTGGACTTAAAACTCCAGAAACGAACGAACAGGAATATCAGCATGAATGAATTAAACACATGATTTCTCTAGAAATAGATTTTTGACACCTGACGCCTCCCTGGTGCCGTGCTAACCAAGGATGATAACTCACGAAGACAGACCACAGAGTACTAAAAATCGATAGCATCCAACCCCTTCTGAACCGAATGCTCGTATGCGTGACATCAAATTTCGAATACAATTCGTTAAAACTGAAGCCTGTGTCGCATTAACGAGCAAATTGTTTACAGACGGACAGACAGATAAATTATGCATCTAAAAATAATATAAATGTTTGCTGCGTCAACACCAATTTTACATATTATGTGATAGAAATGGCGAATGGATTCCAAACATAATTCGGACATGGAAATCAATGGTCTCATTGATGAATTGTTTGCTGGGATAGATACATATAAATTTGTCGTACCCGTTTCAGTCAAATATTGCCGAGATTCAATATTGTTGAGTGTAAATAAAGTTTACATAACATGGACTGCTAACTTTGCTTCCTGCATCTGCATAACTGAACAACTGACTGCGCTTAAAAATGCTTTATCAACATTAGAGCTTGCTGTACTGTGGAAATCCATTGACTAGCAGCAACATTTAAGATTCGTATTAATGGGCATATCAAGTTTCACACTTGCAACTAAACCGACCGATTGTGTTTAAAGATAGCAAAATGATTAACAGCATTTTGAAATGATTGTTTTTCTCTATACATTACAGGCAAAGACAGTGGGTGCTTTTAAAGGAGGACCCGTGGATACCGAGAATCAAACTTATATAAATCTGTTTCAGTGCTGTGTAATAAAGCCTGTCATTGGTTTTCTCCGGGTCCTCCGCGCAAGCGAATTATTGAAATTTAATCAAAAAAACATATGTTAGTCCCGAAATGACCTAGTTTGTGTCGATTGGACTTTAAACCCCATTTCTCTCTTTCTCTCTTTTAATGAGAGCAAAACGTTTTTGGTTTTCCTTTAGTCTGTCTATATGTTATTCTAAACCAGGTTTCACTAAGTTTTTTTTTTATATTTACGAAGGTCCTTCTGACAATACAATTGCTCTGCTAGTTTGTGGTATAATTGCGGGAACTTTGGTATTTGCTTTCTTTTGGTACTACTGCTGCTATAGACGAAATGACTCAACGGACTTAGATGAAGAGAACGACAGAACTGTTAATAACAGATCTAATAGGGCAATATTTATTGTTTCCCCAGTCTATAGGTCAGATGGTAAGTCATTATTTAGAATTGAAGAAAAATGGTGCTTTTCTATATCATCTGAATTATCTCATGTGCAGTGCCGGATTTACCTTTACAAAGAACGACGGACTGGTGTGTAGAACCCCAAGTTTGACACTGCTATATACCTTTCATATACACGCTTATAGTCAATCTGAACGACAGACTCAACCTACCTTCAGAGAAGTGACTCTAACACAGTGCATAGCCATGATATCCATATGACGTTATGACGTTATCTAAACGTCACAGGTTGCGAGGGCAACGCACAGAACTCAGCTTGTAAACAAACAAACGAAAGTAAAATGACTTCGGCGAACAGATAACATGCGTCCTATCAGGGTTGTCTGTGCAATAACACGGACACAGCTCGAGATTGAATAATAAATCCCGGAAGAAAATGGGATTTTAACAGAATTAGAAAGTTTAAACGGATATTTGACACACGCGGGGGCCGCCCTATTGGCACTATTTTGTGCTTCGGTTGGGTTTGTATGTGCCCGCCAATGTTAACTTCTTCTTCTATGAGGTTTAACGTCCACTTTAACCCGGGGTGATATCGTTAACGGGACCTCGGTTTTCCGTCCCATCCGAACGACTAGACAGCTGTCATTGTCAGGCCCTCCGTTCTGCACCACTGACGAGGGGAAACCACGCCGGAAAATCGAGATGAACTTTCTCGGCCTATGCAGGGATCGGACACCTGGCCTCCAAGCTAGCAAGCCAGCGCCTTAGCCATGTGCTGATCATTCAATTTGTAATGTATATTTGTTTGTTTTGTATTGTATATTTGTTTGTTTTGTAATGTATATTTGATTGTTTTAACACAGATAGTTCCTTACCACCACCATATACCAGTGTAATTAATGATGACAACTCATCTGTTTCTGAACCAGTCCAAACTATACCACGCGAACGTCCTCCATCTTATTCAGAATTACCCAGCTACGAAAATGCGGCTCAATTTGTGATAGCTGATAACAGGAATAATGAGGAGGAAGTTCGAGATTTCATGGCGCCGCAACGACAGATATCGAGGGAGAGTTTGAGAATTCGAAGGCCACCACACCAGATGCGTATACTGCAGAGGCATGTTAGTTCCGAAAATGACGCTAGTAGAAACTTTATTTCTAACCAAGAAACTGATCCTTTGGAAATTGATAACCCTATTGGACTGCAGCATTCTTCCGATACGAGTGTCTAGTATATAAATAAAGATAATAGTGAGACCATGTCTTTCTGGACTATAAGCAAGAGAAATCTAAGATGGACCTGTGTAAATATTCCGTCGTCATAAAAAATAAGCCGAGATCTTCATTGAAAGAGGCAGATGGTGCAGTCTTCATTAAAGATGGGTTCCCAGAAAAGTATTTATCATGTGGTTATTTCCAATAAAAGTATGGCAATTTGGGTATATATGGAATGTAGAAATATCCAATCTTACTAGAAAAATACTGGATTCCCTGAAAAACATTCATGAAGCGCATACAAGACAAAAATGTAAGGGTTTCCCTAATCGACAGCCCGACGATTAGAAATATCTGCTCACGTGACGTCGAATCCGAGAATTTAATTAGGCTTCGATATTTGTAATAAATAGTCAGCGATTAAGACAACATCGATTTGTGTAAGCAATAAATTCCCCTCCGACTTCACACCCGTTGCTAGGTACCGAGAGAGATAAGTCACTTGACACAAACATGACCTCTTTTGTTCGATTATTTATAGCAAGGGTTCACTGTGAAATTTATTATACATTATTATGTATTTTTACCCCTTTTAACTGGCAGAAATATTGTCATCGTTATAACTGTATTTTACCATTTCATGTTATTTCACAGACTGTAGTGTATATTTACCTCTAGCTATTATACATCCAAGGTAAAATTACATATCTGTAAATGAAGTACATGTAAAATTATCATGATGTTAATTTACATAAATTTGTACAATAACATTTAATACAAAAGAATATTGTGTATTTGACAGAGTTTATGTATTAAAATACCTCATAACTACTGGGCGTCTTCTCAACCTCGTGGGTTTCCTCCGGGCACTCCGGTTTCCTCCCACTGCTAAAGACCCCAACGCGCAAGCGAATTGTTGAAATAAAAATTGAAAACCATACGTTAGTCTCAAAATGACCTAGTTTGTGTCGAGTCGACGTTAAACCCTCTCCCTCTCTTTCTCTCTCTCTCATAACTACTGTAGAATTATATATTATGTAATGTTCTGCTCCTTATAATGGAAAGAGTAGGTGGCATGACACCGTCCAAGTATAATGCTCTACACAACTCAATGTATGGGATACGCCTGTCTTTATTAGCCAGTTCGGTGCATTCAGATCTATTTCTCTAAAATGGACTAAAGTGACTGAAGAACAGTCAATATTTTGCACAATATTTTGATTAGTCTTCTAGTAAAATTGACAGATAATGAAGTTAGTCGCTCATAAGGTTGGCGCAGCTTTGGTCATTTGAGTATATGTTGGTATCATAAGATCTATTAAACCACAAAACTCCTGCGATTGATTCATTTTTTTTAATTATCAAAAATAAATGAAAATCATATCAAAAGTTTATTATTACATAGTAAGTTAATTTTACATACATATTATTGTTTTTAGTATATTTTGGCAAACTAGAATATCAAAAGGTTGCAAGATGAATTATGAAACATAATACATGGTGTAATGTGAACAAAATAACAAAACAAAACAAGAACAAATAGTTCATAAACAAACCAATCTACTAAGACACAAATTTTCGGTCTTGAATCTAATAAGAGTCTAAACAGCAAGGGCAAGCCTCACACAAAGACATGCTTAGTGAAAATGATACATTATTTCATCATGAGTTAAATACCATTCATTGGCTGGTTCGTTTGGGAAAAGAAATCATTACACATAAAATGTTAAAAGGAAATGACTTTTATGTTTGTGTTAACACCAATACACATAAAATGTTAAAGGAGCACGACTTCTGTGTTTCGGTTAACACCAATACAAATAAAACGATAAAGGACACGACTTTTATGCTTGGGTTAACACCAATACGCATAAAACGTTAAAGGAGCACGACTTCTATGTTTGGGTTAACACCAATACACATAAAACGTTAAAGGACACGACTTTTATGCTTGGGTTAACACCAATACGCATACAATGTTAAAAGGACACGACTTCTATGTTTGGGTTAACACCAATACACATAAAACGTTAAAGAAACACGAAGTATGTTTGGATTAACAATATATATATATACATGTATAAGTATCTATTTGATTCAAAATGATGTGTTTATTTTCGTCGATATTAAATAGCTGTCTATAGAAATTATAAAAGATAACACGCCATTAAGTTTGTGCCAAGAGTAATATTGAAACTAAGTACGAGACAATTATAATGCGGTTTTATCTAAAAACAAGAGTAATAAATAATCTTGTTGTGTTATAGAAAAGGTTTATTGCAGTGGGCATTGTACAAAGTTTTATTAACGTTATCAAACACACGTAACATAGAAAATATCTTTTGATTTGAGTCGATCCACCGATCGACATAATAATTCATGGTTTGGTTTGGTATCAGACCACTCTTTTTTCGCTTTACAAATTGAAACCTGTGACGTAAATGATTATTGCCAATTCTGGCACTAACTCCAATAATGGCTAATATCGATCTGTATTAGTGCATTTTTCTTTTTGATAAAAGTCAAATACTTATATTGAAATAAAACAGTTTTATGAGGGAATGTTAATATAGTTTATTAAACATACATTATGCGAGAGGTACGTCGGCATATTGCAGGCGCTTCTTCAGGCCTGAAATGTTACATAAAATATTAATAAGACATTTATTAACAACACAACCATAATCTACTCTCGGTGACATCGGATACCGAGATTTTAACTAGATTAGAACGGTTCGCCATTTAAAAATATACCAGTGCCTTGGTTACCACTATGCACACATCTTGTCAAAACTATATACAAATACTCATAATTTGGCTCAGAATAAAGTAATTTGAAAGAAATTTTCAATATTTTCCCTTTATTATAGCAATAATGACCAATTCTTTAATAAACTCTTAAATAATGTATCGTTCATGTTTTGAAGTACGGGAGCATTTAACAGAGCAATAGGCCGTTTTCCACGAACAAAGCAGGTCTACAAATTCTGAAATTTCCTTGCCAAGAAATTTCTAAACATGCGTTTCCCTTTAACAAAATTACATGTGTACCTTCACTATTATTCAACTAGGTATAATCAACAATATTGTGTTTGATAAAGTCAAATAGTTATGCTAGAACACAATCTATCATATAATGCAGTTTATTAATGTATACGACAGAGAAATGGGCAGGTTTCGGAAAGCAGACCTCCACATTCTGAAATCTTTGGGCGAAGTAATACGACCATGCAAACCCTAAACGAATATTTAGATTTACATCATAACTATTATGCAAATAAGTGTATTCAACAATTTCTTCAAATAATATTTTCTGCATAAAACACATCTTTGGATTAAAATAATTTGGCTGTTTCACCAAGGAAAATATGTTTTACTTAAAAAACTCATATTAGTCTTGGCGAATAGTTAAATTATAGTGGAATGGAATAGTTTGGGTGATTGGTTTGGTTGTCAATGCTTGTCACTTCCCTTTCGTCTACTAAAGCTAAGTCTTCTTGACTGTCCATAGACTGAGTTGAGTTGTTACGCCGTCGTACTTGGAACTGCTGGGGATTGCTTCTAATTCTCAAGTCCTCCCTAGATATCTGCCGTTGTGGTTCTGGTGCCCGATTTGGCTCTGGGTGGCTTCTAGTATCAGGTATTTCATACTTTGCTGCGTCTTCATAGGTTGGTAATTCGGAATAAGGTGGTGGTGGTACCGAGGGTATGTTTCCAGGGTAGTAAGGATCAGCAAGATCATATTCATGATCAAATACCCCGGGGTATGGTGGGGGTGATGACGTATCTATAATATAGAATATAAATAAATATAGTCTGTATTTTACTTCTGGGACTATTCTAATAAAGTAGTGGTTTAAATGTGATTAAATATAAATCTCGTTCATGTTTTGTGCATCTTTGCGTATGCGTATGCCCATTTTTGAAATGGTGTCAAAATTCCAAGATGGCAGCGATTACCTTATGACCACTGCTTGGTCCATAAATTCTACGATTCGCCCCGAATAGAAGAGAGTCGAAATTCGTGTCGATTCGGTAAGCAGTTACGAATAGATTTAGAAAGAGTTACGATAATTCGGGTGTGCTCGGCTAACAAATATGCTGGGTGTCAAGGTAGGGTTGTACGAAATGAAAGAATCATCTAAACGAATTGAAGCGATTCAGATACGGATATGCTGAATTGATTGCGAATATGACGAATTCAGTTACGAATAGACTACGCTCTCCACGAATGATGGCGAAAATGCTACGAAAAGTTTACGATATGTGTTACTATTTGTCAAAGAATCGAATAGTGAGCTGTTACCGACGACAATAAACGGCTACGGCGGGTTAACGATACGAAATCCAAAATTCGTAGACTGTCCCCGAACTACGAATTGCTACGAACAATGCGAATGCGTAAGAACCAAATAAGAATCACCCATGAACTTCAAGAACCGTCTACGATTTATCTACTGATCGGAAAACGTTTGGATTCGGTTCGATCCGTGGTATTCGTAGCCCACGCAGAAGCAGGTCACTAAAGCCTTCTTTTAAAACATGACTTACGAACTTCAAGAACCGTCTACGATTTATCTACGAATCATAAAAAAGTTTGGGGCGATTCGTATCCCACGTGAACGCCGGGAATTAAGGATCTTAATTAACAACCGGCTGTCATGAATGATAGACACTCATTTTGCAAGAGAAATAACTAAATAAGCGATTTTTCATAAAACCAGGGGCCATGATCTAGGATGTTACCGTCCTAATAATATCAAAGGGAATCAAGATATTTAAGATGTAACCATGTCTTTTATCGAATCAGATAACGATTGTGATCTCTCTTGAAACCGTCCTTATGGCGTAACGGTGATAACATGAACCTTTTTTTTAAATTGCCAAAGACGTGATTTTTCATGCAATCAGTGGTCATAACCTAAGAGGTTACAGGCCGATGCATATCAGTATCGAAAGGAAATAAGATTTTTGGGAGATAAAGTAGGTGCTTTGTCCCATCTGAACGATACATGCCAATATCGTTGTCCCTTGTCACTGGCAAAGGGGAACTACGCCGGAAATTCGGGATCGGACACGGTTATGTTAGCAACTCAACTCACCTCATGATTACCTAGGCACACCAGTTTAAATAAACTGTTATCTATGCCCAGCGATGTAAATTACAATATTATTGTGAGAGTTTAGACTTTAAAATGGTCCATTTCCGTCCAGTGTTAACATAGTTATGATAAACACGACGCCGCCATCTTTTATTGTTAGCGGCGAAATCTGACGGAACGATTATGTCTAAATATTAAGGCCAACTAAAGATATTGTCAAAGGTCCGGAGATGTTAAAATGATTAGCGTGAACTTTTACCTAAACCCTAACCTATAATCCCATCAACTATCACGTGCCCTAGCCCGATCTACATTTCGCGACCATGACCAAATCTGCAATTGGCCTTATTTTTTAGACCTGAGTTTATTTAGCGTTGATATTTTTTTTAATGTTTTTTTTAATTAAATGTTAAATAATCAATCTGGGTATATTTCATATTTTAGCGAAAATTCAAATGACCCACCGGGCCTTCAATAATAGTATATTACATATATTTTAAATACTTACTATTTGCATCATAAACTGGTGGAACAACAAACACTGTATTATTAGAAGTGTTAAACACCACCCTTTGGCTGTTTGATCGTGATTGTCGCCGTGGAGGGGGTTTTCGTCTCATACAGAAACGACATAGACAAGCACATATCAAGATACACAACAGTGTAATTCCGCTGAAGATTCCAGCTATTACTCCAAATGATGGGGCTGAAATAATCACACAAAGTACATTAATTTTGCAAATTTCCATACCTAATCCGATATGAGGGTATATATTTAGCAATCTGATCTGGGTCATAAGCAATCTGTTTCCCAGAAATGAAATGAAATGGGGCTTAACGTCTTACTGTTCTGCTCCTAAACTGGGCTAATGAAGACGGGCATACGCCATACAGTGAGCGATGGGGGAGATTGTGTCCGGGCAGCGACACTACAACCTACTCTTATATCGAATTCCAAGGGATCTTTTACGTGCACCCCAATGTGTACACGGGACCTCGGTTTTTCGTCCCACCCGAACGATTAGACAGTTGTCCTTGCTGGGCCCTCTGTTCTGCATCACTGAGAAGGGGAAACCACGCCGGCAAACTGTTTCACAGGGGATTACTAAAGTCTTCTTATATCTCTGTAAACGATGAATACCGTCACCACGTGACGTCTCATCAAACGGTTTCAATCATTGGCTCAATGACTCGTGCATTGTTTACATAAGACGTTGTTGGTTCAAGTAGAATGGTGTCTTTTACTCATTTCAAAACCCATTTACACTACGTAGGAATTTTTTTCCAATACATAAAAAAAATGTTTTAGAATTTAATTTGTAGGAGGAAAAAAGTTTATATTTGTGGCGTATCCTTATCTGTGATTGTAGCGGCCTTGCGAATTTTCACTGCTCGTCAGTGTGGGTCATCATATGCCTTACTATGAATTTGAATAGAACTCCTCGCCTATTCTAAGGCAAACACAATCCTAGAACGTTTTTCAAAGCCATCACACCAACATTGATATATGGATTGTTTACAGGAAATTCTGAACAGACGGACAATCTGATTAAAATACAGATCTATACTCGTTTCGGTTTTTTTTATACTTTCGGTGGCATACACTGTATGCTGATCTGAACGGTTGTTGCGATATGTCATGTCAGAGGTCATACGAGCGACTTTGACCCTTTGTTGTCAGACACTTGATTAACCAATCATTGATGTTATAGTGGATTACCGACAGTTCCGTGCAAAACACGCCTAAAGCTCGCCGTAATAGACCGTTTCATTGGCTAATATCTCATACTGTTCAGAACAAGTTAATGATAACAACTATTTCAGATGTTAGTGTAGTAAAGACAAGTAAAACAAAATTTTAAACTATAAAACGAAACGAAATAGGATCTGTGTTTAAATCAGATTGAACAGACAAAGTGAAGTGACGACGAAAAATGAGAGAAAAGAACTGTTGAAAAAAGCTTATTTAACACATATATGATCGCTAAAATGTCAATCGAAAAAAATCAATGTGAACTTACTTGAGGAGCTACTTTCCTCTGGCACACTATCTGTCGTTGTGTAATATTTTACTTTAAACCCTTTATAAACACCGAAAGCATTTGAGTTAAATTCTATATAAAGATAGGAACCAGAGCTAAGGTATGTTGGTGAATATGTACTGTATAGTTTACCCAAAAGGTCGCCATATCTATCAAAACCTAGATAAAAAAGTTAGATTACTTAAAGCATATGTTACTTGAAACCAGAGATGGGACAGAGGGGTGGGGGACACTGCCTCGAATAGCCAGCTCAGAGAGGGGTGGGTGTATTCAATCAAATAGTGAAAACCGGATTACTTAATGCATATGTTACTTAAAACAAGAGATGGGGACAGAGGAATAGGATGGTGCAACGGCCTCGAAAAGCCAGTTCGTAGTTCAGAAAAAGTTTGGGGTTTTTATTTGTGAGGGGGGGGGGGGGTAGCGTTGTGCTGTATACAACCAAATAGTGATATTTAGTGAAGTTTTCGAAGTTTGAAATAACGGATGTTACTTCGTTGTAAGGGCTATCTTTAATAATTTATCTATAGCATCTGTTATGACGTATTTAAATGCCCTTCTTTCTCACATTTCGCAGTACTAGACCGAGTATATTCGGGCATACACTTAAAGAGTTGGACCTGAACATGCCAAACCTCAACGAGCCAATGCTAGAAACGTATCTTAATTGATGAATTTTTAATGTGTTAAAAACATCCAAATATATGAATTGTTATAGGCATTCAAATAACACTCTTACTAACATAATACATAGCAAATTTGAATATTATATACAATAATATGTAATATATAAAATTGCATTATATTATGCGTTATAAGGAAATACATATTAAAATGGGAAAAGGATTAAAATAAATGTTTTATGAGATATTCGCAGCTTACCGTCATAGACCTTTGCATAATCTTCATTATCATAGGGAGGTTTAGGGCCTAAATCGGAATCCAGCACTTCAAATCGAATCGTTTTGAAACTAGAAGATATACGCCACTGACAGTACTGATCACTGTAAAATATATACATACATCCAATAATAGTTTATATAACATGAATCTAATACTCTGAACGAAGCAAGGGCATACAAATAGTTTAACACGTGTGTTTTAGATCATAAGGTGTGTCCTTGAGTCAACAGGCATGGTTTCGATTGTACGTGACAAGCAGTGGAGCCACCCCTCCAACATCGAACAAGCAAACTATTGAAATAAAATTGGAGTTTATTTAAATCTCTAAATTACCTAGTTTATGTCAGATGGGCGTTAAATGTAATTTCTGTATATATATATCTTCGCACTATAAGTGAACTTTACGTTAAAGGTACATTATGCAAGAGCTTAATCTGATTAATGCAAGTCTTAATTTAGGCTTCAGATATTATAGAAAATATAAATTAGATCTTCATTTAAACAACAAGCCCAAAATCAACTCTGTAGACCCATGGATGGCTACAGCTTGGATTTAAATAGAATTTCACTCATTAATTAAATCAAATATGGCGCACCGTGATGAGATTATTAACTGTAATGTTTACGTCATCAGTTAGATCGAGGCTCAATGATAGAGTGTACTTAGCAAGGCCCCTGATAAGCGATATACCGCATGCCATTGAAAACTTTACTTGGTAATCTAGGTGGAGTAAACGCCTGTCAATCAAACGATCTGCCAGTGTGGAGACACATTTGGCCCCCATTTCTAGTCAAATATTACAACGCTATAACTTTGTACAGAATAAAGTAATTTGACTGAAATGTGCAATATTCTTCTTTCATCATCTACTTTTGAACTGTTATAGAAAGAATGGTTAACTTTCTATAAAAAAAAATCCCCCATGATGTATCTTTAACTGTCCGGGTAGTTTTTGCTTTGTAATATGAAAATGAACCGCGCGAACGTGATACTACAAATTGATATTGTATGAACATGTTTTAGGTTCAATATTAAAGATGCATTATGTACAACTCAAATCTGCCTTGTAGGTCATCTTCGGGGGATTTAAAATGTTCTGACCGGGAACTATTAATTAGGCATTTTTTTATATGACAAGTCAATTATCAACTTTTTAGTTTTGATCTTCGGGTGGCTGTGATTTAAAATTAATTAAAAACAATCGCCATTTAATAATACAACGTCAAAATGAATTATTATCTAATGGATTATTATCGTAAGAATGGGGAATTGAGTCAACTGGCGTGGTTTCGAATCCTCGGTTGTTGCTTACAAGGAGTAAGGTCGCCGTACAACCTCGTGGCTTTTCTCCGGGTCCTACGGTTTCCTAAAGACACATACGCGCGAGCTAATTATTGGGTAAAAATTAAACCATATGTTAGTCCCGAAATGACATAGTTTGTGTTCAGTTGACGCTAAACCCCGTTCTCTCTCTCTCTCTCTCTCTCCCTCTCTCTCTCTCTCTCTCTCTCTCTCTCTCTCTCTCTCCCTCTCTCGTGCGAACGGTACTTAACAACTGACACTATATGGTCAAACAACCTCAAATACTTATAATTACGCTTTAAATAAAACAATAATAATAATAATAATAGTGTATATTTATAATGCGCAAATTTCCATACAGGTATGCATGCTCAAAGCGCCAAACACTATGTACACTGTGTATCATTTACTATTTACACAACAGTATATTCGGTCAAATACAACTGTATTCACAATTAAACAGGTGAGTCTTTAATCTGGATTTGAATGATTCCAATGAAGGGGCACATTTTACACTTAATGGTAATGAATTCCATAAATTTGGAGCTGTGAACCGGAAAGCTTTGTATCCGAAAGTTTGAAGGTTAAATTTGGGAACTTCAAGTAAATGTTGGTCTTGGGATCGTAAATTACGTTGAGGAGTATACACACAAATTAGATCAGACAGATATGTTGGGCTGGTTCCATTCAGAAATCTATACACATGGCAGAGGACTTTGTAATGTATTCTTGAATGGACAGGCAGCCAGTGAAGATCTTTTAATAGGGGTTTGGTGTGAACCAGTTCCGAAGTGCGACTGACTATCCTTGCAGCTGTATTTTGAATAGTTTGTAGTTTTACAATTAGGTTGCGAGGGAAACTGTCAATATATTCATATATTATTATGTATTTGCGAACCATTATAGCAAGAAAGACCGACCCTTTATCTAAATCTTACATATATTATGTACCAAGGGTAGGGTACAGTCACGTGAAATTTAAACTTACTTTTCATAATTATTGGGATAATTTGGTGAAGTGAAATACTGAGGAGTTGAAGTAGCTGTTAGTTCCAATGGTCGTCCTACAGAACATGTTATATTTCCTGAAATAAAAGACTCTTAAATAAATTATTGTAATTTGTGTTTAAGACGAGAAAACGAGAGAAAAAAATATTTGCAATTTGCAATCTAATTAAGCGTCTGAATTAATTTTGTCTAATAATCATAATGTAAAACCTGAATCCACATATTTAAATATGTTTGTAAATCTCTTGTTTAACTAAGTTAGGTAATTGTCTATTTATCTTTGTTTAGATTTATCAATTTAAATTAAATAATCTTAATTAATGAATCAGTCTAAAATAAAATCACCCGGCCTTATATGACGGCTTCTCTCACGAGTAGATGGCTAAGTGTAAGACGCTGGCTCGCTAACCTGGAGGTCGGGTGTTCGATCTCTCCATTGACTTAGAAATTTCATCCATATTTTCGGGCGTTGTTCTCCATTGTCAGTGCTACAGTGCAGAGGGCCTGACAAGGAAAGCAAGCTGTCTAGTCGTTCGGCTGGGACTAAAAACCGAGGTCCCGTGGACACGTTCAATTCAATATACTCTACAGGCCAGATAATTGTGGTTTGGGCTGGTGCATGCAACACACTATTTTGCCTATAACGTTTTTTAAGGACTGTCTTATGGTTTGGATTGTTCGTACTTGGGTTTTTTAATTCTACAACAAAAACATTAATATTCTTACTTGTAAATCTCTTGAGGATATACTTTATTCTAAATCCTTTGTAATATCCAGAAGTTGTTTCAGCAGTTACAAAATCGAGCAAAACACTCATCGACCTGGCTGTCACAGTGAAGTTAGTTTCACGCCCACAAAATGTTCCAACTTTATCTTGAGAATTTTTAACAGGACCTGCCAAAAATAATAAGGAATCTGGTCATCTCACTTCTTTGGTTGAGTAAAACTAAGTTAATGTCGAGCTGATTTGGTATTCAGGTAAGGGTCATTTAGGACACGAACGCGATCGCGACCACGAACCAGTGCGACATCGCGCGCAATTCATCGTTCCTACTGAAAACGGCAATAAGCGATAGAGCAATCTCGCCCATTTTCCGCGCGAAACAATATCGACCACATTTGACGTCAATCAATGAAATTACATTCAACTTACTAAAGGGCCATGTATGGTGAGCGCGAACGCGAACGCGACCACGACCGCGAACTCTCCGAATTTTCTGCGCGAATCATCGTTCGTACTTAAAGCGACGATACGCACGGAAATTCGCATTTGAAAGCGGTTCATTTATGATTTGACCATGTCTCGAGTCGCCTGCTACAGATACGTCACATGTATGATTTTTGACCTCGCGCTCTGATTGGATAATGAAAATCGTTGGCGCAAACGATTCTCAAAAATTCGTTCTGGGGGCAATTTCGACAGCGTTCGCGTTCGTCGTCAGTATAAGTGACTTTATTGAAAGTTCACAGTGGACAATAAAAACTGTGTCAAGTAAAAACATACGAAAACAAATTGAACGAAATAAACGTCCTGTGGCTTGAAGGCGAGCAAGGCATTGGTGAATTATGGTATTAATAAATGATATCAATGCGTGTATGAATTTGGTGGCAGTATGAAGTTAATGCGAGTATGAAACTTTATAATTCAACTTTAGTCTAAGTGAGTAAGACGCTGACTCGCTAGTCCGGGAGTCGCTTGTTCGCTCCCGGTGTTGGCCGATAAAGTTCATCGGGATTTTCCGGCGTGGTTTCCCCTGATGCAAGACGGAGGGTCTGACAAGACAACTGTCAAGTCGTGCGGATGGGCCAAAACTCGAGGTGCCGTGTACACATTGGCGTGCACGTAAAAGATCACTTGGCAGTTGGAATTCAATATAGGAGTAGGCCGTAAATTCCGGGTACAAATTCCCGCATAGCACACTACATGCCGTATGTCCGTCTTTATTAGCCCAGTCAAAGCAGATCAGTAGCACGTTTAACCCAATTTCATTTGGAGGCATAAACAATAACGAAAGATATTAATGAGAGCATGACATGAATGTGCTGATTCTGTAACATAAAAAAAATTACGACTCTTTTTCAAGATTTCTTTTTTTTACGGTTTAACAAAAAAAGTAATACAATTCATCTTTACAGAAAATTAATTTTAATAAAATACATTACCATCGTAAACGTTAACGTAGTCGCTCGTACATTGTTGGTATCTTCTTGGTGGTAGATCACAAGATACTACAGAGACAACGATATTGTAATTACTATCAAAAGTTATATCTTTATTTAATCTGTAAACACATTCGAATCCTCTGAAATGTAAACGACAACTTTTATAAATGACCCTCAGATTTGTGTGGCGGATTGAAGTGGGGGTTTTCTTGCTTCAAAGGTCATAATTATTTAGACACCTAATCAGATGACAGGCCTTTTCTCAATTCTCTACACCATCTGGTGATTTAGATATTGAGTGGATTATATTACAGTGTCCACTGTAGCACGGATCTGTTTTATACTTTGCAATCAAGAATACGAAATGTCAATTGGTCAGATCCGCTCACAGCCAGCGTTTAATCTAAGTGGAGTTTTATTGTTAATCTTTCCAATAGTAAACCGGAATTTCATTGTTAACCGTTACAATAATAAACGCTGTGTTTATTGTTAACCGTTGAAATAATAAACTGGGTATTTATTGTTAACCTTTACAATAACATAGCGGGTATTTATTGTTAACCTTTCGAATAATAACCCGGAATTTTATTGTTAATCTATCCATAATAAACCGGAATTTCATTGTTAACAAAAATAAACTTGGTGTTACGTTTCCAATAAAAAACGGAATTTCATTATTAATCTTTCCAATAATAAACCGGAATTTTATTGTTAATCTTTCAAATAATAATCCGGGTGTTTACCAGACTCTCCAATACTAATCGAGGTGTTGTTTGTTTTAAAAACATTAAGAAAGTAGTTGTATTTAAATTTTACCTTTTATACATGAGGGGATAATTTGTAGAGTTAATATATCTAGTAAGCATATCCACAACAAAATCTTGATTACAATCTCCTGAAAAATATCATTTTGAAAGGTTTTGTTATTTTGTGATACCGTTAGTTTAATTAACTAGGACGTTCTTATCCCGATCTTCCCAAAAACATAGACATCTCATATACGTGACATCACCGCAACGTTGTTAATTGGCACAGTGGTCGATCTGTAGTTTCGATCAATCGCTGTCTAGTTTTCCCTAATTGGTTGTCTGATAACGATAAAGAGGATACGTGTCGAAACGTCGTGCTTTGTGAATAAACCAGTGATTGATTCCCATAAAAATTGTGTTCTGTTAATGGTTTCTATCAATGATGTTAGATCAACCTGGCTGAAGTAATAGTAATGAATATGACAATTGCAATCAAACCGCGTACATTTTATGACGTCATATGTGGATTATGGGTTAGGGCAAGGGTTAGGCTTGGCCCAGGGTTAGGATTAGGGCTAGATTTGTCTACATTTCGAGACTCTGACGAAATCTGCAGGTCCTAGCCCTTCTACTAACCCTTATCCTAACCCGCAATCAACATATGACGTCATAAAATGCACAGTACCGTCTCCAATCTAGCGTTTTACAATGATCTAATATTAATTATATGTACACAAAAGCTAAGTGCTACATGTACAGTAGATTATTGCCAAATTAAAATTGAATATAAAATATATATTCACGTCGCATATCGGTTAATCCATGTAGCAATCTTATCCTTTTAAAATAATTTGTATAATATTTTCTGCAACTTACCACCACTGTCAAATGTTTCATAGCTGATGTTGAAACCCTTTGCTGTACTACTACCATCACTATAAAACTCTATTGTTGCCCAGTTATATTTAGTAAGGAAGTAGATCGGAGGACCAGTGTTGTTGTAGCATATCTTGCTAGTTTGTGACAAACCTTAAGTGTTTATAGAAAATAATGTAAAAAGAGAGAGAGAGAGAGAGAGAGAGAGAGAGAGAGAGAGAGAGAGAGAGAGAGAGGGAGAGAGAGAGAGATTGGGTTTAACGTCCACTCGACACAAACTAGGTCATTTCGGAACTAACATATGGTTTTAATTTTATTTCAATAATTCGCTTGCGCGTAGGAATCTTAAGCAGTGGGAGTAAACCTAAGGACACGGAGAATACACACGAGGCTGGAAAGGCGACCCTACTCTTGTCACGTACAACCGAGGATTCGAAACCACGCCAGCTGACTCAATGACAGGCTTTATGATACTGCACGCTCGTGCTAACCATTCGCCCCCCCCCCCCCCATGAAAAATAAATATAGCCAAGAAGGCATGGGAATACGTTGAACACAGCAGCTACGTCTTGCAAAAATAGAGCTAGCAGCTTTTCTGAATGGAAAATCTAGAAGTAGAAGTTGATAAAATTGTTGGTAGGTAGAACGCTTTCTACAACAGATGAGGCAACATATGGCAACCTCGTGCTCGAAGGCTCGTACGAAGTTCATCATGGATACTTTAGTCTATTATTGCAGCTGGCTGAATGACAGCGAGTCAATTAACAATGAATTAAGTATCAATAATAGACCCATCTTTTGTCTATTGATCAATCTCGGATTAGTGTTGATAAGAATATACAGTAAGAGTAGTAATAAACTAATTAAGAAACAAAAGATTTAATTATTTGTTTTCAATACGAATCGCGGCTTTTTTGATGATTTCTATATATTCAAAATGGCGGACACGGTGTCAGTGAGTATAATTAACTGTAATATTAGATTATTATTTTTGATGACAATATAGTTGGTATGTAACTTAAATGTCCACTCTCGACATATTAACTTTGTTATATTGTACATATTGTAGATTATGTAAATATTGTAATTATATGTATACTGATGAGTTTGATACTCAAAGTAAATAAAGAACTGAACTGAGTGAACAATACTCGGTCGATTCCTTTGGGATTATTGAAATTATGACGGCTGCTTGATATATTTCTTACTGAAGTTGCCGGTATGTGAATTTGTTAAAATTAGATACGTGTATTTTGTACACGAGGAGCAGTCCATTTGCTGATTACACTATTTTGCCTATAATAAGGATTTTAGGACTTCGAATTATGTCTTATGGTGCGGATTGTTCCTACTTGGTTTTTATTTTATTTTTACCTTTACCTTGTCCGAAGAAGTGATGGGTTTTCGCAGTTATGTTCAATTATATTATTTATGTGATGTAATTATTACTGTCATTTGTAAATTTGCCTTTACCAAAGACGACATATTTCCAAGTGTTTGTGATATTAGTAGGCGTTTGCTCACAATTTATGTTTCAACTGCGGAGTGTGAAAGGGGATTAAGTAGACAAAATTTTATAAAAAAAACCCCAAAGACAACAATTCATTAAAACCCAATACGCTCTGTAATTAAATAGTAGCCTAGTGAAAGAATGGGCCTCTGCAAAGCAGAGAAGAATTTTGTAAATTGTAATATGTATAGGCCTATATATTGTATGTATTCATGTAAATAAAATTGTTATAAAACATTACTGAAAATTGTTAAAACATTTTTGGCGGAAAAAATATATGACTAAAAATATAAAAATAAAAATTGGCGGAAAAAAAATGGAACCCAGAGTGAGCACTGCTTTAGATACACAAATGTGAAGTAGAGGTAATTAAACACGCAGTTTTCCGACCTACATTTCAACCTAACCAACCTCTTACCTGTCAACAAAGATCGCAATGCAAAAAAGGTGGGGGGGGGGAGACAAAGACTAAAAATACATTTCGCCCTTCAGCGTGGCGTTTCTAATCCGTCTCAGTACATGATTATAATAATATACAAAAATACATTTTGATCATTTTTAAGAAACTGACTATAATTACCATCATTAATCCTTATGTAATCAGTACACCCATAAGGGATGTTGCTTAGTTGAAGATAATATATATTTATCCCGATCATAGTCTTTTCATCCGATCTTATAAACCATTTACACTTCATTAAACTAAAAGAAAAGGTACGGGCGTGTTATTTGGACCTAGAACAGATCATGGCGTCATACGCTGACCTAGAACAGATCATATCCAAATTTTAGTAATTTGATTGCGCTGATTAAGGACACGCAAAAAAAAAAAATATCTCGAGCGCTCGAGATATTAAGTCGAGCGCTCGAGATACTAAGTCGAGCGCTCGAGATAGTTAAGTCGAGCGCTCGAGATATTAAGTCGAGCGCTCGAGATAGTTAAGTCGAGCAATCGGGATAATTAAGTCGAGCGCTCGAGATACTAAGTCGAGCGCTCGAGATAATACAATCGAACACCGATGTTTTCAGCTGTATAATTTTGTGCATTTTTCAATAATAAACTTGCAGAATAAAGATCCATTTGTTCGTTTTTACAGCCCATCCAAAGCTATAGTGACGGAGTCCCCCCCCCCCCCCGCCGCCACACACACACACACACACACCCACGCACACTCCATCCCATGCTCATCACTACCCCTCAACATTTCCCGTTATATTTACCCCCTTCGCGATCAATAATTGTATATATCGAGGTTACAGAGTTTTGCTAGGAGAGATTGACATTTCCTCTTAGTTAGAAGCTCAAGTCTGATCCAAGGT